>JAABNX020000119.1:30480034-30493014 GCA_015163995.2 Mormyrus lacerda
GCGTGTAAAATAAGTAATAAAATCGATTTTCATAAAAACACATCGTCCTGAACTGTAAATTCGAATTAATCGATAAAATCGATTTATCGCCCACCTATAAGTGCCACAATAATTAACCAGTTAATTATTCAGTTAACGCAGCCTCGCCTTATCCAGTGCGACCGGGCGCTCCCATCCGACTGCCAGAAGGACACCGTTTCCCCGTTTGTCATCTTGTAGATGTCTGCCGTGTTGGAAGACGCCTCGATGAAGCTGTAACACGGGTTGATAATTTTGACCTTGTCCGTGTCAGGGTCGTGATTCTGCTCCGCTTGGTACTGGATGTCTAAATCTGCAG
Organism: Mormyrus lacerda; assembly: GCA_015163995.2. Taxonomy (NCBI): domain Eukaryota; kingdom Metazoa; phylum Chordata; class Actinopteri; order Osteoglossiformes; family Mormyridae; genus Mormyrus; species Mormyrus lacerda. The sequence goes on from JAABNX020000119.1 coordinate 30,480,372, forward strand.
AGAGGGAAGGAGGGAGGAAGGACGCATGTCCACTCACCATAAGACGAGGAAGAACAGACAGAAGCAGTCTGAAAAACAAACATACAGTTCTACCCGCTTATTATATCAGATGCTGAATCAGTAGGGAAAAGGCAAGTATTTAAGGGCACACTAAGGCTACCCTGAGTCACTGTGACCATTTTATACTGCGAAAGTACATTTAGGGTTAGTGATTCCATACCCTTCTCTTTCTGCAGCAGACAGTCCAGGTAGCTCTGCACGACGGAAGACCTCATGGTGCAGAGGCTGCTGTAGCCCTCCAAAACAGGGAATGGGATGGCACTGCTGGGAATCCTGTTCCGGTGCAGGAACTTCAGTATCTTAGAGGCATGCGATCCGAGGCGGTCCTTTGTCTTGGAGAAGATGTCAACAAACCCTGGAACACGGCATATGACATAATGAATGAAGAGGAGCGATAGGATAGGGCCTGTGTCTGCAAACGAGAGTCACCTCTCCGATCAGGGTCTGTGACAACCAGGGACCGCAGACTAACCCTCCCTCCAAAGAGCAGGTATATATATGCTATACCCACACATTAACACAAACAGACACCAACTCAGGAAAGGTTCACATCAAACCTGCTGAAAAGAAACCACAGTTCCCAGTAGACATCAAAGGGGAGGGTGTGCAAAAGGCACAGCCAGAGATTGCAGGGTCAGATTCGACCCCATGAGGCAACAGCGCCCCTCCGCCGGCCCGCTGCCCTCCCACAGCCATGGTACCTGGTGTGAGGGAGCAGGCCTGCAACTGCCGGATCACGTGACTCAGCTCTCCCTGCAGATTGGCTCCGTTGCAACTCTTCAGCACCATCAGCATGTTCTCCACATCAACAATGCCATCTCCTTCTGCATCAAACTGCCCAAAGGCCTGTGGCAGAGAATGTGTGTGACCATCAGCCCAGTGGACTCCAAAGTATTGGAACCTAACTTAAGCCAATTATTTTTCCTCGCAGTGACATGACTGTACATATTGTGCATTTTAACAGCAGTCTGCTGGAGGTGTCAGCTTAAAACCAAAACAGCCTTTACCACTCTTGCTCCCATAGTTCTAGAACCATCCATTACAAGCTGGCCAAATTCCAGCGGCTTCAACGGGAGGTCCCTGACTGACTCAGTTAAGACAACAAAGGTCTTTATCTACCCATTAATATCTAGGTGTACATTGACCTCGAAGGACAATCCTCTGCAGTCTTCTAGGCCTTTTAAAAAAAAAAAAACCTCCACATAACATCCAATATTTTGTCAATTCCTTGTTAGCACATTGATTAGATCCACAAAGATAAGCATCACATACTTTGTCAACAAATAGCATATTTCTATCTTATTGGAGCTGGTAATGCCTCACAGCCCTGACTCACCTGCCCTGTCAAAATCTGGAATGGGATTCACACATATGTCCAGCCGTGTCATGGCTATGGTGACACAACAGTTATTAAAAGTTACTAAAAAGTTTTTTTTAGCCTATTTCACAGGAGGTGACCTGCTGCAACATTACAGAACTAATGGATGAAAACAAAATAAAACTGAAAGTGTTTAAACATTACAAAATAAGCAGAAGCACTCTGAGGAAGACGACAATTATGGGCATCTTGAGAATCGGCCAATTAAAACTTGCTGTTTTTATAGTCACAATAAACAACATGTAGAATAAGCCAAAACCTATGAATGGAGTTGAACTTTATTAGTGGGAAAGTAGATGTAAACTAAACTAATAACTAACTAATATGACCAGAACATTTAAAAGACTCGCTACTTTTAAGTTTAAACGCGTTATAAAAAGTAACAGGTGTCTTAGGAAGCTTAGCAGCTGACTGGCACTTGCGGGACCTCCCGTATTAGTCACCGAGCGCACGTTACACTCCTACCGTAAGCTCATCTGCACATATTCCAAAGCTGTCTGTGCCCGACATCTTGTCTCACCTTTATTTACGTCTGCATGTTTATCTTTTTATTAATAGCACAGTTTTAAATTTCTCCATCTCCGTTTAATTTATTCGTTTTATTGTGTATCTTTATCTTGACAGCATATTTAAATTGCATATTCATTTCACAGACTGCAACAAAAATTTCTTGTACTGTTTGTACATTGGGAATAAAATCATTCTGATACTAAACTTTAAGATCTTTACAACTCGCTATGTTTAAGCTTAAGTTATGAGGAGTAACAGGTGACTTGGGAAGCTGCTTAATTCACATAAATCAGACTGTGAACAGGCAGGAGACATAGGGAGCGGTAACTGCACCCAAGTCGGACGTTAGGAGTGAGGAAACGCACCTCCTCACACTCGTGTCGCGGAGCGTCTCGGCTCTCCAGCATCTCGCAGAACTGCTCAAGGGTCACGGTCTCCTCGCCACGGCCCAGCCGCTCTTCCAGCCAGCGCACCAGCGCACTCTCGTTCCGGGCAAGCACCGACTCCGAAACTGCAACCCAGGAGTCGCTCATCCGGGCCGCCGCCGACCTTAGTTTGCCTTGCTCCAGAAGGTCCTCGGGTGCGGGGAGTCCGAAGGCCGGTGCGGGAGAGCTGTTCGACCCTCTTACGCCACCGGATCCTGAGGCTCCGCTCACTGCCGCCGCGCCACCGCCGCCCGTGGTCGCAGAGGCCGGGCTATCCCCCGCAAAGACGTGGCTGTCGGTCTCAACGTCCTCCTCGTCGCCGCTGGCGCCACCGCCGCAGCCGCTCTCCACGTTCCCCATGTTCGGGCTTCCCCGCCTCGGTCGGAAGGCAGTTACTCCGGGGCTTGTCAGGGGCGCAGCCTTACCGGGGCCGCCAGCTCGCCGCTCCGCTGTCAACCACCGTAGTGACGCTCGCTCCGCTGCTCGAGGTTCCTCGGGGCGCTACGTCACGCGGGCCGGAAAACTCTGGACTCCGTGCTTTAAATCGCCACTTCCGGGTTCGCCACCGGCCCACGGGCAATAACAATCGGTATGTCGGTGTTTTTGCCTACTGCCTTCGACATGTTTTTTAATTTTACGGTCACAAGTAGCTTTGAAATGTAACTACCTCAGGCTGGACAGCTACTCGCACGTAAAATTCAGCATCATTGATAGCTTCGCCACGGCCGTGAGTCGGCGTTTGATTCATTGACGGCAAGAACCTTCTTCGTTGGTTTCCCTGTAACTTTTTTTTGCCTCAGAAGCCGTGAGAGGCGCTACTGCCACCTGCTGCACCGGAGAACAAATCAAGCGCCTTGGTATTTTAAAGGCTTTCCTTTTGAGAGAGTGGAAGCCAATACCAATATAATACAAGGCATAAAAAACAATAATACCATCCGCTTTCTGTAACCGCTTATCCTATTTAGGGAATCAGGGGCTCCAGAGCCTATGGTCACAAGACTGGGAGCAACGCAGGATGGGCCTCTAACCCATTGCAGGGCACGATCACACACCATTCACTCACACATATTGGCAATGTGCCAACTCCAGTTCACCTTGACATATTTTTGGATGACGAGGGGGGAACTGGAGTACCCAGAGGAGACCCTATGACATCACGAAGAGAACATACAAACTCCACACACATGGAGCCATGGTGGACACTCAGACCCAGAAGTGTGAGGCAACAGTTCTTGCTAGCCACTGCACCACCATGCCGTCCCAACAGCAATACCAATAATACTACATAATTCATCATGGTGGGGGGGTGGTTATAGCACGGTGAGTCTCCAACATGGCTCCATGTGTGCGAAGTTCGCAGGTTTTCCCCCCTGTGTCATCATGGGGATTCTACTGGATCCCACCCCGTCAAACATGCGAAGGTTAACTGGAGTCGCCGCATTGCCTATAGGTGTGCATATGTGCCCTATAATTGGTGGGCACCCCATCCTGGCTTTTTCTCTGTTTTGTGGCTGTGTAGCATCCAGGATCATCTCCACAACCCCCCCCCCCCCCACACACACACACACACACACACACACAACCCTAAACAGTACAAGCAGTTACAGGAAATGGATGGATGGATGGAATTTATCACGATTATCAATGGGAATGGCATGATCCTGAAACAAAACTAGTGTTGCATACTTCCTGACATATATCAGCATAAAATGTGCCTCCAGCCTCTTCAGATGTCAGATCATAGTGATCTTGGAGGGATTTGTGTAGCGGCAGTCTGAGAAGATTTTCTTCTGCATAATTGTTTCTTTCTGAGTTTTGTCACACAAACACACAGTATACACAGATCTATGTTTAGCAAAATGGTTTAGATAGGACAATATATGTTCAGGTTGTACAGATGTTTGTACAGATTGTCCCTTAGAATAGTTTCCCATTAACATGTAAACATCTTTGTTTCCATATTTCAAATCTGTGTAGCTCATTAATCCCCAGTTTGAAGACACAGTCAACCAGTGTACACTTATATTGTACTGACAGGCCTACTTCTTGCTCATGTAGAAGCAATTTCTGGGCTAAACCATATCACATTAATTGAAGGACTGTACACATTTTTTTTTTGTTTGCATGTATAATCTGAGGTGGAGATTTCGGGTCCAAAGAGTACAAATCCAGACTAGGATTTTGTTGCAACCAACCAGTTGAGTCTCTGTGACTGTGACTCTTTATACTCAACTGGTTAGTTAAAACAAAATCTTGGTCTGAATTTGTACTCTCTGGACCCGAAATCTGCACCTCAGATTATACATGCAAACAAAAAAAAATGTGTACAGTCCTTCAATTAATGTGATATGGTTTAGCCCAGAAATCGCTTCTACATGAGCAAGAAGTAGGCCTGTCAGTACAATATAAGAAGAAGATGCGGAATGTTGCAGTGCTGGCGTTGTCGAAAAGGCGTGCATTCCTGATTAAATGTAATTATTGTTGCATATAGTGCGTACGCAATTTCCAACCTAGTTCCAGTAAACCACGCCCCTTATTATGGATCCTACCGGCCGGAGGGTCGCAGGCTCACATTGTGATTGGTTGACTGTCGAAAATTTAAGTCATTATTATAATCTTACGAAATATCTTTTTGTTGCTCGTAAAACAAATATTGAAGAAACATAGGCCTACTTGACGGACTACATCAGAGTGGCTGAGGTTTGGTCTGCTGTTTCTCGTGAAATAAACCTTAAAGTTTGATTTAAAATATGGTTTACTGGAACTGGATTGGAAATTGCGTACACATACACAGTATCCAGTTCCGGAATAGTACATTGACGTTTCCTCCTCACGTCCCCGCAGTTTGCTGCTATGCGTTGTTGCTCGTGAAAACTGAACATTTTGCACGTTAATAAAAATTCATATTTAATGGCACGGTGTCTGATCGCCGTGGCCGCTGCATCGGCAGCTGTCCTCCTCGCCGTGTGCGACCTGGACGCCGTTATCGCACATCTGCTTGCTCTGTCGGCGATTTTTTCCTCATCTCCGGACGCGCTGCCCCTGTTAAACCAGCAGGACCTGTCGCGGTATGACGGCGAAGTGGGCAGCCAGGGTCTGTACCTGTCCGTGCTGGGTCAGGTGTTTGACGTGAGCAAGGGGCGCAGGCACTACGGACCCGGCGGTGCTTATCACTTCTTTGCAGGTACATTTTCTACATTCTCTTTGCATGCTCCAAATGCATTTTTACTGTTTAAAAAAACAAAAAAAACGTCACTTTGCAAAGGTGTCCCATTACGAATACGGTTTATCATGTAATGGGCCAGGCAGAGATGCGTCCAGAGCTTTCGTTACCGGGGATTTCACGGAAGGCGGGCTGACGGATGACTTGTTGGGTCTGTCACCGTCGCAGGTGGTCGCCCTGTATGATTGGCTGTCTTTCTATCAACGGGATTACAGACCCGTAGGTAGGTATTGCATGTACAGATCGTATCTTGTGAGACACCACATAAAACATCAAAATATAAATACGTATGTTTAACCGAAGGCAGGCTGATCGGACGTTACTACAGTGACACCGGCAAACCCACGGAGGCTTTGCGGCAGGTGGAAGCTGCCCTGGCCCGTGGACTGGAGCTCAAAGCTGAAGCCGAAGCTGACAGCAAGCGCTTCCCGTCCTGTAACTCCGAGTGGAGCGCCGCTGGTGGGAGAGTGTGGTGCTCCGAAAAGAGGTACGGCAGCATGTATTACTCAACAGGGGTGCGTTTCCCAAAAGCGATCGACCTTAGCGAATAACGAACAAATTAAAAAAGCAATGAGATTTGCGACAGTTCCTCAAAACGCTTCGTTATTCTAGAATTAAATCACAAACTTTAAGTTATATATAAAGCCCCCGCGTAAGAAAGCACAGGGTGTAGAAAACAATAACATTCACGTATTCAATGGTAAATAGGTTTATATGTTATATGATTGTTACATTAGACACATACAAGTAGTAATAATAATAAGAAAATCAATAAAACACGAATGCAACAAAATTAAGATCATAATAAATTAATCTTTAAATTACAGTATTTAAACAGTATTTAAATTAACAGTATTTTGCTGAAAATATATAAATCTCAAAATGTGAAGTTGTGTCCTTGTAAACCACAATGCCAAGCAGCAAAAGGCAACGGAATTAGAATTTGGTGATCAGTCTTAACACAGCACATGTGCACAACAACGAAATGGGTCCTCTGCATTTAACCCATACGTGACTTTCATGACATAGCAGGGGACAGCTAATTCAACACCCGGGGAGCAGTGCTTGGGGACGGTACCTTGCTCAGTGTACCTCAGTTGTGACTTGCTGGTGGGGGATTTGAACTTGCAATCTTTCGATTACAAGTGCACTTCTCTAACCATCAAGCCACCACTGCCCGCAAAGTAACACTACTCAGGCGTTAAAACAACTTATTGAGGAGATACCCAAAAATATTTCAATACAATAACTACTGCGATGTTGTGCAGCATACAACACACAGCAAGACAAGCACAGCAGCATCGGGGGAACATCTTAGAGTTCCCAAGGACTTGTGTAAGCACCCGAATCGCGTCTTCCACATCCCCAGAGTACGCCCTACAGCAGTTTGTGTTCTTTGGTGTGTGGTGTGATACCTCTCCTCAGCCATGTTTTGGGGTTTGACACGGGGATCAGCAAGAACTCGCTAAAAGGACGCCTGATGCCTCCCAATAAGCAGCCACCAGCAAATCGACCATCCTTTGCCGTCTGACCCACTGCAAAGCTGGACCACATATAAGCATCATGTACTCCCAGGCCACTCAGCCATAATGTCTGTAAAAAGTTCTTGATGATTGCATATCATTTGGACCTTTAGGCCTAGTCTCAAGAATCCTATTTGACAGGTGCAGGTAGAATTCAAGATGGTGCAAGTATAACTAGGGTTGAACATTCTGTCGACTGCACCTACAATGGCAGGTATGCATGCAATAGCATGAAACCAGTTTTAGTGTCATGCAAGGCATCCCCTCCTGCTGGACATTGTATGTAATCGTGCTCACGGTGCAAAAGAAACGTGAACGACGCACGGGTGCAGGACACAGCAGCCTTGCTGAGGCCATGTGCATCTGTAGGTCTGCAGGAATCCACCAGGGGGCGTAGAAGCAGAGAGCTGTCAGAAGCTGCACGGCGCACAATTCCCCTTTCAATTTATCCTGCACCAGACCAAGGAGGCGCATTATTTTACCCCAGGCCAGCATGTATTTCGCTATGAATCGTTCATTACTGTGACGGTCCAAGGAGTTCATGTCCACCCACAAAACAACATTTTAGCAGGCAACTTGCCCGGATTATTAAGTGCCTACCAAGGTTGTTCAGAATTTATTAATCGTGCCCATTCCATTCATTAATTGGAATTTCAACTGAAATTTCAAGAATTTAATTCATTTTAATTGAAAGAAATTCCATGCAATCACACAACACAGGAATGTCATTTAATCTAGCAAAACATGAATAATTACATGATAGATTTACTTTATAGATGGTAGATGTATATATTGATCTTATATATGTACTAGTGAGTGAAGTTTACTTTGCAGTTGCTTGATTGTAAGATAAAAATTCTGTCATTGTTAAAACCTATCTAACAATACGTAAAGCCTGTTAAAACTGTACTAGGCCTAAACAAAGACTGATATTTTGTTTCAACAATCTCCGGACGGCGCCGAACCTGGAGCTGTAGTACCCGCTCACTGTCTGCCCGGCGGCGCTGCTTAGCTCACATTAATTCCCCTGCACTAATACATGCTTCTACACTGCTTTCTGCACCGCTGTGTGTCCGGGCTGTAACCGCGCATTCTTGCGTCTTCTCTCGCCGCAGTGGTGGGGTGCAGCGCCCCTGGGCCGGTGTCCCGAGGAAGATGTTCAACCCCAGATCCCGGAGCGTTCGCTGTGTGTGCGTGCCGAGCGGCAAGCTCGAGCTGTCAGCCAACGCCGACCTGCAGGAGTACGAAGGCTGCCCACCGCTCGCAGAGTCCTGCCCAGTTCACAGCTTTTAAACGTTTCAAAATGGCACCGCGTTTTATTAACTCTTTATCCAGCAAAACGTTTCTTTTGGTCAAACTCGGGAGTTTCTACAACTCAGCAAACAGATCTGAATTTCTCCTTTATTTATACAGTGAATGCAACCCGCAACCTTCGTAATGTGTTCCGGATTAATTAATATTGTGATCGTTGAATCTGAAGTTAGGGTTGCCAGCTCACGCATCTGGTGTGACACGCTTTCAGATTTTCACGCTCACACAAGCAATCCTACGGCAAATCTATATTATCCCATTATGAACCTAAAATTAGCTATATTAAAAGTGTGGGGTAGTTTGCAAAACCTACTGAGTATTTACAGTGCAGTAAAACGGTTACATGCATGTGCAAACTTGTCTCGAATTTAAAACCTCACGCCCCAACCAGCCGACTAGAATTCAGCAACCCTGCCACTGACAAACATTTGATAAAGGGGGGGTTAAATGTACTCAGGGTTTCTTTCTACAATGGTTCGTGCCATTTAACTGTACTATAAGGGCGTTTTCTCCCCCGTCAATCGTTGATCACAGCTCTCCTCCATACCCACAGCGCATGTGCAGGGCACTGCGCGGATAAATGACTCCACAGTGCTTTTTGATGACCTTTATGTAAAGTTGTCCTCCTGCGGTAAAGAAACAGGCTAAATATCTGAGCGTACAGATACGATACAATGTGCATAAAAGGTTAACTGAGGCAAGGTTTAAGTTTGTCACATTGACAAAAAGCACAAACTGCATAAAGTACAAAACAGTTATAGTGGTCAAAAATATTATACATTTATCTGTACAATTTATCAATAAAGAGCGGACCATGGATTGTGATCACATCCTCTCTAAACTCTAAATTAACTAGTAAGACATGGTGTAGTTCTGATGAAGCCTGCCTAATGGTATAGCAAACATGAGATCATACATAATGTGTTAATGGCATTCAGTTCAAAATTTAACTAGTAATTGAAATTAAGGTCCAGCAAGAAATCCTGCGATAAATGGAATGTATCCTTTGGTAATCTGAAAATGATTCTTTAAATGTGATGTAAAGGAAGCTCATGCATATGCATTAAGCTCTTAGTATTCAATCAAAAAAAAAAATGTTTGTAACATGACAAATCTCCAAGTGTTTCTCAGTCATCCAGGTACACAATCGCTCAGTCTTCCCACAAGTGTAGTTCTTGCTGTTTTGGAAGGTTACCCAATGAGGGGTGGCATTGCCCTCCTCGCAGTCTACGCTACACGTCCACAGTAGACCGTCTAGTCTACCATCGGGGGGAAAAAAAAACTACAGATCAATTGATTAAATGGCTAAAACATGTAGCTCTGCACAGAACAGATGAGCTTGTTGCGGTAAACAGAGATCATTCCTGTACCTGATGCTTTTGAGTTTTCTAGTGATGCTTTCATCCATAACATTCTAGAAAGGCGCAGTGTTGTTCAAATCGGTAAAAGTGACTTGTTACCACGTTAGTGTCCTCCAAAGATTGCCACTCAAAATATCAAGTTTTATAAATATTGGGGCTCCAGTCAGACCTCCTTACTTAGAATTGAGGTTTTTGAATTGCTGAACCCAGCCTTACATTATAGAACTGTACTGATCAACACTTCTTAGTATTCCGTTCCAGACTAGAAATATGCATCGCTGATCTCCACGGTAATGGGTTCTTCATGACACCCCCAACCCACATCCTCTGCCGCACTTCCACCCATTCTTTTGTTCATGCTACACTTTGATCACCAGAACAAACTACTTGAAAATGCACTAAAATGCACAAACTGAAAAACCGGGTAGTGGAAAATAAAACGATGAAGGAAAGGTACATATGAGTGGTGTGAAATCTGTCCAGGCTTCCCAGTGGGCCTCTCCCAGGATTCCCCCGGCTGTGACCCGGGCACGAAGGCGGTGGCAGTGGTGGCGAGAGGGAGGGGGGCGTTAGGACACCCCACCCAGTGTCAGCACATCGAAGCAGATGTTGCACACCCGCACGGGCTTGTTCAAGTCGAACTTGATGATGGGGATCTCCTTCAAGGAACACTTGTGACACAGCAGGCGGCCACAGTGACGGCTGGGGAAGGTCACATTGGAGATCAGGTGACCATCTTTGACCAATAGGAGAGTCGTCCCATGCACACCATCTTGTTTCTAAAAGCAAGCTGACATGGGGATTCATGCCGGGCCAATGCACATTCTTACCAGTGATGTTTCCTTGTGGTGACGCCAAACTTCGCTGTGCATTCATAACAGTTCGAGCCGTCACACCATGGTGGCTCCTTAGACAACATGTCTTCCAAGGAAAGAGAGAGATCAAACTCCATCAGCCCCTCAAAAGAACAAACACCAACAAAATACCCAAGCTCCAGCTCAGCAGCGTATCACGCGACGTCATGGGATGTTACCGAGAAGCCGGAAGAGCAGCTGCTTGGTGGCCACCTGGTAGTTGAAGATGTTGACGCCCTGATTGTTATTGACCCCCAGGCGGGCACCGGACCTCACGATGGCCCGGCACAGATTGGCGTTTCCTTTCATGTATGCCAGCAGAAGCACTAGAATTGGGGAACGGGGGCAGGTCAGTCATGAAGCACCACCAGACCCCAATTCTAAGGAGGTCAGCCACGATGATCAAACGTACCGGTGTTCCCTTCGTTGTCTGGCTTGTCCAATGGATACTCTGGCATGCACTCGAGGAAGAGCTCAAAGATGGCGGCGGCATTCTCCTTTCCATAATGCCCCAGGACGTGCATTGGTGACTGACCCCTGTGAAGCACATTCCATTTATTCGTCCTCAATCCCGAATGCTTGTTGACAGTCAACAATCGATCAGCTTACAGTTCAGATGTGGGAATAGTTGTGGGTCATCAGACTCCACTAACTACACAAGGCATCGACAGGCTATTAGGAGCTCAAAAAGACTCGCCGAAAGTCTAAACGGGACAGTCTTGGCTGGTATGTTAAAAGAGACTATCACATAAACCAACTTTGCCAACCCTTTCTACTGACTTTGTAAGGTAGGACAGACTGAAGAACCTGACAACCAAGAAGCTGCCTTGGCACCCTCCAGGTCTTCTCTGAGGATGGTCCTCCACAGAGCAGAGACAGACAGAAAGAGAAGAGACACCTGAGATTGAAGGCCTCCGCATCTACGGTGGACTCCGTGAGCAAGGTTCGCACGTTGTTCAGACGTCCATGCATCACGGCGATATGAAGGGCTGTGTGGAAGAAAAGGAGACAACGTTATGTTGTCCTTCAGAACTGGAAGCACGGAGATCTTAAACTGGCATCAAGGCCGATGTGCGGCATCAGCTTCTGGATCTGCCACAGCTCTTACCGTTGTTGCCGTTCTCATCCACAGCTGAGAAGTCCACGCCGTTCTCCAGCAGCACAGAGCAGATGGTGGGCAGGTCCTGCTGGGCGGCCAGGTGCAGGGCGGTCTGCCTGTGCTTGGTCAGCTCGTTCACTTTGGCCCCCGCCAGGAGCTGTAACGGGTGCACAGTCCCCTGTGTCACATGGATAAGCCAATACCCCCCTCAACCCAACACCCCCTTCTTCCAGCCTGCCTTGGGGCCTGTCAATAGGTCCCTAGCATAATCCCTTTTCCCATTGGTAATATGATATTATGACTAGGTGTAAGGTTTGACGCCATAAACAAATGTGATCAGTGGATCAGATTACAAGAGCCCTCTGTGGAAGCCATCTGGTTCAGATTCATATAGAGCATATTTCTGTAGTGATTTATACCCCATCCCTCCATAAATATGTCCATCATACTTCACATGTTAGGTAAGTTCATTAAGGTGCTTTGATTCCTTAGTAAGTCACAGGCACTGAAGGCGGTTCATCGGGCGGGGCCTGCAGTCAGCAGGGATATCTACCAGGTTGCGGACGATGATCTCGGAGCCTGCCTGCACGGCCAAGTGGAGGGGCGTGAGCTTGGCAGCATCCTGCACCCGTGAGTTCACGTTGGCCTGTACACTGATGAGGAAGAGCACGCTCTCGATGTCTGAGTTCTGCACGGCCACGTGCAGGAAGTTACGCCCTTTGTTGTCCACCTGAAAGGGGAGAGGGAGAAGAAAACAGATGTCACTGGCTTCTTCTACACCAGAGGAGTCTGGTGGCAAGGCCCCATGCCCTGGCCTCGCCCCTGCACTCCGGGGGGGGGGGGGGGGGGGGGGGGGGGGGGGGGGGGGGGGGGGGGGGGGGGGGGGGGGGGGGGGGGGG
>JAABNX020000119.1:30493114-30520368 GCA_015163995.2 Mormyrus lacerda
GCGGTACATACTGTATATACACAAGAGAAAAACAGACATTGGCAAATACTTCAGCAAAATACTGTATATTGTAGGTGGCCCCACCCCACGCACTCCTGGCCCCACCCCACACCTGCTCAGCCGCTCCAGACTCCCTCTTCAGGATGGCCTCGGCTGCCTTGTTGTTCTTGTGCGTCATGGCGCAGGCAAACGGTGTCATGCCCTGCCGGTCCCGCACGTTCAGCCGAATATCCGGGTGCGAAATAAGCAGCTGTATGATGACGCTGTGCTGGTTGCTGATGGCCACATGAATGGGGGCCCTTCCCTCAGCATCCTGCAGCAAAGGACGAAGACTGGGTAAGAGCACCATCATCATCATCATCAACATCATCTCCACACCCAACAGCATGGATGAAGGTTCCACTTTGAATTGGAAGCACACATATCACCCAGCCGATTAGCAGAGGGCAGTTCTGATCCCCCAGAGGAGTCCATGTTGAAGCAGAGTGAACCTGGCATGGGAGTGTGACAAAAACAGCCACTCGGGCCCAATGAGCTGACCTGCGCATTGACGTTGGCCCCGAACTCCAGGAGACACTGCACCACCTCCTCCAGGCCCCAGGTGCTGGCCAGGTGCAGGGGTGTCTGTCCATCCCGGGCCTCCTCATCCCCCTCTCCGTTGGGACCTGGCCGCCGGGGGCTGTTCACGTCACAGCCACTGGAGACACGGTAGCACCCCAAACCCCATAGTGAAACCCACTGCCTGGGCGGTTCCCGGATATGCTAATGCGCGATGGAGGCGACAGTGCACACCTGCGCACGAGGAAGCAGGCCACGCCCTCGTTGTTCTCGTCCACGGCGCGGTGCAGTAGTGTCTGCTGGCAGCCCCCCGGCCCGGAGCTCCAGCAGGTGGCGTCGCAACCATGTCTCACCTGTAACGGACACGAGCCGAATGCACTTTCCGTGAATGATCCTGGAAGCGGCTGCCATCTCTTCCCACAGCAGACTGGCCGATCCTCTTTACACCTACGCTCAGATGAGGCTGCAATCTGACTCTTTATTTTTATTTTCCTGGACCGATTCAGGTTAATTACAACAGGTCGGCAACTGGCCACAAACTGGCCCAATATCCAGTTTGGCAGTGACACCGGGCCAATTTGCCTGCAAAATGTCACTGGCAGTGAATCACTGCAGTGCAGAGGAAGGCAGGCTCACCAGCGTGGAGGCGATGTCCTCCAGGCCGCTCTCCAAGGCCAGCCACAGTGGGGGGTTCCCCTTCTCATCCACTACCGACATGTCTGCACCTCGGGTACATATGGCGTCCACCACAAGGGGGAGCTGGTTGCTGATAGCCAGCTGCAGTGCCGTCTTGCCATCCTGGGTCCTGCCAAAAAAACGGGCTTAGAAAAGCACGATACCCTTGACGCTCTCTCTCCCCCATGGTCCTCGAATCTGGCCCTGCCCCGAGCCCATGCCGACCTGACATTAATGTCGGCCTGGTGCTCCAGTAGGAAGAGGGCGCTCTTGCTGTCCTGTCTCTGGATGGCCATGTGCAGGAGGGTCTGGCCGCTGGACATGGTGTCGTTGATGGCAGCTCCGGAGCCCAGGAGCTGGGCGGCTATCGTGTGCATGCCTGGAACACAGTACCCATGACGTGTGACCGTCAAAAACACACAAACAGAGTCCTGGAGACGGTCATGGGTGATGACACGTGCCTGTCCACAGCGCCAGCCCCAGGACCGTCTGGTCCATGGAGTCCTTGAGGCTGAAGTCTGGGATGATCTGCAGGTTGTTGATGGCGTGGAGAGCATTAGCTATAAGTATGAGACAACCCTCAATGAGTCACATGTTCATGGATTGGGGGTAGCCAAAACTAAAGAGAAACATGGCTCAGCTAAACCAGCGGCCCCTCAAATCTCATAAGAGGGTCCCTTGGGATTTTTCAGCGCTAGTTAGCACCTAAAAAAAACTATTATATCCACATGAGGTTGGTAAAGGATGCAGAAGCACCCCCTACCTTTCTGTTCCAGAATGACGGACACCACATCGGGGTGGTTGTGGACGATGGCCATGTGCAGGGGGCTCTGCAGCCACACGGCCCCGGTGTGGCCCCTCTCGTCACTAGGGGGCGCACTCACTGTCTGCAGGTTGGGGTTAGCCCCTTGCTGAAGCAGTTCCGCCGTCAGACCGGCCAGGCCGTGGCGGCAGGCTGTGTGGAGTGGGGTCTCACCCTATGTGGAGGGAGGGGGCACAGTCATGTCGTAGGAAGGAAGAAGTCAGACGGGGTTAGTGAGGCAGGGATACATACCCATCTATTGGAATGGTTGACCTTTGCCCCATGAGTGGCCAAGAAGAGGGCAGCTGCCTCACGCCCTGCTGCAGCTGCTCTCTGAAGCAGGCAGTTTCCTGGGGAGACAGAGGGTACTATGTGATCAACCCCAGACAGACAACCGCAGCTGCCCCCAGGTCACCAGCCCTCAGCTTAAGCAATACCAGCAACCCTAGGAAGGAGCTACAATTTAATGAGAAACTGGTGATGTCACATGCAGTCCACAGATTCACTTCCGGGTCGAAAAAACAATAGCGGGACTACGGACCTGTGGCTGCATCGGGTGCATCCGGGTCACTGCCCCGCTGGATGAGCCTGGCGGCAAAACTGTTCTCGTCGAAGGATGTCCCATTGAGCACGGGTGCATTGTCCTCGAAGGGGTTGACCGACGCGTCTGAGGCCATGGTGATATACTGCAGGGCCAGCCACAGAGCTGTACTGCCCTCATGGTCCTTCAGCTCCAGGTCTAGCCTGGACAGCGAGATGACAGAGCAGTGCATCGACTCACCTTGAGGACTTTTCACCCTGATGTTAACCAAGTAACATTACAATTCAGGTTCTCATGTTTCTCTTATATTATTTTAAGGCCTAAGGACCCCCGCCGAAAGCGTTAACAGAGATGAAGAGAAGCGGGACAGAGACAGGCGGTGGCCAAGACCAGAGACCGGCGGCTGAGACAGACGTCCCTCCGTCACTCACTGCCTGCACTGTAGGAGCTGGTTGAAGACTGACTCATTCCCAGAAGCTATCGCCTCGTGCAGGGGGGTCCTGGGAGGGGGGCAGAAGTAAACCGCATATCAGCGAGAGTGTGGGTGCTCAGCTTCGAGGGCGTCAAGAAGTCATACTGACCATCAACCTTACAGCTATCCGGCCACCCATCACAGGATTACAGTGATCCGCATGATATAAGCGGTGTATGGCTAAAGGTTATCTGATGGCCTCCGTTGTGAGAGGCGGCCACCTGCCTGCCTTTGCTGTTCTGCATGTTGGGGTTGGCGCCGGTCCTGAGCAGGGCCTCCGTGATGCGCGCGATGCCAGCCATCACCTCCGCCGCGTGCTTCTTGGGGCTGAAGGAGCAGACGAGGTGCAGCGGCGTCTCCACGGCGCCCTTGGTGGCTGCGTTCACTTTGGCCGAGTGGCGGATCAGGAACGTTGACGCAAACTCGTCACCTGCGGGACCGTCAGGACGCACACTCAGACCTGAGCTGGACCAACACCAGACTGGGCGTCAGGCCAGGCCAGAAATCATCATTGTTGACCAACCCTACCATCCACATTGACCACGACCCTAAATCCACAGATCACACCGCATTGGTGAACAGGGGGGGTGGGGCGGGAGACAACTGCCCCCTTGGAGCCCCCACAGCTGAAATAATGTCGCTAAAGTGCCCTTTAGAGTGGCGAATATGTAGCTGTTGGCTGCCCTTCACATGATTTAGTGCTGTCTAGGGAGCCCCCTTCATGTGAGATATGCCCAATAGAACAAGAAAACACAAAGTGTCTTAATGACTGTCCCAGAGAAAATGTGGTGCAGTGCACTATAAGCTGCCATTACAGTGGTTAACACAGTCCCTATGGGTACCCTTACAATAGGCTGTCGCTATAAAGGGTCCTTATAGTGAAGAAAATGAGATGCCCTCTGAAGTGCCCTTCCAAGTGAGAAAACATGCCGGAATACCCTTAATAGAGATAGAGAGATGTAAATGAGATATGGTGTCCCACATGAGCACCCTGTAGATGCTCCTATGTGTAAAAAAACGTGATACCAGGATAAGGGTGTGCAGCAGGCAATAGGTCATCCCTGCCCTTCGAAAGGCCACAGGGTGACAAGACCTGCTGCTTATTTGCCTACTTGTTCACTTACGATCACACATACAGCGAGCAGTACATGACCAGCAGAAGTAATCTGCATATTTGCTGATTGACCTGCCACATGACCCCCCCCCCCCCTTCGCCATTTCTGAACCACATGCTGGTCTGAGGTTGGTTGGGACCCCCCATGTTGGAGGACAGAGCAGAAGGTCGAGCGTTGAGTGGGAGGGTTTTATCACAAGGCGTAGAAGGGGTTTATAACGCACATCAGCGTGGCAGTTACAAACCCCACCCACATTGCCCTTCCCGCTCGACATTGGGCTCCTGGCTCCAGTGACACGCCTCTCCCCAGCACTGCCACCCCACCTCTCTGGATGGCCTTGTGCAGCAGGCTCCATCCACTCTGATCCACCATGTCCACGTCGGCCTTGTTGTTCACCAGCGTGGTGGCGATGCTCTCCAGCTTGCGTGACAGAGCCAGGTCCAGGGCCAGGTCACCGTTGTTGTCCAGCTCGTTCAGCTTCCCGGGCAGCTGAGGGTCAGAGGAGGCCAGAACCACAGCACGCATCCACATCAAAAACAGAAAGAAAATAAACGTGAAAGCTTTCAGCAAAACTGCAAATATAAAGCGAGAAAACAAAACATGGGTATTTCATTTCAGGCAGTGCCAGTTAATGCTAAATTTATTTCAGTTCAATTTCAACTTTATTTGTATAGCGCATTTTCACAGCATTACATTGTCTCAAAGTGCTTTACATTATACCCACCCAAAGCCCCAGTGAGCAGCCAGAGGCAACAGTGGCAAAGAAAAACTCCCTAGACGACAGACACCCTGGGAGGAAGCCGACTGAAGTGTGTCCTCCAGGGCCGGCAGAGGAAGTCAAATGAACAGAAAAACAGCAAAATCCTAGAGTGCAAATTTTAAGACTGGAATTGCGGAGGGCAGAGGGGTGACGGTGCAGCTTCTGATGGCAGGATGACTGCTGTTACAGCAACAGCACGCCTGCCTTCCCGCTTCTGTGTACTTCACAAGTTGTGCCACAGAGGCACCGCGAAATCCAGAGGGAAGCCCGCACCTTGTCACATGACTAAACAGTGCTGATGCTCAGCATCGGAGATTTACTGCGGTTCACCAGAGTCTGCCGGTTGCCTCTCAGTCACTGATTTAAGATACATTTCCAGTGGTTCCCAGGAACAATTTCACCACCCGCTGCTCTGATTCCGAGCACAGAGGATTACGGAAGGACAGGGGATCCGAAACTGGCGAAGTCTTCGAAAAGAGGAAGGGAGTAACGTGGCAGAGGGTAGAAGCAGCAAACTGAGAAGCACGCAGTGGCTGTGTAAAGTCTGCCAGCCGGTGCAGAGCCCAGTGTGGCTTAAGAAACGCGAAGCAGCACAACTCCTCACTCAGCAGGGACGAGATGCGCGTGTTTAATGCGACTCACCTGAGAATCCATCTCTATGAGGTAGAGGAAGACCACATCCTCCCGTTCCACCTTGATGGCCTTGTGCAGGGGGAACTCAGTCTTGGACTTGATCATCTTGTACAGTAGCTGGGCACTCATGGTACTGAAGTCCTCTTTCCTCAGGTCGTCCTTAGAGGCACGTGAATGAGAGGGGGGGTGGGGATTTGACAGCACATCATCAACAACATAACACAGGCAACAGCAAAGATTTATGCACAAATATTAGTCATTCCAAGTAAGTCCCTGTTGCGGAGGCGTACATCTAAGAGACGCGTGCAGCAATGAATGATTGATGAGATTTAACGTGGTTAGCGGGAATTGACATGGACGCGCACCCCCGGGTCGAGCCAGTACAGAGAACGCGACCCACCCATCAGCTCCGATAAATCAGCAAGGGGTCACCTGATTTTTTTAGCCGAGTGTCAGGAAAATCTCTCACGAGCATGGAGCCAGCATGGGGGACATGAAAGGTGACTATAACCTGACAAAGCGAATCCTTTTCAGGACTCAAACCAGAGTCCGGTTAAAACAATTGCCGGCTAACAGGAACATGATGGTGTTTATGCCATTTCCAAAATGCTAAAATGGCCCAAAACACGTTCACATGTTATATCACATAGCAACCGGGTGACCAACTCTAAAGGGTCAATAATCACAGCAGCCCAATTCCATATTTGATAATCCTCAGCTGAAACAATACCAGCATATACTTATCCATCCAGCCACTCATCTGGCACAGCCAGGGTGGGGGTGTATGAGGGAGAAAACCTGCATAACACAGGAGAACATGCAAAAAGCAGAGGCGGGATTCAAGCTCCCCGTCCTTGCAAGGTAGCAGTGCCACCCCCGTAATTTATGTTTGGTAGATGCCAGCGGGCTCACGAAGGCACACGCATCACAAGTGGCCGGCGGCATGCGGGGGGGGGGGGGGGTTACCCAGTGGCTGGCGATGATCTCCCCACAGTAGTTCATCAGGGTGCTGGCGTTAAGCTCCTCCGCCGTCTGGTAGAAGCGGATGCAGTTCCTCACGTTCACAGAGGACATCACGGCCTTCTCGCACCTGTGTGGGGGAGGGGCCGCACCTGAGCACTGGGCGTCTGCGGGGGTCTGGGGCGGCCACAAGGCGGCGGTGCCCCCCCATGGCAGGGTACCTCTCCCGGAGGAGCTGTAGCTGGAAGCGGTTGGCCAGCTTCATGAGGTCGATCAGGAAGGTGTCATCCTCACTGAGCTCCAGCTCATCTGTGTAGGCCCAGCGCAGCATCGCCATGGCGACACTGGGCTTCGTGTCTGCTTGTGGGGGGGGGGGGAGATGCCAGATTACACTATGCATTTTACCATACAGAGAGACACAATGACTTTCCCCAGCGAAGCCCAGGCCCCGGGCCTCCCCTGCCTCACCGGACAGGTCGAGCTCCGTGACGGCGGTCAGGTTGGACAGGCTCCAGGCGTCGCTGCGAGCCGCCAGAACAAACTTATGAGCGCTGTACATCTTCTCACCAACCTTTACTTTCAGGTCACTGAAACACAGAACCCATCTCTCAATTCTAACTGCACCCTGGCAAGATCACAACCCTGACTGCTTTCATCCAATAAAAATAATAATTAAAAGCCATGGGCGAGAAAGGCGGTCGCAGCCAGGTAGGCCCATCACTGGCCGGTGCCCATCAGCTGGCACACAACTGCAACAGGACAGCCGTACGGCAGACATCATGGCCCTTCGCCTCGGAACAATGTGGTAGCACCTCCCAGCGGCCAGTGCGGCAGCGGCCAGTGCGGCAGCGGCCAGTGCGGCAGCGGCCAGTGCGGCAGCGGCCAGTGCGGCAGCGGCCAGTGCGGCGCTCACCTGTATTGGTCCTGCTGGTAGAGCTCGGCCACGATGGCCAGCAGGCGGCAGATGAAGGAGTCGCTGCCGCTTTCGCGCGCCGTCAGCAGGGTGCAACGCTTTTCTGTGTCGGCCAGCTTCTGCTGCATCTTCACGTACTCCTGCCGCAGCAGGGCAAGGTGCTTCTGAAGCTTGGCCACCTCCTCTGCGGGGCGATGCGGAGAGCGTTACAGGAGGGCCACTGTACCCGGCGTCCCACCACCTATCTGTCTCCGCTGAGTAACCGGGTGAGTAACTGACAACTAATAAGGGTGCGAAACCTGCTGTGGGCGGGATCAGAGTTTGCTGTCAATCACCTGATTAAGTGGCTGATGAAAGAACCAATCGGTGAAGGACTGCACACAGTAATCCCGCCTCCCCTGCCATGGGTGGGATCAGAATGTACTGCCAATCACTTCCAGCTTTAACCTGATCAGTGTCTGGCTGCACATTGTAATCCCACCCAGCAGATTTCAAAACTAGCAGTTTCCCATTTATCCCTTTCATATCCTCCACCTATGGTCAGATCTCATTTACTTTGTTACTTCCAAAGCAAGTGAGGCAAATAGCACATTGCAAAGATACGTGCTGTCGAGGAGCTGACTAGGCATAAGCGCAGCCAGACTGACTTTCCAATGAACACTCAGGTATCAGTGTAAGCAGGAGCTACAGCAGATCTACCGAACAAAGCAAGAGCTGAATGTGGCAGTTAATTCAAATCAGCTGAAAGTGCAACATTCAGAACATGAGCCGTTTCAGCCAAACGGCACCAGGTGACAGTTTACAACAGACTTGTGATTCTGTCTTACTCTGCCTTTTTTGTAAAGGGCCGAAGGTCCAAGGCATTTAACGCCGTTAAACATTGAGCTAAACCGACAAGCAGCACTGGAACGAGAACAAAACAGCAGTCAGGTCTGGCGGGAGGAAGCTCCGACATCCCAACCCACTGAGAGGAGAGCAGTCAACATACAGCAGAAAACTGCTTAAACGAGCAGCAGCTGGCTCTGAGCAGTGGGTCTCCCCAGCGGCAGAGCACCGCTTCCTGTGTCCAGGAGAAAAAGCTTTGCAGCCTCCATCAGTGGCTCTCAAGTAACATTTACATATAGACCTTATTCCACAGGTCAGTAGAATATAAAGCCATTGATCAGGCCCGCAGGTGGTAGAACCTTCTGACACATTGGGACATTTACACAGCAGTGCCTGTGTTAATCATGGCCCTCTCCGTGACATGCCCACACTGGCCAGCCGCCCGTGCTTTCCTGCATTTTCTGCATGTAATGCAAAGTCGGACAAACGTAGAAAATGCACAGGATGTTCCTGCAGCTTTCTCCGGCTGACGGAGTGCGGCACTCGCAGGAAATGAGCCCCCTCTAGGTCTCCCAGAAGAGCACAACGACAGGAAAGACAGATGCTGCACCAGCAAGAAACACCCCCCTCCAACCCCGCAGCAGCAGGCTGTCCGACAGCTAGACTGCACTTTGTTACTCTGCATACATCGCAGTCATAAAACACACACCCAGAAGCAAAAGCATCACCTCAATAGGCAGAAGGCAACCAACCTGCTGAAGAATGGGTCACACTACAGGGGGAGGCACAGTAATGGAGTGAACGGTGCCAGAGCGCGTCCTAAGGGCCTTAGGGGCCGGGTGGCAGGGGGCCTGGCCATAAAACATATTTTGGCCTAATATTACCAACACCTCACTAGATGGGGGAGGGGTGAATCTCACTGAGTTTGCTGGCGGAATGATGTTACGTCATTTTTTAATTGTCTGTGGAAAACAAAAGATCCCATCTGCAGGCCAGATTCAATGATGCATTAAAAATGTCACGGCTATATAATAGCAGCTTGCAGGATGCATCTAGTCCACAGGCTGGTACTTGGAGACCCCTGACCCAGTACAATCATCTTCAATATTTTAGCCCTTATTACCTTTTCTTTATTATTAGTGCAGTGCTGCTAACTTTGAATACTAACTAAAGTCTGAATACTGGACGGCAATATCAACCACAATTGACATACCGGTCATTTCCATACCGATATCTTGATTCTTAAAGAACAACGGCCAATGCGGGTATGTTGGCTGATATATTGCACATCGCTTGAAAATATTAAATGAATGTGACTATTTTATAAAGAATCAGGTCATTCTGCCATCTTCAGGAACTTCAAATCTACCATTTCCTATTTAAATTATTATTAATAAACTGCTGAAGCAAGTCATTCACCGTCAGGTAGCAGGTTTACAGCCGCCTCCATGGCCCGGATTTCGCTCAATTATCATTATATCCTGTGTGCACTTGTCACAGCAGCTTAGGGATACAGCTGAGCGTGGCAGGAATGCTGTGGCCATTGCAAAGATGCATGATGATGAATTTGGCACATAGCAATATGAGAGGAATGGCAGCACACATTTATGACAATTCAAACAGTGGAAATAAATTGGAACAGCGATAAAGCTCATTACTGTGCTGCATGATCTTAGTTTTACCGAAGCTGTAATTGCTTTGTTTAGACAACAGAGGGCCTGCATCCATGCCAGCAACCAAATACATCAAGCTGCAGAAGTAATGGGGAGAACAGCGGACAAATGGTTTGACTTTTAAACCTGACTACAGCCATCATAAATGTTCATAAATGGTTATTAAGAATAAGCCTATTTGTTACTAACTTTAATTTCTAATAAAAGGAATATTTTAATTAACCGGCTACTATACTTTACTCCAATCTTTATAAATATTTGTAAATAATTACTGGTTATTAAGAAAATTAAGTTTATTTTTTTTTTTTTACTTAACAAAACATATTTAAGTTGATAAAGAACGAGAATAAATATTTCAATTTTTGGTAATGAATATCATAAGAAAAATAAACCCAATACAGTGGATCGGACCTGACTGTGAATCAAGTGAATATTTACATGCCTATGATGAACTGATTATTAATTTGCAAGGGGCAAAATGTCCCTTAAAGATACTCCTGCATCTGGGTTGCGTGCATTTGCATTTCTGAAACTTAGGATGGCAGGGAAGGCAATGCACCAACCCATTCATAATTCATTACGAAATCTGGCCTGCAGATCTATCTGTCATTTTCCACAGAATAAAGACAGTGTAAGGTCATTTTCCACAGAATAAAGACAGTGTAAGGTCATTTCACTAATCAGCAACACCCCCAAAAGAAAATCATACACCGCTTCACTTCTGCTTTTTTCCTGTATAAATCAATAGTTGGCCTTTTGACAATTTACATTGGCTTGCTCTCTGTGTTTAATAATAAAAATAAATGTTAGATTCTATTTTGTATTCCATTAATTACCTGGAATTCCCTGGTAGTATGTTAATTTTTTTCCAGTTAAGTAAAAAAGGTTGATTTTAGGTTATCGTGATCAAATAGCCGATTGATCCATTCATGATAAAAAGTAAAGGTTCTGATGCATGAAATCATCCCTTAAAAAATAATCGTTATCAAATTGGGGTGAATGACTTACATCCTGACTACGCACACAAGCTCAAATAATACAATTAATACACATGTTCCATAACAGAGTACTGTATGGAAAACCAGGATACAGACCAACACACCACCCGCCTTGGCACAGAACCTGCAGTGCCAGTCTAAGGCCTAAGCTTCTTTCCAGGCTTCGCTGGGCCTTACGCCACAGGATGGGCAGGAGTACTGCTTACGAAGACTGGCTGCAGCGGAAGCTCTGAAGGAAAGGCCAGATATATCAAAGACCTTTGGAACTGAAACACTTAAAAATCTGCCGGTATAACCCAATTAGCAACCAAATGTTTCCAAACAAAGCTACAAGAACCACACTATAGCTAGAGCGATATGGTAAACTGCAATTTTAATATTGCTCAGCACTTCAACAGGTTACTATGAATGCAAACAGCTCCTGCGCACAAATCTGATGGCCCTAACTTCCTTAAAAGCCGCTTTAATGTCTCGGGGCACCTTTAATATTATAAAACTCGTCACCTCCTGATTTCGCACTTTATATAAGCATGGCTTCAGAAATGATGCGCAGTAATGTTTTACTGTATTTCCAAAACACCTAGGACCTAAACCCACGGAGTAATCCGACAGGAACATGTCATCCTCATTTCTCATAATTTAGCAAGTTGGACAAATACACTGGAGCAGCACACTATACACTCTGCTTAACAAACCAAGGACGCGTTTCCTGCAAAGCAATAAAAGCTAAGCGTTAAAGCAATAAAGTTCTGCATTACCAAGTTGGTCATACAAGGGATTTGCTGCCTGGTTAATGATACGCTCAGCACTGAGCTGGCCTGCCATACAGACAGTATTGCAAACCATTACCACTCAGGAAACCCCAAGATTTTTACCCCAAAGCCACACAGGTAATCTAGGACACATTTCTTACTCAAGCCCAGCTAAAACATAATTACCACTGATCTGCTGCCGTACTACTACGAATGTCATAACTGTAAAAGGGAGCCCCACCCCATGAATCGACTAAACCTAACCCTCGAAATTTAATACTAAAACTCCTCTTAACGGTAACCCTAAAACTCCATCTAACCCCTGCCTTCGAAGTCCGCCTCAGGGTAACCCCACTACAAAGCCCATAACAAAGGGTTTATATCAGGGTTTGCGGTTTCACGCCGTGTGTATCCAGCTGATAAGACTGATACGCTTTTTAAAACAATATATGTTTTTATTAAAGGGCTGTTGAGCACCGCTCCAGAGGTTGTTTCGGTTTGATAGGAGACGCACCCACAAGTTGGCGGAGCGGTTCCGCTGGAACGTAACGATCCGTCCCTCGTTTAACAGTCTGTCGGCATCCCCATTATTATTTACTATAATAACAGTTATTATGACTGCTTCGTATTTGCACTTGAATCCGTAATGACCGTCTAACACGGCGAGTCCCATCCCACAGCCCGGCTGCACCACCCAAGCCGTCACCCGCCTGGCCTAAAATGAACGCCGCCGAACCGAAGCGGGCCGCCCTGAAACCGAACAGTCAGCCGAGCCTCCCCGTCCCCCCCGACACCGATCCGGAGCTGCGGCGATCCGGCAGGGCGGCTGTCGCACATCCAAAAGACGGCGGTCCTGTACCTTCAGCCATGTTGGGTCCGGGGCTCTCCGACTGCTATCGCGAGAGGACGCGCGAGCTGGAGCGCAAGCGGAGTACTGTTAGGGCAGCGGCTCGCGGAGGGGGGCGGCGCGCGCGAGTGTAGCCGAAGCGTCTAGGGTGTCAGAGTAGGAACTGCTTGGGATTCGACACACAAAAAATAAACCTTAAATTAACATATGGGGAAGTCCTCCAATAATACAGAAAATCCCTTAAAAATGCACTGTCTGTTTTTCCATATTCCCTGGAAATCCCTTTGGGAAACACATGTAATTAAGCTGCACGCTCCGACGTGTGAGGCGTGAAACATAACGGGGGCGCTTTTACAGAGTACTTTCAGATACCAGTGTTGACGCGTCCCCCCGGAACTATAAAGTTTTCAAAATAGAAACTGAACAGTAATTAATGTAATCGGACGCACTAAGTCTGCGGGCCGGCAGGTGTAAACAGTCTATTTTTAATTACGTAGTAATGTCGAATTTCCTTTACCTCGCAGCACCATATCAGCCATATAATCTAGCAAATCACATTTTTTTGCACAAACATTGTATAATCAAGTGATTTATTTTTCGGAAGCAGCCACTTAGATTATCCCTCCCTACCAGTCAGTATCAGCACTCGAACATTACTCAATAACCACTCAGACATTACTCACCTCGGAGAGCAGCTCAGGCACGGAGATCACTTATGCAATCAGATTACAGGAAATAAATCAAAATCCACCATAATTACCGGCAAATACAATACTTTTGGAGACTCCTCAGAGAGTAAGTTTCAGGTTGTAGTATTATCATTACAGAATGACCACAGCGAATTTATATTGCATTAACTGTTTTTAGTGGAACTCTTTGGAGTTATGGTCTTCAGATTAACGTTTCATTCAGTTTAAAACAAGATAGACAGAATTACACAAAACAAGAATTGGAAAGAAAATTATATTTTGGAAGAACTCACTACAGAAGGTTTCCATGACATGAAAAATATACATCAGTATTTTGTCTATGTACAACAGGCAAGAAAAATTGCAGCAGTCCTTCAGTGGCAGCATAAAATGAGGCAACAAATAAAAAATGTGTCCATGTACAACAGACCAACACATTTGCGAACATCTTTGAATTTCGAAAAACCCAGGACTGCCTATAAGACCACCTACAGTTACAGTATACTTTAAGGTACTATGCAAGAATCCACAAAAGAAAAAAAAAGTCAGAGGGCAAGTATGAGGAGAGTTCCAGTCTTCAGCTTCTCAAAATGCACCGATCACAACAAAGGGTTATTGCTAGATGAACCTTTTTGTCTTCCTCATTATCCTGGTTGGCACTCGTGCTTGAGTGGTGTGGTGCAGTCTTTCCACCTTCTGTTTAATGCAGAATTTATTTACTGAGCAATTTGGCAGGAGGCACTTTTGAAGTACAGATTAAAACTCATGCTGCATGAGAATCTCCACTTCCACAAATTCACGTTAAAGAAAAACACACACAAGGTGTAATCCCATCTTTGTTTTTATGAACACACTCTTCCCCCCCCAATCCAAAGTTTGAGTACCCTGTGCAAGACAAAATAAAGTCTGAAATCCCGAAGAAGTGAGAGCAGGAGGAAATCTATCATGAGATACATGCTTCACCTTTCAAAAGACACCTCCCTCATTTAGGCCAAGGTGAGCCACACAATCCCAGGCAGAACTTTCTGGACCAAAGTAGCCACATTTAAAAAAACCTAAAAACTCTCCCCACCAAGATCCATTCACTAGTCTTGTCAAAATAATTTGTAACTGAAGAGATGGCACACAAAAATAAAAAAAGGAGAATGAGAATCTTCAAGAATCAACAGGATTCCTGTTCCAACTAAAGATGCACTATTTATTTGGTACTGTGTGTGTTGCCGGGTGAGTATGAAATATGAACAGTTTATATATTATCTGTTTAACGTTGGTGTTATGTACACGTCTATACAATCCTTCCTGAAAATTGAAGCAGTTCATAGACATCGGAGGAGGGAAAAGAGACTTGGGCTTGGCCCTTGCTCGGCCTCGCGTCGACGCCACTACCAGCCGTCTCGTTCTCATGCAGCTTATTTTGCCAGCATGTGTCCGGCGACGTTCGATAAGAACAACTCTGGCGAAAGGTGGGCAGAGTGCAGGAAAACTGTGCCATGATTCTCAACCGGAGACCTGTGAATGACAAGCGCACACACTCAACAATAATCGAGGTCACACCACGTTTAATCAGCTGCTGACCCAACTCACGCAGATACACCATGTTCTCAATGACACTGAAATGCAGGATGCTGCAGGCATCACCAAAAGGCTCGTCTTGGTATCATTTCATCCATGTATGAGGCTGGTCTTTTTACTGGAACAGTTGGAAAAGTTAAATACTGTTTTCAAGGGTTTAGCAGAGGAGAGGTCCACCTGGGATTCAAACTAGCAACCTTCAAGTCCACATCCTCAATTGCAAAGCTCCCTGCTTCCCCAAAAGCGTGGATGGAGTCTTAGAGATCAGACACTGAACTGAGTACCTCTCTCTGTGCTACAATAAGTGCAATAAATCACATATGGGTTAAATGCAGAGGACAGATTTCGTTGTTGCGCACTGTGTGCTGTGGTGTGTTAACAATGACCACTGATCACCAAATTCTAATTCTACAAGTGCTCTGCAGACCACACCAACTCCCCATGTACAGGGGGGGCCGCCACCTCAAATCTGCACCTGTGGGTGGGGCGCAGCTGAAGCCGATCTCCCTTACCCTGAAAACAATGAAGCTACAAGCTGCGGGACGAGTGTCACTCAAAAGCAGCCTCTTGGCTCTTTCTAACACATCGGGCAACTTTCCTTTTGAATTCACCATTTCTGTCTTCTCGCCATTCTTTCTGCGGGACAAAACGCAAACAGCCCATCACACAGCAGACCTTCACAGGTGGAATTAAAAAAAAAAGAAATATTATACTAAGCACCGAGTAAGGCTACAGGCAAAGCTCCAAAATAAACCTACTGCGGCGTCTACGTTTGCGGGCGAGTCTCCGTTGGGATCTGCTAACATGGATATGACGCTAATCATGATGGTTTCCACCGTGTGGATAGGGAGCCAGCGTTCCTCCGGTTTCTCATAGCCGTATTTGTCTTCTCCAGGCTCATGCAATATCGAAATACATACATCGCCGTTCTTGTCCACTAGAAGCGAGAGCGGAGGCAAGGGCATCAGGAGTCAGGCTATCATTATTATTCCGGAGGGTTCTAAAGTGCTCCATCACTTACCGTTGGGGTGCCATATTTCAGTGATGAATTTCAATTTGGGCGGTCTGAGGGGATAGTCTTTAGGGAACGTAAGGTGTGCTTTAAACACGCCTCCTTCACTGTCGATGAATGGAAAGTGAGCGTTAATACATGTATCGGAAAAAAAAACAATTCCCAACTACACCCCTCAATCAGCAATTTACTGAAAGTACATAAATGGGCAATAGAATTTGCAAAGTGGATCTCCCAAAATGGAGGAGTTGATGTTCCCAATTCAAGCTCCTTTGTACTTACTACAGGGTATCGGGGGGGCCAATGATTAGAACTTCCCATCGATAGAGGTCGCTGTCATCTATCAAGCCTGCAGAGAAGCCCTCTACTGGGCTCTTATTCAGCTCTGAAAGGAGAACAGAAATTTACAAAGCTGCACTGTGCCACTGCATTGTATATTAACTATTTATTTATTCCTGAAGCTGAAGTCCCAGGAAACAGGCAGGTAGGCAGGCAGGTAGCTGCTTTTGCATCACCAGCATGTTTGAACATGTTCTCCTTGCCATGTCGGGGCCACTGGGAAAGCGTAAAGCCAGGCCGTCTACAGGTCTGAAGCCCTCTCAGGGCTACCTTAAGCAAAGAGGCCTTAGCAGAGAGACAAAACCTACCACGTACATTAGGCAGTGGTGATACAAAACTGCCACTGCTGCTAGCATTGGCAATGCTGGAAAATAAAATCTGAAGCAGCACAGATGGGATCACTATTGCAAAGGGTCACAAATGACAGTTTAAACTACCAGAAACTGGTTTCAGATTCTGGACATAGCCAACAGGAAAGATCAAGAAAAGTTACATCATCATTGCCGTCTCATTAAAGAAAATTAATGTGGAATAATGCAAGATTTATACGTTGCAACCTCACATGAATATGCTGAAGTAAGTCGGTAGCTGGGAAAAATGGCAACACAAAGATCAAGCTGAGATGGAAAGAGCAGCCCAGAAAGTCAAGCAGACAAACTCCAAAGAGTGGAAAATGGTTTGCACTTGTTATTCGAGGTGTCTCTTCACAACACCAACTAACTTGTGTTTAATAGGAACAAATATATAGTATGAGGAATTTTCTAGTGATTTCAGCTAATGAGTCCATTTCATAAGTGTAAAACAAGTGCCAGCTGCTTTAGTAAAACTGCAAAATACTACAAAACAGCAAAGCTTTTACTTTTATCTTTGACTACACTTGACTACTACAGCCTAGGACAAAAGATAATCATGATGGTACGATTTATTTATTAAAATCAGATTTCAGTTCGCAGTCCAATCAATCTGCCATCTTTTAAATGTTCTTTTTAAGTGGAATCTGTTTATGAGGAATCCTAACACAATTTTAAGCATAAATGGAAGAAATTAATTAGTAATGAAAACAATGACTTATGAATATCCCAAAAATGATCGATATCGACAAATATGAAAAAAAATATATATTGCACTTTCCATATCACCCAGCCCCACTTTCCCGTTTTCAAAGGCAGTTTTGATGGCTGCAGGCTTTGGTTCTCCGAGCCGTTTGGTTTTGGGTTTTTTAGAATTACACAAACTGAGAAAGATGCTTTATTTGACAGATAGAGGAATAATTTTGTATTTATTTTTATTTTGACTTCTGTTTGGAATAAATAGCAAGTCTATACCGCATATCTGTAGTTGTATACTTGCAAACTGTATTAGTATTTAGGTTTGACCACACTGTGTTTCTGACACGTCACATGCGGCTCAGACTTACAAGTGAACATTTAAAACACTTTACATACTTGTGTGTGTATGTGTGTGTGTATGTGTGTGTGTATGTGTGTGTGTGTGTGTGTATGTGTGTGTGTGTGTGTGTGTATGTGTGTGCGTGTGTGCGTATGTGTGTATGTGTGTGTGTGTGTGTGTGTATGTGTGTGTGTATGTGTGTGTGTATGTGTGTGTGTGTGTGTGTTGCTGTCCCACCTAAAAATACAGACGTGATTTCTGGTTCATTTCATTATGGGGATTGAGAATATCATGTAAGAATGACAAAACAACAAGCTACTTAACCTCAGGGAAACCCAAAACAAATGACCAGTCACCTTGTGGTCTATCATCACTGTGACTGTAAATAAGTCCATTATTACAGCTACTGAAAAGTAGGTCATTAAAATGGACAGATATGGAGTTAAGATCAATGGCTAAATTGGTTTTCATAAAGACCAGAAGGATAGGAGGGTTCACCCCACGTCAAGCTAAACTGGATGGAAACTGAGCCAAGGCTGAGGGTGTCTGCAGTCAAAAAGTGGGGCACCTGATTCAGCCTGATGGCTACACATACAAACGTGTAACTGGAACAGTGCTGGTGTATATTCCAGTGTGGACAATCCATACAAGACACTGAACCTGAACACCTCCAGCAAAATACCCAGGGGCACAAATGGCATGAATGTGGCAACTAAGCAATTAAATGTAATGTAAATGGCAAGTTTGCAAGCTACAAGGCTAATGATGGCACCTCTCAGTACTGAATGTTATTCACAGCACACAGGCGTGTTTGATAATCGCCCTTAAAGGTCAGATGAAATACAATAAAAGTGCCGCAAACGGGGGGGTCTCTAAATCCCACTGGCTATGCTGAATGAATCACATTACCCCCCCAGCCTGGTGTGCAATCTTCAGATGTTTTCATTCAAAAGACTTTTGCATTTAGCTGGAGAGAAGAATGTAAGTTTTCTGCAGTAAATGTGAAAGCAAGCCTGGTCCTGCGCCAAAGGTTTTGAATGTTTGATTGGGATTAGTCATTAATTGGCACCATGTGCAAATAAAATACCTAAAATAAATCTATAAGTATCACTTAAGTATCCTTCAGTGAACCTTGCCAAGAATCCAGGGAAAGGGTCATCAAACCAGGACCCATTCTTTTAAAAACCAGTATTGAAAGCAAGTAAAATTGTCTTTAAACCTTGCAATTGCTTAAGGACTCCTGATTCAGTGTAAAGTTTAAGACCTAAAAATGATACATACAGACTCAAGAAACCATTCACTGTACACCCGTTTCTCAACCACTGCTCCACAGCCCGAAACGGCCTCAAATGGGCCATGGTACTGTGGCAGGGAATCACGGTTCTGTTTGTGATGGGCAGCCACATGAAGGCAAACCCGCCATGGTACTGTGGCAGGGAACCGCGGTTTTGTTTGTGATGGGCAGCCACATGAAGGCAAACCCGACTGCTGCATGGGAAAACGCCTCAATGAAATTTCTCAAGGTGCTAGATTTGGGCGATATAAACAATATATCTACTTCTTGTCAAATAAAACTTAAACCAAAAAAAAAGAGAAAAACTTTAATAATAAACTGTCAATAAGAATCATTGCTATGACATCAAAGAAATTAATTAAAATCTAACCAACGATATGAACAGGCAACTTACACCCAACAAATACAGATCAACGCTGACTGAGGCAGCAGAGCATTGCCACAAGCTACTGTTTTGATATCATCATAGAAGAGATAAACGCTTCCTTTGAGGAAACTCGGTGTCTGTGAAAATTTGACAAGCTTGGCAGCCACAACATGTTTTTAAGTAGTAGATATTGTGGATAAACAAGATAAAGAGGCTCCTTTCCACTGCACCAGGTACGATGCTTTTGGTACTTTCTCAAAGTAGGTGAAATAAGTAGGCAATTCACTTACAGGTCAACAGCAGTATCGATATTTTTCACACCGCAAATGTAACCTTTTCCTTGGGTTTCACACGTTTGCTGTTCGGAGGTGTATCAGCAGACACTTTGGGCAATCTCTGATTGGTGAGAATCACCATCACACAAGGAGGATGGGCTGAATTTGTAAAACTTATCACGACAGTTTTAAGCCTTCGGTCAGATGTGCTGTACAATGCACATCCTAAATAGCAGGTTTGCGATATGCTAATTATGTTGTTTCACATCGTGATTTCGATTGTTTGTTTTGCTGTGTCTCAAATCACACTTAATAGGAATATTATAAGTCATTTTGACAACACTTATTCTTCTACACGACATGGACGAAGACAGGAAATATTCTTGCATTTTACATAAACAATTTATTCATTGAATTTACAGCAAAAGTGCTATATTATGATATGTACTATTATTGGGACATAAAATGACCTATATTGGGATAGAAGACTCTGCTGATATTGCAAAGAACTGCTTGGGTATCGCGCACATGCAGTGCGCTGAAACGGTGATCACCACAATGATTATGACTCAAATGATGTCAGATTATAAAATTCTGTCAATTTTCTTTGATGTATCTAGTCACATACCTTCTGCAGTTTAGCATCCAGCATGCAGCAAACTTGCTGTATACTGAAAACTTTTGCAAACTAAAATAATTAATTACATAAAATAAATTACAGGATAGGTGACAACTCTACCAGCAAAGCCAGAGCTGTCGAAAGCATTGGCGGAAGGACTGACTTCACATTATTTTTACATGCATCTATTAAGTCCAGTTTCCCTGCAGTCTGGTTTGTTAATCTATATGAATTATTTGATTTTACTTTCAGACTTTGGGTAAAGGGGCGGCATGGTGGCACGGAGGTTAGCACTGTCGCCTCACACCTCTGGCACCAGGGTCGAAGTCTCTGCTGTGGTTCCATGTTCGTGAAGTTTTGTTACTTTTTTGACCACAGCACCCCAAGCACAGGCAGACAAGTACTAACTGCTAACACACTCTGGACACATAAAGAAAGAACTTAACCCAGCCCTCTATAAGGAACCCAACTTCACTGTACAAAACCAGCAGCTGCTGATAGATATAAAGGCAACCAGAACAAACCACACGACCCGGACCTGACATCCACAGTTCTGCAAATCACTGTCCCCCTAAATACACAAGGAAAGACATCAGGAGTGCTACCAGTCACGCTAGCTGACCTGCTGACTTACAAATCAGCTCTAGGCCTCTCATTACCTTTGACGACCCACCAGCTGGGTCACTATTATTTATAAGGACCCAGGAAATTAAAAATTCTGCAATCTGTCTTAATAAAATTCATAATCATCTATCCAAGAAATTTTTCAGTCATCAAATTAGCTTGTCTAGTATGCTAATGCACAGCGGTATTCAAAACTGAAACAGTAAAATAACAGCATCCACTTAACCGGGTACGAAAATGAACTGAGCCCTTACCAAAGGACAGCGGAGTTATATTCTCATATTTCCCAGTTTTGCCAGGATTTCACCAGTGTCCCGTTACGCCAGACAACATGAAATACAGCGTCTCCAATGCAGCGGAATGGATACATTATCCCAATGAACCTCGAAACCCCGAAAAGCCACTCAGCAGCTTAGCACACAGCATAAGGACTCCAAGGCTCAGCCTGTCAGGGCCTGAAGAAAATAAAACTACAGCTAATTATTTGATGCAGCCACGCAAAGTAAATCAAGGACTGCTCTTTAATTCAACATATTTCATATGCATTTACATATAATCTTATGCATTTAAGTACTGTTTCAAAGACAGAACCATACTAGTCAATCTTGTTATATGCAAAAGATTAACATCCATAACACACAAGGACAGATCTCCTTGGCAGAGGACCAAATCTAATACATGCTCCTTGGGGACACGTGGCAGAGAGATTAAATCTCAGCATAACATGGGAGCAAATCATCTGCTGACCTTTTCCATGCACTCATCCAAAAAATGCTATAAAATCTTAAGTGGCCTTATAACAAAATAAACATGCCCAGCAAACCCAGCAATATCTTAATCTCACGTTGGACCTTAATAGATTTATGAAGTTAATAATTAATTGTACAGTCTTAACAGCTGTGACAGCTACAGAAATGTAAAAAGAATGATGACCAATTTAAACGGAAGAAACAGCACTAAGCACTGAGGTCTAGTGTGCAAAGAAAAGGCAGGGAAAACTACGTCAGGGACACTGCAGACACCTGAAAGCACAACCTCAGCAGAAAAAACGGAAGCCAGAGAAATCTTATGTTCTGATAACCTAAAAAAAGGTTGTAACCATAAAACTACTTTACCAGGTGGGAAGAAGGCACTGATTTCAATGCTCTCCAGAGGTACACAAACCACGGAAGGTCACGTGACAGACTATGACATTCTTCGGGAAATCGGGGCCAAAAAGTAATAGCGACATTTCCCTGCAGTCAAAGAAACATCTAAAATCCAGCAGCATGATTGGTGGCAAAGATTCTTCACAGTGAGACTTGCTATCCTTACTACAGTCTTACAGTCTAGTACAAACACCGTATCTCAGAGATTCAATACCCACTTAAAAGCAGATGGGATGTGGACTGTCAGGGCAATGCGGCATCGGGGTAAACCACCACAGCCCAGGTGATTATCTACAATGCTAAAGTTTTAAGTTTCCTTATATAACAGACAAAATTGGTTCCTAAAATGTACATTGTCAGTTTCTACTTATTAGCAAGCAAGGTGGAACAATGACTAAGAAAACCAGCTGGTTCTGAAGTGACTCCTAGAGGTATATCACGCCATAACAGTCACCGACAGGGTACGTGCCATCGCACGACAGACGCGTTTTTCAGCTTTTATTACTGCTGTTTTGTCAGACCGACCTGCGAGTAACAGAATATAAAGCTTAAACTTTTTCAGACAGATTATGGTAAATTCATCAGTCGTACTTTTAAGTTAACAAATACTAAACGTTAATTCTGCATTTCCGTAACTGGTTTCTTGAACTAAAAATGCTGTACTGGTATAAAATTCACGAGGAGGAAAGGAGGCACCCATAAGCAACAAATCTACATTCCTGTCACAGTCGGCCTAAAGCAAGTGCCAGTGGTTCGAAGCACATGGGTCGGAGGGCGCTTGCGCAATACAGCCGGGCCGAGCGCACATGCGTAGTGCGACCAGGCCAAGGGCTCCGCGCAAGCAGCCCGGATCCCAGCTGTCATTCAGAGCTCCGTCAGAGCTACCGACTGCTCACCCAACGGGGGTACAAAGGGCTCGGGCGGCGCTATCAACACCGGAGTCGCCGCAAGAAAATATCGCATGCTGGCTCCTAACATACACTGAGTTTTGCGAGCAGTTAGACCGGCAGCCAGGCCGGATTTAACCCTTAATCCCCGGCGTGCATCTGGCCCAACTGCTCGGTGTGAATTAAGCTCCGAACAAAGGGACAGGCATCCATTACTTACAGAAGCGTGTGCGGCTACGCCGGGAGACTGGGGTCTGCTGGCGGGGAGAACGGCTTCCGAATCAGTAAAACTCACTCAGCAGACCCGCTTACGGTACCTGTGCGTCAGATACTAAGAAAACCAACTTCGGCATGGCCTGTCAACGGCCAGGCGGCTATGGACCGAGCCCGGTGCAGTCGAACTTAAGAGGTCCACTTCTCTGTCAGAATACTCCGGAATGCGGGTATCTACTAACACGCTTTCGGGTTAAAACACGACGGCGTGGCTAAGCTAGTTAGAGCCGTCTCCGCGTTTACCTGCCAGCTGTCTCCTGAGTAAGAGCGCCGACTGCGGCTCCGTCATGCTTTTGTTTCTCAAAACGACGGGAGTTCTGGGCGGATCGCGTCGATTTTCGTCCGTTTGGAGACTGAAAACCACCCCAGTAAACAGCGACAATCCGTAGCCGCCACCGTCGCTCCCCAGACGGAGTTTCGCCAAGTACTCCGGCCGCGAGCGCGCATGCGCACAAGTACAAACCGGCCGCTGCGAGACGGCCCGGGACGCGCGCTTGTTGCCTGTCGGCTTCGCACCATTTTGGGAAGTGCTGCCGCAGAGCGCGAGCGAGGGCCGCTGTCGTCGATAGTGTGTCCATCGTGAATTACTCCGCTACCCCTTGATAATTTTTAATTGATGTAATTTTTAAAACGTTTGTTTTCTATATTAATGGCATATAGGTTTATTTGTATAGCGTATTTTTCACAAGCACATTCTTCATGTGAACATAAATTTAAGTAATGGATTAAAAGCTTATCAAATGGGAAATAAGCACCTTGGAGAGATTTAAATGAATAATATTAAGATACCTTGATTTTTAGGCATCAAATCATGTGGGACTTTGGATAAACGTTCTCTGGGCTGTAGTGCTACATATACAGTGGGGGCCGTCAATAGGACAAGTTGGGAAAAACGCATTAATGTAAATGTAAACAATGTTTAGAATGGTCAATGAACAGTGGTATGTGTCACGAAACCAGATTTCTTGCTTATCCGGATAACTTGTTGTGTTTAAGGCACACCAGTTTATATGTTATGTATTTTCTTTACTTATATTTCGTACAGACTTATATCTTGTATCTGACCATGTATCCGGCTAAGCAAGAAATGCTGCTTCATTTACTAAAACTGCTTTTTTTAAAAAAACAAAATTATTTCTGTTTTATCATCTGGCAGTGGAAGGAAATCGCGGCTCATGTGGTTGATCTCAGTGATACACTGGTACCTAGAATCTTTTGCGACTGTATAGTTGCTTGGAGAGAATGTATGTGTGAAAACATGTAAGAAAATGGAAAATTTGTGATTTTTTTCACATTTTTTGTAGCTTCTTAATTTTTTTATTGTTTCCTAATTATATGTGGATTTTCCTTTTTATGGTTTTTGTATTAATATTTGTATTTTATTTGTGTTTTTTTTAATTGCTTTGCATTTTCTTGATGTAAATTTGATATGTCCTGTAACCAGCAAAGAATGCTAACAGAAGGTAAATAACTTGCTGTTCTAAGCGCAGTTATGAGGCACATGGTCCCAGTGGTTTGTAACCATGCATTTTGCTACCATGTACATGAGGTCAGGGCAAAAGGGTTTCTACTGCTCCTGCCCAAGCACATTCAGGCATGCTGATCCCAGTCGTGCTTGCATCCGGAAGGAGATTCCTCACATGCTCCCAAATTTAGCTGAATGTCAGTATTCATCACTTCCAGTCAATCAAGACAGTAATCAACATTTATTTTGCAGGTATGTGCTCTGACTATTTCCAAAGCTTTTTTTCTCCTATTTGTAGTATTGAAAAACCTGAACTTTTTTTCTCCCATCATTAAAACTAAACCAAGAATTACACAACATAGGCTGTATACTGGAATGTCTCTTGTTTTTAATGTATGATTTTGTTTGTGAACATATCAGTTTTATGCATTTTTTCATTTTAATACGTTTGTATAGTTCAAAGGTTCTGAAATTCACTTTTGGATTGCAGTACTCCATTTTGTCCACCAGATGGAAAACCTTGTGCATTTCGTAACAGTCCTAAGTATGAACTTAAGAACATAATTGACGTGAGCTATTTTTAATTTTTTTGTATTTGTATTGGAAAGAGTAGGTTTGGTTAAATATATGTGTTTGGGTCAGGTTTATGAGATGTCTAGTCCTTTCCTTGCTAGAGTTATAGTATCCTTCAGGTACTTTTATCCATAGCAACTGTATATGACCATTTTAGACACCCACTAGAATAGGACATGATTCTGCTGGTGTTACATCGTTTATTTTAAAGACAGAACACGCCATGTACGTTTACTTGTTACTTTTTCTGTCTATGCATCCAGTGCACTTTACTAATCATCCTGCAGGAAACAGCCCCCCCCGCCCCCCACCTCATAACGGATGGACATGCCCATTTGTGCCGTTCACGTGACGCCCATCTTACACCGTATTAACCATAACGGGACGTTTGTTTGCACAGGTCTTATTACATGTTTAGCTACATTTTATTGTTTGTTCTCTTTTTATATGTATTGTCTTTGTTGACATATTCCTTCATTGTATTTATTTCTACCTAAATGATCCATTGTTATATTCATCCCGTTTCTGTGAAAGCAGATAAAGAAAATTCCCCTCGCAGGCATTAATAAAGTTATATCTTATCTTTTTTTTTTTTCTTAAACCATTGATTTTTAGTGGCAGTAATGCTTTCCTTCACAAACACGCAGATTATTGACTCGTGTGAAGACTCAGGGATGAGAAAGAGCCAGGAAGCTACATGTTTACAATCTTTTTATATGAAAAAAAACTCATTCTGAAGACACTTCTGTATGTTAACATGAATACTGGGGTGGGTTTCAAGAGTGAAGCTATTGTCAGTAAACAGCATAAACCATTTTAGGTTTTACATTAATGGTAACAGTACAGGCACATTAAATGGCTGATTTGGGAAATGCTCTCAGTTGACATCTTTCTGCTGTTCTGGATGTTTATCACACTAAGAATGTTCACTTCATGACTTCTGGGTCCTCAGGCTTTGTAAGTGTCTTTGTTACACTGATGTTAATATACTGAAGTTGTGCAAGAGCAGTAAAAGCAAAGTGGTAAGCTATGCATCCGTTTAGTGCCCCATGTTCCAGTGGATGGTATATGCTGTGGACCAGCCACCGGTTGAAATCCTTGGGTTGGCACAGGTTTCACACTGTTGGGCTCCTGAGCGACTAGGCTTGGCCCTTAGCCCGCAGCTGCCTCAGGGACTGACTGGGCCTGCTCTCTCAATTGTGTGTCACTTTGGACAAAAGTGTCCGGTAAACAATGACATAACGTGAATATAGATGATTCTCAACTTGTGCCACATTTTCTTCTATTTTGTATCATGAAGGGATTTCCACCAGCAGCCAGTAACTTCCCCACTTTCATTTGAAGCTTTTTCTTTGTAGACATATAGGTTCAGCTGCATTATTCTAGGTGATATTATGGATGTTTCATCTACACTCAGTGGGCAGGTTATTAGGTAGACTGGCTTGTTAATGCAAACAGTCCTGCTTCTCCAAACAGCCAATCATGTGACTGCACTTGAATACTTACAGAATTACACAGGGTCAGGAGATACACTTACGGTCTACCTGTATATTGGGATGGCTAGGAGATTGGATTGCATCTTTGCTGCTGAAAAAACCTGGTTAATGAGTAAGGTCAGAGAAGAACAGTCAGGTTTGTTACAGCTAACAGGAAGACCAGAAGTGCAAAAATAACTCAGTGCAACAGTAGTGTGAACAATGGCTTCATTGAACATGTAACCCTCGTGGTTCCATGGTTGCCAAATTTCACACATCTGGCGTGACACTCAAACTTTCTGACTCTCAGGCTCACACAAGAAATCTTATGGAAAATTTATATTATTACATTATAAAACTAAAATTAGCTGAAAATTGAAAATTTCACTCCAGCTAGCTGGTCATAGTTGGTGACACTGTAGTTCTGGAGGCAAAAATGGGAACTAATTAAATGGGTCCTACATGGCACTAGGTAGCTCTGGGTACCTAATAAAGCGGGTTCTACATGGAACTAGGTAGCTCGGGGTACCTAATAAAGCGGGTCCTACAAGGCACTAGGTAGCTCGGGGTACCTAATAAAGCGGGTCCTACATGGCACTAGGTAGCTCGGGGTACCTAATAAAGCGGGTCCTACAGGGCACTAGGTAGCTCAGGGTACCTAATAAAGCGGGTCCTACATGGCACTAGGTAGCTCAGGGTACCTAATTAAGTATCCACTGAATATACACA
>JAABNX020000119.1:30566336-30582316 GCA_015163995.2 Mormyrus lacerda
GTCTGCAGGATTACATACAGGCCCACATCTCGCACCGCAGCGTCTGCAGGATTACATACAGGCCCACATCTCTCACCACAGCGTCTGCAGGATTACATACAGGCCGCAGCGTCTGCAGGATTACATACAGGCCCACATCTCTCACCTGTAGCCAAACTCCTCCTACCCAGCGGGAGAAAAACAGCCGACTCTGTAGGATTCATGTTTTAACGGAACCATGAGTGGCAGTGGCGGATCGAACGCTTGGGTTTCCCGCTGCTTCCAGTCTCGGCAGGAACGCCACACAGATGAGCTGAGTAGGTAACGAGAGTAACAGGCGCACCATAATGGATGGATTAAAACCCGAGGGGTTAACCCCCCCCACCCCGGCATATTTTCACAAACCCATGTGGCTGACATGAAGAGTGAGACGCTATTTCCAGTGCCCGGTGGCCCTATATCCGGACCGGACCTTCCAGGAAAATATGCGACGTTATTTGGAAGGCCGCCCACTGACAGCCAGGCACACAAACAGAGCATTTCATAATGAAGTAAATAATGAAGGGACTATATAATTTGCTTATATAGTCCACATATTTCTATAGTGCTGAAATGCCAGTTAAATGAACTAGGTTCGAAAAATAAAACATGAAACTGCATATCAAAGTATAACAAGGTTTAGAGCTCAGTGCAGCTCAGTGAATGAATGAATAGCGGATGGCATTTGTTGACATGTGCATCCTGGCTTGCTGTCCTGCCTATATGCCGTCTCTGATCAGTCATGTCCTTGAAGTGGCCGTCCTGATCGGACTTCCTCATGGCGCGTTTGGCGGGGACGCCATCTTTGTGCTGGCCACATCCCACCACACCCCCAGCATCCACTAAGACACCCCCACCTTCCCGTCTCTCTCCATCAGGAAAGGGCTACCAAAATAATTCAACCATCAAGGCCAATTAAAATACAGTTTCTGTGCCGTGAGGCTTTAATAAACGCAGCCTGAAACACAAACCTTATATATATATATATATATATATATATATATATATATCATCATTAGCGTCATTAGCCTCGTCCTGAGCCCCAGTCCTTCTTGGTGCTGAGTGATACTTCTTAAAAGTATCACTAAACTCCTTAAAAACGGCCCCATTTAGTGACATTCTACATGGAATCACACGTTATTGACTAATGACAGAAGTGTTCCTGAAGCCAGAAGACAGGTCCTCGCCTTAATGCACTTCAATAAGTACTCAGACGTGAACATTCTCAGCTTCGTAAGTACTTTTTGATTCAGTGAGCATGTGCCTCTTTTCTGCCATGCTTGCGTTTTGTTCCCTGCTATTTTTGCAGTTTTTTAAACGGAAGCCGAGCCCACATACACGGGAAACATTAAATGTGAAATAGTACATTTCCTCTCCTCCCTTTAAATGTGAAATAGTACATTTCCTCTCCTCCCTCTATGTGATTACGCTCTGTGCCGGTGAGCGACTCCTAGCTGTTGGGAAGTGACAGTGACTTTTCAGGGCCCGGCTTCCAGTCATTTTGGTGAGAGGCCGTCGTCACGGTGACCGTGTGTGCACTCTGTGTGTCGTCCTCTCGTAGGCATGTTGACATATATGGCACTTCTGTGTTTGGCAGCACAGAAATGGAAACTTATCTCACGTGCTGCTTCTATTTCCATCATGATAAAACAGGCTCTTTTGCTTATATTAGATGTGGGAGTTTCAGATTTTTCTAAAATAAAGGGGCTGTGTATGATTTTAAATCTGCATTTAACGAAGAACCTACAAACATAAAAGTTTATACATTTAGGACATTTGAGGAAGACCTATGTTTTGTATAAAGGTCTTTGTCCTGCTCCTGTCCAGCCCCCGTGGTCTGTGCTCTCATCCTGGCTTTCAACACCCAGGGACTGTTTGGCCCCCCCCGGACTCAGAGGGCCCTTGCAATAAATGGTGTGATGAAAGCTCGGCGTCGGGGGCCCGGGTTAATGGCAGGCAAGGCCCCAAGGTGCTGAAACGGCAGAGCCGGCAAGCTCAGCTTTGCTCTCCAGATCGTCTCCAAGCAGAGGCAGAATAGATGTGCGGTCGTGAAAACCACGGATGCCGTGAGATGCCACCAGAATGCTTATCAAAGCAGGAACACCACCACGACAGGCGGGAGCATCTGCTGCGGCTTCCTGCACGGCGCTACGGCACAGAACACAGGGGTTTCTCAGCCCGTTCCTCGAGGGGATACTGGGGAGAGGCCGGGGCCTCTGATCACAGCACAGTGCTTTTGGGAGCATGAAGGACTTGT
Source organism: Mormyrus lacerda (assembly GCA_015163995.2). Lineage (NCBI taxonomy): Eukaryota > Metazoa > Chordata > Actinopteri > Osteoglossiformes > Mormyridae > Mormyrus > Mormyrus lacerda. The sequence continues at coordinate 30,568,612 of JAABNX020000119.1, forward strand.
CCAAGAGCCCCTTTCGTCGCCCGGTGGCCAGACATGAGTCCTGTAACCCAGCACCTGTGGTGTCACAACAAAGGTGGTGGGATGTTTCTGAGAGAGGCACCCCAAAGGGTATAATGGCCCTCACACAAGAGTATTATTTACAGAACACTCCAGCCTGGCTGCATTTGCATGCCATTTTTCCCAGAGGGAATGGTTTTTTCTCTGGGTCATTTGAGCTTGAGGTAGAGAAGTGGCAACAACTTCACCCGACATGAAGAATCTCGTACCCAGAATACTTTGGGTCAGGCTGCCACATATCTTGTTTGCAGAATTTTGCTTTTTCTCTGCACAGTAAAAATGTCCTTGACTGCAGCTCCCGGGGATGCGCCAGGCTCCGAGCTCGGTCTGTTCATGACTCTCTTGCCATCGGGCACTTATGATGCCCTGGCAGTCTTTTCAGACTCATTAGGACTTGTGTCTAAACAGGGACCACCCTCCTCTTTGTTTTTTTCAGCTAAAAGAATCTACATGGAAAACATTCTGCTTCCCCCTATTACAGCTAATTTTAGACTGGCCCAGTCCCCCGAGTCCAGCTCTCATCTGTGCAAATGACAGGATGGGCCAGTTCAACCGGCTGTCCGTGTAGGGGTGGTAGAATCCTTCCCCTGCCTCTCAGTGATGCTGGCAGGATGAAGGGGCAATGCAGCCCCCCCCTCCCGTGAGTGTCTAATTGCTTTGGCTCGCAGCCGTGAGAGAGGCGGCCCCCCCTGCTGCTGCGCGTGGGCGCTGAGCGTATGCCGGACCCCAGGACCTGCTTCCCGCAGCTGTGGTGCTGCATACACGCCCTTGTTGGTTACATCGGAGGCGTGCTTATCACATTAGCACAATTAAGGTGGTCTCAGATCGCCGCTAACAGGTGTGACCCAGATGATGGTAATGGAAGCGCTCGTCACCGTCATGGTGCAGCGGCATTTGCATTCCTCTGCCTGACAGAGCAGACAGTCCCGGGAGCTCCTGTCCACGTGTCGCCAGAACACTGCTCCCAGGTGTCCTCCTGGCCATCCTATTTTCCAGTGAAAAACAGATCCCATGAATCATTTCCTGCTGAAGTCTCCCTGCTCCGGACACCCTCTCCGCACCAGCAGCAATGATATGAAAGGACCATGTTTTTTTCCAGCAACCCAAAGTCTGCTGACTCTAGTGCAGAGGGACCTCGTGAATCACACTGGCCTGAAATCGTACCACTTGCTCACCTTTCGGGATGGGAAGGGAAACACTGTTACCAAGTTGTTCTATTAAAAAGGCCAGTGTTCCATAGCCTGCTGGCTCCATTCACTTTGCATGAATGAAGTAACATGCTGATCAAGGAGAGCTGAACCTCAAAGTGCAGACCTCAGGTGGCTACTTTAGTGACTAATGAAGTAGAAGTAAAGCCTATCAAGTTCTAAGCTTTTGTTTTAAGTTATTCGCCCATTAGCGGTTCCACAGAAGGTTCTCCGGATGGTACAATTTTGGGGCTCTTAGCTCTGATCGTGATGGTTTAGCTGCCCAGTCATATAAATCTAATAGCAAGAGACAAGCCAGAAAACAAGGGACTTGTTGTGCAGTTCCCCAGCGGGGTGTAAGAGGAGTAAGAGCATAGCCCAGTAACTTAAAGGCTTTTTAGGTAACAGGACATTGCGGATTGGCTGCTTTGCACCTTTGCCTGCATCCGCTCTTTCTCCTCTGCTAGTTTCCGTGGCAACCAGGTGAAGCGCGAGTCTACCGGAGAGCTCAGCACAAAGGGGCCACATTGATGGTGTTAAATGGAAGTGTGGGATGACCTTCCAGGATCATCTGGCAGAGTCGCAAGCTTGAAAAGGTTCTTTTGTTCGCTGATAGACTCGTTGGCATTTGCTGTTAAGTGCCCTCCTTGGCCGCTGTTCATCAGGCCGGCCTGTGTGATACCTCAGAGCCCATGGCAGTACTAGATGAATGGGTCAGTCAGAAGGCTGAGCAGTAATCGGAGTTCACGAGTCACACTGCTAGACCCCTTGAAACCCCTATTACAGCATCTCCAATAGGCTCCCATGTCCCTGTGGATCTGCATGCAGGTTCCCTCTCAAGGCCACTGAAAGTTCACTTCCCCATCAGAAACCACTTGGGTTCCGAGACTAGGCCTAGTAGATGGATTCCTGAAGTCAACTAATCACCTTATGTAAATGGATTATTGTCTTGCAAAAATAGTCTATGTACAATAAGGGCCTCCATTTTAGCAATCATTCCGTCAGGGTTGCAGGAAGATCCCGCAGAGCATGCGGCGTAAGGATTAGTGGCCGGGTTGGGACGCTGGACCGTCGCAGGGTGCTGGCAGGAAAGCGCGAACAAAGGCTCCACTTCATGTTAGAAGAATTAGCATGCCCTCCCAGGTGCTTGCATACCAGGGGATGAGTAATGGATATGGCTTCTAAAATTCCAGGCCTTCTAATTCTTGCTTCTGGGAAATTAGCGAGGCGTATCAATGTGGGACAGCAACGGCTTGGGGCTCGCCCACGTCATTGCCACATGCAGTCCCTGGAACCGCATCTGTGTTAGAGTGAGCGTGAAGCTTTCTAGCTGTTTGTGTTTTTGGCCTGCAGGATGGCCAAAGGTTACAGCAAGCGGTCATGCTCAACACTAACTCTGTTCACATGCAGTATACCGATAATCACACGCCGATATGCTACATTTGGCCAAGATGCGCTGTTCGTACGAAGACAAATGCATGCGGACATACAGTAGGGACACCGTTTCATGGGAAATGTATTTGCTTGCAGAAAGAGGAAGTAGAAATTCCAGAGACGTTTTAGACAATCAGCCGTGAAACTGAAAATGCCAAGGGATCAAAAACAAAAGCCCCGCAGGAATTGTGTTGACAGGACACAGTGTGGGCCACACGCATCATGCAAATCTGCATTCTACTACAGATTAATGCGTGTTTGGACTAATTACGTTGGTTCTAACATGTTCCTGAGACCGGTCAGTTGGAATGCTGCTCTGGATCCTTTTATCTCCCCATTGATTTTCTCACGTCCTCAGATCTTCCAGGTTTGGCCTGTCATCGGAAGACACGCACACACCACCCACAACATCATAAGCAGATGGCCGCCGTCTAACCCGGTTTGTAAAACATCTGACAGCAGGCATTTGAAGGAACTTGCGATGACAGGTGGCCACTGAGGTGTGACTTGTGGTGTGACAGAGTAGCTCGCCGTCTGTCCCCGGCTGATAACTGGAATGATGACCCCCCCCACCCAGGTGAGACTCCCGGGAATCCTTGTGGGGACCATAGAGCCGAAAATAACAGGCAGCAGCCACAGCTATGGGTGTGGAAGGGGGCACCGTGTCTGCGAAGGGGCTGCTCCTGCGCAGCCAGAGACCTTTATCTGCTGGAAGAAGGCATTTCACGCATCGGGCTAATAGATGTTATTTTTATGGGCCGTTTTGTGTTCAGGGCAGCTTTCCTGCGCTCATCAGTTCTGTGTCTTCATTTCAGAATGAAAAAACACGCAGCGTCGTTTTTCGTTTAACTCCTGAAAGGGGGAAGCTATTCCGATGTACTTCACATCAATTAGCTTTCGGTCGGTGGGCGGAGCAAAGCAGAAGCATGACCTAAAAGGGAAGCGTATCTGGGACGGCGGCGGTGATTTCCCAGGCAGCCCGGGAGACCGGCAGGTTGGGATGGTGCACTGAAAGAACCCGGCCGACAGGCGAGGCATGTTCAGACCTGTCTCTGAGACCTTAGCGGCCAAAAATCAATCCGGAATGCAGTCCTGCCTGCAACGGAGTGCTTGTATCGCAGCCGCAAGGTGCATGCAGTGTGAGGTGGCATGATGGCACAGCTCCATGGTCCTGCAGTCTTCATGTGGGCTTCTGAGGCTGCTGCAATTTACTCAAAGTAAAACCCTGAGACCTGTCCAGCTCCTCTCTGTTAATTTCAGGGATTTGGTTTTTGCAGGAGAAGATCTCACGGATTTTTTAATTATACCAGACTAACTAGTCTGGTGGCGTTCAGGCTTCGTCGAGGAGACGGCGTTCCTGAAAGACCTGTTAGCGGCGGACGGTTTCGCTTGCTCGGGACTTGCCGGGCGTAAACGTAGCCGGAGGTTCTGGAGCTTTGTCAGTCCTGCGGGATCGAGTCTAAAAAAGGAGGAGATGCTGCAGATGGATATTAAGCTACCTGCTTGTGATGATGTGTCTCCTTTTCTGCCAGGAACTCGCCCTGGCGATACCGAGAAGTGAGAAGTGCATCGATGGGCTGAGTCATGCGGTGTCTCCTTTAAACGCTTATGTAACCCGCATGACGAGCACGCGAGTACATTGGCTAACTTTCAACCTGCCGCATTTTAGCTAAACGTAGGTCCTCACATATCGAGGGTGAAGATTTACCTGCTCACTCGCTGTTACATCCAGCAGGACATGAGGAAAAGCAGACAGTAACCATAAATACAGACTGGGGGTGCAGCGGGTTAGGGTTAGGCCTCTGACCTGTCAACATTCACCGGGTCACATCTCATGCCTAGCAGACTAGTTACAAATCCAATTGGGCCCTTGAGCAAGGCCGTTAACCCCCTGAGAAATGCTTGGCGGGGGGGGGAGGTGCTAAATAAATGACTTCAGCCTGTGCACAGACCCCAGGTTTGCTGTCACCTCTAGATGATTCTGTCTCAAAGAAAGCAAGATGGGATATGCAAAAAAGAAACATACCTGTAGAGCCTCATTTTCATATGCTGACATTATGTAGATATCAAGCTCTCAGAAACATTTGTTGAGGCCTGAATGTACTAGCAATTATGCGCTAAATGGTGCTATGAGATGTTCCCCGCTAGGACTGTGCAATGTGCGATATTAATATCAACATTAGAAATTATGCACATGCATTATCACATTACAAGGGCCACCATAGCTGGGTTGAGATTAGACTTGGGCGGTATTTCGTTTTCCATACTGTCATACCAGACATGCAGAACAGAGATCGGAAATAAACGTGCCTAAAACTTTTTTCTCTGTCATAAGAAACAAATTCTTGGCAAGCTTGGTAACGTTAATGATTGTTCCTGTTCAAGATTATATAGTATATGCTAAAAAGTGCAAAGTTTACCGCTGCTTCTTTTGCTTACGCCCTCCTTACGCTCTCTGTGCCCTCTTACGCTCTCTATGCCCTCTTACGCTCTCTGTGCCAGTCACAAGTCACAATCATTTTCATACTTGCTGTGGCCCGTTTGTAAGAAAATTAACAAAATGGAGGAGAAAGTGAACAAGATCTGGTGGCTAAAAGACATTTGTTTTATGCTATATGGAAATACTTTGGATTCCATAGAGATGCTAGTGAGGTAAAGAAAGTTATTAGTTAACACTGCTCACTGCAAACCACCAACTGTAATGGACTCTACTGCCAGATAAGAACTTTTGTTTAGCTGTAGTTTGTTTTAGGTCAATTTAGAATTTTTTACGTTATAAATATCATTATGTTTGTCTGAAAAAATCAGGATATTTGAAAATTTTCCAAAATCGTACAGCATTATCCTCACTTTCAGCATATATTTTCTTTAAAGACAGTTGAAGTCCTTCGTTAAGAGTCAGAGAACTTTCCTGGAGGTTCCTCATTACTCATTAGTGACTCCCAGTCATGGTTTTTTATTGTTAGAAATAGCTGAAAGTTATTTCCTGAAGATCTCTCTACCAGGCTGTTGTGGGGGAATAAAATGCCCTTGTTCTATGGTTAACCATTAATGGAGAGAACAAGGGGCAAAGTTTAACCTCGCTGTCGAAAGAAAGGAATAAGGAAGAAATGAAAAAGAGAGAGAGAGAGAAGAATTAAGCCGTTTTGATCCTAGACAAGAAAGCAGTGACTAAAGTGAGGATCAAAGGAGCTTGCTGTTCAGTCTGTGCACACTCACATAAGCAAACAAAGTCATTATTTTGTCTGCTGATCGTCTGTGTGGTTGATTACTCCTCGCCGTGGCCCCCTTGACTCAGAGATAAGCACCCACCCCATTTATGATTGACTAAGTCAAATGTACGGAAACTTTCCCTCTTATTTTTGCAGGGCGGTTTGCACTGTGGGGGAGATTTCTTAGGGCCGTCAACCAGCTGATCTCATTTGAAAGAAGTGAGCAGTAACCAGTCAATTCAACGTAACAAAGCTGTTGGATGCGTCTCCGTAGCTGCTTTTAATTTTGGGACGTTATTGTCATCAATCCCTGCAGCAGACTGGCATCTCACGCAGGGTATACCCTGCCCCGTGCCCTGCTTGGAAGTGGTTCCAGCCCCACGCACACAACTGCAGATAAACGATCGCATGACGGATGGACCGATGGATGCCAGCCGTAGATCAGAGAGTTATTTGCATGGTTTTTTTCCCACACTTCCTTAATCGGCTGGACTCTTGACCAGGATATGAGTGGATTCACATTACTTCGCTTGAAATGTTGGGGTCGACAGGGATGATTGTCTCATAACAATCAAAACCATTTCTTCTTTCTTGGGAACCCAGCATAGCATAAACATTTGGAGCGGGAATCTGGCCAGGGGGACATTGCACACAATCCTCATGGGTATATGTTCTTATACACATACACACAGCCCTAACCTTAACCATAAGCAATCAAACAAAATGCAAGACCTTTGGCATTTTCGGATCATCTGCAGATCGTCGCTGTATGCAAATGCCTGCAGTCACAGATATTTACAAAATTCAGTTTCCGTTTCTGGGGACTGAGAAATTGGTCCTCACAACATCAAAAAAGTAATAATAGATACTTTTATCGATCCCCCATCTTACTTTGCATGAGAGCAAGCTTGGTCGTGAAGAGCAGCCACCTGTTGCAGCATCTAGGGAGCTGGGGGTTAAGGCCCTTGCTCAAGGACCTGCAGACGTGCTGAGGCTGAGCTTGAACCGTCGTCATTCCTATCACAGTCACAGGAGTTTAACCCAACAGGTTTTTAATCACAATTTGGGGGGATATTTGGTCCCCATAATGTAATAACTACATACACACACAACACACAGATTTGCAATTATATCTTTGTGGGGACTCTCCATTCATTTTTATGGGAAAACTGTAATCCCAACATGACGACCTACCCAGCCCTAACCTTAACCAAAAATAACCAAACAAAATACGAGACCTGGCTTTTTTACTTCTTTTGATTGCATTCACAGATCTGTATGAACCTGAAAAAGGGTTCCCACAATGTAATATAAACCCAATGCACACACACACACACACACACATAGATATATGCATGAATGTATGTGTGAGTGTGTATGTGTGTGTACATACACATATATATGTCTTGTCTACATGGTTGGCAATATGTGAAGAATACTTATGCAGAAGAGCAGGAGGCTGCAAAGGCCTGTGGAGGCAGCTGAGAAATGTGTCTCAAATCAGCCGGAAGCCACGGCTCCTGAACTGGCGGCGGCACCTTGACGTCAGGCTGTGATTTGCAGCATGTTTGTGTTTGATCAGCAGCACATGCGTTTTTGCGCAAAGATGGTCTGGATGCAGTGAAAGTCTCCCCTCTGGGCCCCGGGCTTTATTCCATGCTGTGGCCACGTCGTTAATTTAACTGCCACGTTATGTAAGTTCTGCTGTCAAATCCAGAAGGCCGCCATCTTCTAGGACGTTCCTCAGTGAAACTGAAGCTGGAACATTTGCTGGGACACATAAGTCTTTATCACTGTTATCTACTGCCATATCAGGGCCAGTGAGACGCAGTGTGACCTGTATCGTCCCATAGTCTTCCTCCTTAAAGGTGCTTTCTCATTGGCTGATGCTGAAGACCTTTTCACTTGACTCAGAGCTAAAAGTGTGTCATTACCAGTTGATGGCAATGTGAGGGCTTCTTTGCTTGGATGAGAACAGGATTGAGTTACATTAGGAATAAGATGGAAAGGCTGGTTGTGAGCTGTTGCGGTGCCGAATGAATTGGGCCTCCGGATTTGGCGGATGATTCTTGCACTTCATTTTGGGTTCAGACGAGGCCCATCTGCAGAATGACAGGTATGGGAGAGCCTGTCAGCAGAAACCCGAACTGAACTTGCCGTACTCTGGCTGGATGTCGTGCCCCATAACGCCTTTGAATGCCCGGTAATTGTGTCTTTGTCTCATTAGGCCTCAGGAATTACACACTCCCTGTTCCTGATCCGCCGCACACTTGAGTTGTACGCGGCTGTCAGGCGGTGACCTCAGTTGACACAGCATGATTGAATCAGATTAAACAGAATGATACACTCCCTGCAGACCTCAGGCACACTTCACGTGAGACACACATTAACAAGGTGAAATTAAAACAGAGCAAACATGTCCAGGGTATTGGTCCAATCTGTGACCAATCTGGAACAAAATGAAGTCAATAGACATGCTTTACAAGGCGTTAGCTCAGATCATTAAACAATGGTGAGTTTATTACTAAACATCAGTTACAACAATGGTGAGTTTATTAATAAGTGACAATAATGAGGAGTGTCTGGAGCAGTTCTCCTCAGTGAGGGAAACTGATCGCCGTCATGGGCCAGTTTTATTTAAAAGGACGTTTGCCCTGGCACCCGTCGTCATTACGGAAAGCACACACGTGCGCATGACTGATTGCAGAAGCGTCCGCTTATGTCGCTGGAGCGCCCGGATATTTCCGTGGTACTCGGTAAGGGCGGAGGTAGGTGTAGAGCGGCGGCTCTGTGGAAAAGCCGCCGGATGCCACCGGGTAACACGGACTGTGGAGAATGTGAGAAATGCATCTCCATCCCTGGGCGTGTGAGCAGCGACACAGGCTTCCACAGAATTACTCTCCCCCTGCACTTCAGCCCGGGTCACGCCCAGAAATGCTTATTTTTTTGGCAATAAGTCGGTTTCCAGGGTTAATGGGCAGGGTCGATGCTCTTGTCCAGCACTTGCATGCCTCAGACATGAACGTGGCATGTCATTATACGTAACTAGTACTGCGTGACTACTGTCAAAACAATAAACAGCGACGTGTGAAAGGGCTCGGTAGGAAAATGTGAAGCAAATTAACTTGCTGGCTGCAAACGAAAGAAAATGACTGAAAGGAAATACAGAACAGAAGCAGTTGATGAAGGTTGGCTTGTGTTTCACATTTGCATCTTTGGCACCAGTATTTGTTCGATACGCTGGGCTTCTTTGACATAGATGCATCTCGGATCCCGGCGAGAGTCTGTATGACACGTCGCCATGACGTGTGTGTCGGTCCTGGTCCATCAGCATGCATTACAGTGATCAGGAGGTCATGCATTATTCATACGTGATCGATGGACGCAGCGCTTAGCAACTACTGCAGCCTGTCCCGTGATGGCATCAGCCACAGAGTTCAGAGGTGGGGCTCTTTCTCCGCCAAACTCTTCCTCCGCCATACTCTTCCTCTGTCTTGTTCATTCAGTTCGAAGTCAGGTGCTACACAACAATGACCCCCATGTCTCCCAAAGGTAAAAATATAACTATTCAAGTTAGCAAACAAAGAAAAATTATCAAATGTATGTGTCAGGCTACAGCAAGACCTATCCTAGTGCTGTCCCCCCCTCCCCCCAAGCTAATTCTGAGTGCATAAATAATTCACACCTCTGTGTGTTTATATCCTGGGCTCATATCGCTGTAAGCAGCTATTTCTCCTCACGCAAATCAGCACTTATTCTTTTTTTAGGGGGAAAAAGGTATTGCGAAGCAGAATTTGGTTTGGCAGTCTGACTCGCTGCGTTATGGTGCAGACACCCAGGTGCTACGCATGGAGGATTTGTTTCTCTATTTCAAACGAGATGTTGCGGTTTGTCAACAGCTCTATTAAAAAAGTTTTAACAATCACAGGAAACTGTCAGAACTTTCCTACCTCAGGTTGGGGTGCAGAACAAGTATTCAGAGTTTCCATAGAGACAGTCAATTTAAATCTAATCTTTCTCTTTTAAAACCCTAACCCTATAGCAGAGGAGTCCATAAAGCGATGCTATATCATGGCTGAGGTGTCCTCAGTGCCTAGGGAGGGGTGCGACCTGGCTGACAGGCCTGCTTTAGGGACGGGGGGCTGTCGACACATCAATGGTCCGTCCGACTCACAAACGACAGCCCTTCGTAAACAGAACACTCTTGTGAACAGTAACGTAGCAGTTTGACTCTCTGTTCCTTGGAATCTGCTGACTGGTTGACATGGAGGAGGTGATGAAATATATATGATACCAGGGAAAATGAAAGTTAAAAAGGGTGGGTATGTTTTTCACCCCTCCACCCACCCCTGGCATGAAGGTATCAGCCCAGAATAACAAGTAGCAGACACTGATGAACATGGCGGCTTCGAGGCAGCATCACACCGTCCCTTTAAGATGCCTGTGTCCGGCTGCCATGTTGTTTTAAGCCTGTACACCGTCCCTTTAATATGGCTGCTGAAATACTATTCATATTTCACTTTCTGCATGGATTTACAGTCCGTACACATTAAATTCATCATTAGGGCTGGGCGCATGTAGCCCAGATTTTTATGACCAGCGGACATTATGGGTGATACTATGCGTAAATTGCACATGTGCAAGGAAATTGACTGGGTGTTTCCAGTAGGTCGCAGCACTGACGTCCACAGAGCAGAGGCCAACAAAGAAAGAGTAGAAGAAGAGTAGTTGTTGTTGTAGCAGCTGTATGAGGAGGTGCAGAGGTTCCCTGCATTTCAGATACTTCATACAGACATTATACCCCCACGTGAGGTATTTTTAAAAGCCATGCTCTTCCAACAATTTTAAATGTTGGTGATGAAATTCACCTGGGGGGAGGGGGGGCGGGGGTCGAGGTCCCAGATAATTTCAAAGGATTTCAAAATACATCTGCCCTCACCTGGGGCACGAAGCAGGATTTCTCGCTTAGCCGGATAGCTTCTCTGAATTAAGTTAGCCTGGTAAAATGTCAATAAACTCAGTCCATTTAAAATCAGGTGCCTTAAATCAGACGATTTATCCAGCTGACCAAGGAGTCTGGCTTCGTGATAGAGGCCCCTGATCTGGCGCAATGTCACTGATGTATGCAAATGCTGACTGCAACCATCTGCCTCCACGGATAAAGAAATAGAAAACACGCCTTGTGTTTATACTTCTAACTTATTATAATGAATCTTTATTTAGCCTTCACTATTTCACTATTGCAGAATTGACCGCCTTGCATTTCACTGCAGCTTATAGTCTGAGAAGCATGAACTAGGCTGTAAGCCTGCGCCTGGCCAGCCCTCCCTCGTTAATGCTGCCATATTGCTTCCAGTCTAGAATGTGCCATCCCTTTAAAACAGCCCCCCTTCTTTCCCCAGTATTTATCTGCAGCTTCATGGTGGCAGCGCCCATCTTCGGCTACCTTGGTGACCGTTTCAACCGGAAGATCATTCTCAGCTGTGGGATCTTCTTTTGGTCCGTGGTGACACTCTCTAGTTCCTTCATCACCAAAGAGGTATGTGCCCCCCCCCCCGCCCTTACCAATCCTCTGTATTTTGAACGACAGAATTACAAACTGAATTGGAATGTTACATCCCAACATCCCGGTCTCAATTACCCATCCATCCATCTTGCAGCCACTTATCTTGGCCAAACTGGCAGCCTGTAGCAATTCATTACAGCCCCGTGCACCAGTGACACCCAGTAGTGATGGTGACGCAGAGGGACATGGAGGGACACGAGTGACAGATTAAACCGTCAAAAAGAGGCACGAGAAAGTGAACAGGGGTCATGCAGCCTCCTCCTGTTCACAAACCCAGCCATTAAAGGTCGCCATTGGGTCATCAGCACAGTGGTTACTCAGGAATAGCTCCAGCGTTTTGAACGTGAAAAGAGCGTCCTCGAGGTCCACAGGCAGGAGATTTAATTATCACCGCAACAGTGGAGGTTGGCTCCGTCTCCCGTGACCATTTCTTCCCTGGAATCCCTTTGGGAAACAGGGTCTCCCACCAGGCGCCCCCATCAGACAAGAGGGGGAGGTTAGTGTCAGGGCTGTTGTTCGGCACCTGCTCTTTGGCCGGGCGAGGGGCAACGTCAGGGTCACATGTGGCGGCCGGCTGGAGAGGGGTGTTGGGTCTGACCCTGTTAAAAGTCTAATCCTGACCCCGTCAAAAAAAAAAAAAACACATAGGGGTATTGTTCAGAGACTACACAAAGGTTGCCGTGACCGGTTTGGCTGGGGTGGGGGGCTGGGGGAATGGGACGTGCTTCGAACGAGAAAAAGGAGGTAGAGGGGAGGATAGTTCCCAACAGGGATGTGGTGACATTTTTACGCCCCTATCAAAGGCGCGCCCTTTTCTTATGCCGGGGCTGGCAGAGGCAGCGGGCAGAGGGAGCGACGTCGGTGACGCAAATGGGGGGCCTTCTGGAACCCCCTTAAGACCCCCCTGCCATTGTGTGTCCGTGACAATGGCCGGCAAGTCGGAGGGTCGGGCCATTTCATTAATATCACAGACGCTATGGGAGCGAGGAGCAAGGGCAGCTGAAACACGGGCGACCGCATCCTGCTTTCAGAAACGACAGACGGCGACATCTGATGACTCGATTGATGTGCGTGACACATTCCAGAGGCTGAGCAACGTTCACAGCTTCTTCCCTCCAGAGTGGGATCTGTTTGGTCTTCTTCCCCTAGAGAGCTTATTAGGTGCAATTACTAATTAAAGTGCTATTCTGTCTGTGACGCGGCAGATCGCCGGCGTCTGTGCGGAGAGCAGCACGGCTCGAAGAGGCCCAGACGGACATGCATGCCGGCCCGTCGGCCGGGGGCGTCTGGGGGCGATGCCCGGCTCTCGCAGCGGGAGGTTCCCCGTCACCACACGCGGCACAGCCTGAGCCTTGGTGAAAAGCCACACATCTTGCAGAGTGTGAAGAAGAGGGGGCAGTGTGTGACTCTGTGCCTCTGATCGGGGTCGTGGGTTCAAACCTCAGGGTCGCCAGAGTGATGTCACCATCGGGCCCCTGGGCAAGGGCCTCCCTACAGCTCCAGGGACTGACTGACTATGTGCCTTACAAAAGGGATAAACCCATCTGCTAAATAAATAAATAAAGATGAGGTCACCCCCCACCCCCACGCAAGCCCCGTTTGCTCCCTGGACCATGTGATCCGGGGGTCCTTCAAAGGTCTAGCTACAGCCTCTTACATAATGCCGTTATGATGATGATAATGATGATGTCATGAGAGATAAGTAAATGCTAATGAAGGGAGAATTCACTCTGCGCCGCGGGTGTTTGTGTGGTGAGCTGCTGTTTGTAATCAGTCACCCGGCCATGTGCAGCTCAGTGATGAAGTACCCTTTAGAATCGCATAAATAACAATAAATAGAGGTACATTTCATTAAAAAGCATCTCTGTGGAGCATCTCTCCATGGGTGGTGCTGCAGCCCCATCTCCCTTAGCGTGCAAGCGTGTGCCCTGTGATAGACCGCCCTCATCCCAGTGTGTGCCCTGTGGTAGACCACCCTCACCCCAGCGTGTGCCCTGTGATAGACCACCCTCATCCCAGCGTGTGCCCTGTGATAGACCACCCTCATCCCAGCCTGTGTTTCCTGGGAAGGGCTCAGGCTCTTGGTGATCCTGTACCGCTAAGCGGCTTGAAGAGACAGACACTCTCACATGTAGTATGTGGCCAACAAATCAATGAATAACTGAACTCGAGAAATGGATTGAGTTCACTTAACATGTGACAGTTTGAATGGAAATGAGTGACATGGATAGAGAGGCAGATCCCCCCCC
>JAABNX020000119.1:30597902-30610089 GCA_015163995.2 Mormyrus lacerda
GCTGGGCTGGGCGGTGCCGCGTGGACTAAGCCCCCCCCCCCCCCGAGGTTGACAAAGGCTCAATCTTATCAGGGCTTGGAAACGTAGGTCCGCTGTGAAGGGTCCGGCGATGAAGCCCCACATTGTCTGCAGCCGCCGGTGCGAGAGGAGAGCCGGGGATGGTACTCAGGGTGGCGGCATGGCGGTCGCGCCTCAGAAGGTCGCTGGTTCCGGCTCGTCCAGCTCAGAAAGGTCCTTGACCCCCTGAAATGCTGCAGGGCCGCTGTTTATATGCTGCTATGCCCAGTGAAACATCCTCACTGTACAGATAACGCTGCAGTTACACATCGACCTGCTCCCGGAAATGCTCAACACACCAAAGTGTATCGGCGGGGAGATCTGCAGCGTCTTTCTGATTGTGCGTGGGGGTGCCTTTTAGCCCCACCCTGCTTCAACTTGACAAGCCTGCCCCCACCCAGTGAATGTGCCTTATTGATGTGCTAATGTACAGACCCCACTGGGATGCTGCAGGCAAGCGGGAAATTCACTGTTTTTCTTAATTAAAATAGAAAAACGGGGTGTTTTTTTTCCATATAAGTCTTTTAATAAAACAAGCACTTTCATTGGCTGACACAGTACACTACACAGCACTCAGTAACACAGACCACACACACTCTGGGGTGGTTCTGTTCAATGCAGCTATTCAACAGCTCACACACATGCACAAGCACACATAGAGGTTTGTAAATATCTTTGTGGGGACTCTCCATTCATTTCTGTGGGCATAACGCTAACCCTGAGTGTGACAGCCCCCACCCAGCCCTAACCATAAGTCACCAAACAAAATACTGTCATTTAAGTGTAATTTAAAGGGACAAACTTCCTCTTTCATTAAAACAGTTACATTTAGAGTAATTATATGACAGTTTATATACTTGCCGTTTTTACATGACCCTATTCCATAGGTTCAGCGTCATTGTTCAACACACGCTGACTGGTGACCGGCTATTAAACAGTGTCCTCAGGAGTCAGGCACCATGCGGAGAGCCAGCTGCTGACGGTGTGATAGAAGCGCTTCTCCTGCCCGGCTAGAGGAGGCAGATCGATTAACGGAATCAGCCCAGAAAGAACTCAGAGAAAGGAGGGTGACGGTAAGATAAGGGGGCAGGGTTTACTTAAGAGAGTGAATTCTTCCTGTCTAAGATTTGGACAGCTATGCATAAAATGGAAATTTACAGGGCCAGGTTATCTGGTGCGTCTCCTTTTCAGAAATTTCAGCTAATGAGCCTTTAAACATGATGGGGATGTCTGGGGGTCCGGGTCCACGGAGCCAGTGGTACCAGCTGAGGCCTGGGAGGGAGGGGAGGGGTCCAGATTAAGCGGGAGCCGGAGCAGCTCTCTGAGGGTGGATTCAGTCAGAACCGGACAGCTTTCCAGTCACGGCTAAGAATCTATGCCGAGACGCACTGCAGCTCAGGGCTGGGATCAGCGTAGATCTGGGGGTGAAAGACAGACTGTCGGAGGTCACAGAAAATAGCTTGAGGGGTAAAACTGAGCACCTGTGACTGCAGATGCATTCAAAGGCCAAAGGATCGAGAGCCCGGGAGCTTCTATCTCTCTCTCTGTCTCTGCAAACATTCCTCTGTAATTTACACACAACGGCGGGAGAGAGAATTGGCAAAGGTGATTAAAGTGACAGGCCTGTGTAAGCAGTCGTGAGTGAACTGGTCCTTCACATAAAATCCAAGGAGCTCATGTCCTTGAAACTTTTTCAAACAAAGGAGATCCTTACATTTTTTGGGGAGGGGAGGGCAGACCATCTGCTGGCTTTAAATGGGGGCCGCACTGCATCCACCTTCGCGCGTCACCATGGCTAGACGCGGCTGCCTCTCCCCGCGCAGATACCCACAGGCTGGCAGTGCTGAGAGCTTCTTTGTGCCGCCACATAGAGCCGGAGCTGAATGGACCCTCTGTTACCCACGAACATGAACCGACGGCCTAGATTCACCAACCTGCCCTGGTTAAGCGCAGTGCATGCGGCCACGCCCCGTTCCACCTTCATCTCCACCGCGAGGAGCTTTCAAAATGCGACAGAGAGGGCAGGAGGATGGAGACCAGCCGCCCCCCAACTCTCCCCACCCTCTAACAAATTATTACATTCATATGAAGGGGCTGCATATGAATGAGATGCCGATACTGTCTCCATAACGGGCACGGCAGAGACGTGATGGCAGAGTTATGGCTGGAAGGAGGGGGGGGGCATTGCTCGCTGCCGTCGCACCTCCACTGTGAAATTCTCACATTCATGCTACCCCCCCACCGCTCCCCCTGCCCCAGCAGAGGATTTAGGCTACTCCAGATTCCAGCAATAGCATCTTCCTGACGGCAGCAAAGGGCAGCTGTAACCTAACATCAAGACGCCCTCATTTCGTATCTGCATGTCACTCTAAATCGATCTGTATTTAACCGCCGCCTTGGGTTTCGCATGGAAGAGACCCATTGTTCTGATTCTGAATGGTTATGGATCGAGTTGCAAAATGCTGAAGTGATACAGGAAGAATGTGCAGGAGAGACGTCCCTCAGTCCTGCGAAGAGTCACTCTGTGGAGGAGCTGGATCTTCACGGTCAGGATGAACTTCTTGAAGACGGAAGGACGATGCCAATTATTGACCATGAGAAGGCAGATCTTGAGATGCGGGACGGTTTGGCCCTGCCTATTCCGCAGCCTCCAACGCAGCCCCATTAAAGCTTGGTTAAAAACCCACTTATTCTTTGGCTTTCAATTCAATTTAGGAGCATAGTGCTGTATGTGTTTGTCCTCTTCACTATTTTGATTTGTACGACACTTTCCGTCAGTTCTGGCTGCCTGAAACGTGCTATAGAAAAAAACTGAACTTGCACTTGAATCATTCATTTATAGTTTAACAAAAGTGACGAGGTTCATATATAAATAGCTTTTGAGGAAAACTCACAAATAGCACACGGGTGCTGTGCCGGCCAGATGCCCCTCTCCCCTGACTGTCTCGCTGCCCCCTACTGGATTTAAGGGAGTGTGACACTGTGCTGGACCCCGGACATAACGGGGAGGAGAGACGTCTACGGAAGCACCTGTGACGGAAAGCTGTGGGTAGCAACCTAATGATGTCTGGGCCTGGTCAGAAAGCATAGCAGGGCTACACCTTCAGATTGTGTCACATCTGGTAGAGCTGTTAACATTTACTGCAGCAAAGAAATCACCCTGCAAAATGATTTTAATATGCAAACAAGCCCTATCAGGGGTTCACCTTTTTTAGCATTTGAAAGATCCACACGCGACAGCCACAGTGGGGGAACATCAAAAGCGTTTGTGATCTACAGCAGCATGTTTCAGGAAAGCCTGACGCATCAGACATCTCCTTGTAGCAGGTGCTACATTCAAGGTTCCATGGACCTGAGAGATAAGCAAGTTTTACATGGAGGACACGGAAACCCGCCCCACTGTCCCCAGCGAAATGGAGGAGAACAATAGCCTTGGGTGTTTTTTTTAAAGAGGAAATTCGAATTAATACCACATGGACCTCAGCTTTCCAGAATGATCTACGCTTATATAATGTTCCTTGGAGAAGATGACAGTGCATCTTGGAAGGTATTTAACCCGAGGGAACTCAGTGCCGCAGTAAGAGTGTACTTAAAGAGATACCAGCACCTGCCCCCCCCCAAAAAAAGAGATACCAGCACCTGCCCCTTCAAAAAAAAAAGATACCAGCACCTCTCCGCCCCCCCAAAAAAAAAGAGATACCAGCACCTGCCCCTTCCAAAAAAAAAAGATACCAGCACCTGCCCCCCCCCATCTCTGTCCAATCTAGGTGAAATGACGGATGAAAGAGGTATTTGGGTCAAACATGTAACAGTAAAATGCTTCTGTGGTGAAGTTTCAGGAAGTGAGATCAGACACATCACATTGATCTTAACAAAAGCGATGGAGACTGAGTCCATTGTGACATTACGATTCATTGAAACTTCACCGGAATTGAGGCCGGAATAGAGAAGGTAGGAAGCACGATGGAATCGGAACGCTTGCGGATAGAATGTTCTGGAATTCATTTAAAGATATCCCTGCACTGGATACAGGGCATTCTTGGTAACACTTCACTTAAAGCAGTCATCAACATGCATTATAGATATCATCGTAATTCATTATAATGCATGCAAAAAAAATTATAAACACGGATATAACTATTTATAGAAAGGCAAAACAAATTATAGCCATGTTTATTATGCATTATGAATGCTTTATGTATTATGAAGGTATTTATAGTGCATTATAGATGAGAGCTTCATAGAACATTTTTAGAAATAGTTTAGTTATTGCCACCTGTATAGTACTTTATTAATGCATTATAAGCTATAATGTAATACACATGAGTGATTTAAATAAAGTGTTACCGCAAAATTTAAGTGTATCTGGTCCTGTCCCTCTGCAGGCTGCTTTGAGAGTCGATGCCGTCTGTGGCTCTCAGGCCGGAGAAGGTGCATGTGTGAGTCCCTAGTGAAAGACCCTGGGGAGCAGCCAGAGATTCTCCTTAGACACTTTCACCAGCAGCTCCTGGCTTCTTCAGTCACTGTCATTCTTCTGCTGGACTGAGATATTCTAAAACCATCCCCAAAATCCCCTGACAGTCTGAAAGGGACCTTCTTAGTGGCCACATGCTAATATGGAAGCAAGGCTTCTTCTAGCCACTGCCACGGTCTGCTGGTCCGCAGTGGAGGAATGCAACGTGCTATTAGCTAACGATTCAGCCCTGATCTGAGCAGGAAAGATTGTAAAAGGTGCAGCTTCTTCTACATATTGTTCCTTTGCTGTGGGTAAGGCATGGTGCATGATGGGTAAAAAAACGTATCATTTCTCAGGCTCTTTTCCAAGCCCCTCCCGTGGGTTTCCATGCTCACGCCATCTGTTCAGCCGGTCCACTCATCAGCCCCTCTCGCGGGAAACAGAGTCCCTTCCATGTCGTCATAACGTGTAACAGAGTCACCCCCTCGCACAAAGGGTGTGACCAAAGGACACCTGGGGTACAGGACTGGGGGGCTACATCTGCGTCCCACTGTCACAGAGACCTGGGGCATGTAGAGCAGCATGCATGGAGCCATTCCTGTCGTCACATTTACACTCAATAACAGTAACGAGAGTATTACACCCTGTCCACATCACACACTGGTTTCGGATTTCAGATACTGATCTTTCTCACCAGCAGGATAAATGCCAGTCCATCACAGGGCACAGGGCAGGGGACACCCTGGATGGGATGCCAGTCCATCACAGGGCACACAAACACGAATGCTCATCTAAAGTACAAAGATAACATGATACGGAGCTTCCCATGCTTCTGTTTAGGGTAAACACAGTAGAATACTTTTAGGGGTTGCTGAAGGATTCACTCTTAAGGTTTTAATATTTCACTGCAAAGCTCATTAAGCTCCGCTTTCCACTGTACATGTTCCCACTCGTCAGCTAATATTTATCCGGCTCCAGCGACCTATGAAACCTAAATCAGCAACATGCTGCAGTCACATCGCAGCGGCAGGAGCGAAGCGGGCAAAGGGTCATAAAACAGCAGGACACTGTTCAAACATGAACGGCTGCTCTACAGTAAACAGCCACCCTGTCGCAGAACGGGCCGACCCACAGACAATAATGCAGAGGTGAGGCTGATGGTGGGCGGCTGTCTGCATCTACTGAGCCCGTGGGGGTGGCCCCCCGCCGTCTGAGATTACTGCGCAGGCATTCAGGTCAATGGATGGATGGATGGATGGATGGATAGATAGATAAACAGACAGATAAACAGATACAGCTGTGGAAAAAAAAAACACCACAGCAGATTATTTTTTTTCAGCTATTTCTCAGTTTATGGCCGTCTGTGATTTTTTTTTTATATATATATATATATATATATATATATAAAATTCACAGATATAGCAAATTGCAGCCCGGTTCTTCCCTGTTTCTCATTCATGAAGGGCTTCTTCGCTTCAAGGGTCTTCAGTCCTGCTTCTAGGAGCCTGATATGGACTCTCCTAGCCGTACACTTCACACCTGCACTTAATGTTTCCCATTCCTTTTGCAGGGGTCACTTGATGACATCCTCTGATTCATGAGAAACTGCCGGATAAGTTAACGGTCATCTCTGACATTAGAAAGTCGCTTCCCTCCATTACCTGGCTGGTTTCTGGTCATTCCCAGTCTCTCCCGGCTCACGTTATTCTTGAGTACTGCTGTCTTGGAGGTTTTGAACTCTGGAAGCAACCTGCTGTTCAGCGTAGCCTTCTGCCAGCAGAACCACGATTAAAGAAAGATTTAAAATTACAGATTTGTTTAGAAATATAGAGTTGACTCTTGATTTTTTCCCATGGCTGTAGATTCTGCAGTGATGGCTCAGTGATAGGTAGTGTTGCACGGTGAATGAATGAATGCTCTATGACGCAACACACTGGAAAGAGAGCGAACAGGTCGCAGCTGAGCTAACACGTCGATCACGCAATGCGATGGAAACAGGTGGACAGGCAAATGAAAGGACAGCTTCAGGGCCCCCGCTCAGGTCTGACAGACCGGGGGCCTCGCCGGCGTGCCGCCCCTGTATCGATCCAAAGCTAAGGAATGAGGGCAGGCTTCCTGTTTGCAGAGGAGAGAGAACACGACTCAATTGCTGGAAGTGAACAATAGGTCAAGGTGGCAAAACAGAGGAGGAAGAAGCGGGGATCGCCTGGAGATATGCTTTTGGAAAGCGGACATGTTATTTCATGCAGCAGGCACTCTTATCTAAGGTGGTACAGAGCACCCCCCATTGTGCAAAGCTAGATAAAGTGCCATAGCTGGGGGGGTCACATGACTGACACCTCACACTGCCCTGCCCTGCCCAGCCAAACCACCCAGACAGACCCAGACTGTCACCTCAGAGAGCAGACTGAGGGTGACAAGATAGGAAAGGCATGCCCCCCCGCTCCACCCACACTGAAGGGGGGGGGGGTGCATTACCAAGTGCTCAGGAATGTGTCGGTCCTGGAGGTAAACAGGTAACTGCTGCAGGAGGGAAGCGGCCTTGACCAGCGGCCATTGTTACAGGGGCTTTGTTAGTTTTCCGGCATGCTGGGGGGAGACAGCACACACACACACACACAAAGTTGGTCTTCCTATCTAAATGGGGGCCGTCCATTCATTTCTATGGGAAAAACCCTAATCCCTTAACCCCTACCCATCCATAACCTTAACCATAAGTAACCAACACAAATACAAGACATTTTTACTTTTTTGATTGCAGTCACAGATTTTTATAAAACTGAGGTTATGCAAATGTGGACCTCAAAAATGTCCCCAAAAGTAGAGAAATTTCAGGTTTTCTGCACTTCGAGGACAATTTGGTCCTCAAATGTGATCTATGCAAACCCACACACACACACACACACACACACATATATATATATATATATATACATATACACAAACGCACGCACACACACACACACACATTGAAACATCACTTACCTGCACATACCTCACTTTTCCTCAGCTGCCCTGAGGTCGCCATTATTACACTTTACACCTTTTGCTTGATACTATTCCATGGCAGCCATGATGAATGCACAGATCTGTGACGTAGGCCGACGGCTGTCATGGCGTCTGCATCGCCATGGTGATGTACACCATTCCTCACACTCTCATGCCCATGCAAGGAATCTTACAGCAAATCTATATTATTCCATTATAAACCTAAAATTAGCTAAATCAAAAGTGTTGGGGTAGTTTGCAAACAATACAGGGTAATAAAACTGTTACATACATGTAAATGCGCGTGCAGTGTCTTGAATTCCCAATCTCATACCAGCTAGCTGACCAAAGTTGGCCACCCAGATGCTAAGCAGTCTGATAGCAGGAGACGGGCCGGGGGGGTACCCAACCTCGGCCAGCTATTCCCCTCAGTGATGCCCCCAGGAAACCTCACAGATTACAACCGCCGGGATAATCCTGGATCCCGGTATGTTCCTCCAGCAGGAATACCGTGGTGTGTACACCTCGCCGCGAGCGACACTGAAAACCAGGTGGACAGAAGAGCCAGAAAATCTCAGCATGCCATGCTAAACGCCTTTGGGAGGATAACGACTCGAGGAAGATCACCGGACACCACTTTAAACAAGATTGTATACAATGAGCCAAAAAGAGAAACAAAAAAAAAACAACCAAAAAGACCAGAAATCACGAAACATTTATATCATGACTAACCGAACTGACGACAAAAAAACACATTTTGAAATAAAATGAAAATGAAATTGCACTTTTATAAAACCCCCATTCTGAAAAGTGAGTCACTGATAACCCAGTAAAGTGGGAGACACGCAGGGACTGGTACATCTGCCCCATATCACCAGCTGAGGAGTGTTAATGACAGGCTATGAATTATGGCCTCATCTCCAAACTGAATCCCACGCCGTTAATCTGCCGGCCCTCCCTGGCAGCCCGGCCGAGGGCCGCCGCTCTCCGAGCAAACAGGACGCTCTTTCTGCCGTCCGCCAGCCTCTCTGTTGGTCGGCTGCAGTTATTTTTACACTTCTCTCTTGCTGGGACAAAGGCCGCACTTTCAGCCAGCCAGAGCATTTCTGTAAAGCCGTTTGCTCGGGTTAGGCGTACACCCCGGCTCATAAATGACCCCTGTGTCTGCACGACATCCTTTACAGCATTCCCGCGAGTCGAATTCCTCCTGGCTGCCTCACAGCTTCCTGACGGAAGGAGAAGTTTGATTAAACCAACTGTAAAAAGGTGTGTGCTAATGAGCAGCTTCATAGATGCGAGATTCTGCCAGGACATAAATCATTCTCATTAATCACAATTTAAAATACTAGCCAGCCCAGAGAAGCCACTCGGTTCATAAACTGCACAATAACCAGCTTGCGGCAAAAACGAGAATGTCATCTCGAAAGAAAGGCTTGCTCAGTCACAGCCCAGCAGTGTAGGGCAGGCCTGCTATTCCATATGCAGGCTCCACATCTCCAAATGTCAGATTTCACCCCTGAGGAAACCTGACCCGAAGACGGGCCTGAGGGTGAAAGCAGAGAGCAAACTCCACCTCGCTGCTGTCTAACAGAAGCTACTCCAACGGCACCACCTAGTGGCCATTTCAGAGCACTGCAATACGAAGTACTGAATTAAAATACAACCAACGGGGACATCGTGGCGGCTACGCGGAAACGTTCATTCTGGGAATGATATATTGGAGTGTTTCGGATTTTCAGCAATGTAACCCAGCTCATCACCGCCAGTCAACAGTCATTTGGCGGCGGCGGGACTTTTAACTGCTGACACAAACAGAAGGCCGGGTGTGAAGCCATGGAGACGGCGCTCCGCAGCCATGAGAAACTTTTAATAAATTAGATTAAAGGCTTTGAAGCGTTTATCCGTTTCGGATCTTCGCCCGCATTTGACGAAGGGAGGGCGAGTGAAGCTGAATGTGTGACTTCCCTCCCCAGCTCTTATGAAAGCTGCGTGAACGGCCACCCACCACAGGCAGCAAATAAACAGAAGCTTTAACGACGCGGGCCGGACCACGTCGTTAATGATCGTGCCTCTGGCCGACCCCCTCCCCCCCTCGCTGTGGTGGGGCTCCTTCATCACACATAAAATCCGGTACTGATAATAAATCCCTTCCCCAGTTTAAAGAGCCAGCGACAAACTGCAAACATGGCACTTTACAGCAACGGTGAGGCTCAGACAGCAGAAAAGTCAGCTCATTAGCACCATGTACTCTGCACCACTATATAAATAAATAAAAAAAGCCAGTCACGGCGTTCTTTCAGTTTTTATTTTCATTCGTTTTTTTCAGGAAAGTACATTTAAGTCTGGAAGAAATGTTTCACTAAAGCCTATACTTAAGCTTGCAACACAAACTTGTAAAACAGGACCAAGGGGACCAGAGTGGGGGTTTAAAAAAGCCATTTACAGCCCCCCCCCCCGAAAAAAAGGCGGGATATTACAGTGAGGTGCTGATACTGTCAATTTCCAAAAACAAAAAAACACAAACAAAAAAACCTTCAAAAAAAAAAATAATATCGAAGCCCACGTCATTGGGAGGTGTCCATCTGAGTCCCCTCTGAAAGCACAGAAAGGACGTGGTTTACAGCAGCACCTTTATATAACCACCATGACAGCCCCTCAGTAAAGGACCCCCGACAGCACACTCACGGGTCTCGTTGAATAGGAAGGAGTCTTGGTACTCCTTCATGTACTGTGAGGAGCGAGACTCATCCAGGAAGAGCGAGTACACCCGCTTGATGTCCTCCACCTGCACCTCTGTGCCCTGTGGGGCGGGGAGGAGGGGTTACTTTGGGCTGGGAGAAGCAACTTGACACCTGACATCCCCCGGAAGGAACCTGAATTTAAGGTCTGGAGTGTGGTTCATAAGGGCGACGTGAATCGCTGGGAATCCGGCGAGAGCCCGGAAATGGACCCGCCCCACGATGCGCCTACAGGGGTGGGACAAGCTGCCCGCACACTTTCAGGGCATTCAGCATGGCTGGCACAGGGGGGTATTATACCATGCCAGGAAAAGTACAAACACACAGATCATGCAAGGTAATACGAAAAGTCACAACGAACATAGAGGTAAAGAACAAAAGCAGATCGGGTCGGGTACGAGTACAAGCGGAGGGGGGGAAGGGTCATTTCAGGGTGGGGGTGTGAGTTCGAGAAGGGGCAGAGATGCAGGATGGGTGGGGGTACAGGGTGAGCACGGCACCCACCCTGCGCTTGCGGCACACCAGGCCAGCGGTGCTGATCAGCTGGATCGCATAGCGGAGCGACGTCTCCAGCCCAATGCGGGTCAGGACCGTGTGAGCCTCCTCACTCAGCTCCACGTCCTCCTCCTCACACCTGCGGGGCAGAAACAAGCGAAGGGGTGACAACGGAGCCTGAGCCCAAAACACCGTCTTTATTGTCAGAAAGATAAACGCAGGGCGGGAGCGCGGCGCCACGGGAGGCGGCGTGCCGTGGAAGGTACCGGATCTTGAGGATCTGCCGGGTCTCCTTCTCGGTGTAGGGCGAGGTGGCGATGATCAGCAGGCGGTCCAGCATGTCGATGGGGATCCCGTGAGGACTCTGGTAGTTCGTCCCGCGGATCCTGCGATTCGGAGGGGAGGGTCAGGAGGGATCGTTCGGGAACGTGGCGGCCGACGGGGCCGGGGGGTTTGTAATTCAGGAGCGGGGGGCACCTGGTGATGCCTCGGTTGGTGGCCATGATGAGTACGGGTGACAGGTCACTCTCCAGAGCGCGGTTCAGGAAGGAGAAGCACTCCATGTCCAGCATGTGCACCTCATCGATGAAGAGCACCTGTAATAACATTAATAATTATAATTCAGAGGACCTGAAATCATCACGGTGAATAGTGATCACAGAGTCATGCCTGGTAGAGGTTAATGCTGTGTTCCATTTACCCCGGAGGTCGGAACTGGGAATGACATCTCACACACACGTTAACAGCGTTCCAGTACAGCTAGTCGGAAAGCCATTTAACGATACCAGGGACCCGTTTCAAACAGCAAGATTTCTTACTTAGCTGGATAACTTGTCGGATTTAATTCACCTCAGTTTAAATACCCTTTATCTTCGCTCACTTACATTTAGCCAAGACCACCTTAAATCCTGCTTAATGAAACAGGCCCCAGTTCTAGCACGGTTAATTGTTAGCAATATCAGGGTGTGACACATCACGCAATATTTTGTGCATAAAAACACCATAGCAACATGTCCACAGATAGAGGTTGGACAGTCATTTTTGCACGACCGATTTTAATGAGCCACAAATAAGACATAAGTGCTAAAAACAGTATAATACTAGAGCTTTAGCTTCTGTTGATAAAGGGCGCAGCCATCTTAGATTCTGAGCTCGGGGTTGTGTTGATTCCTCCGAGTTCACGAGATGGAATTCTGATTTCAGGGGGCGTTCCAGATGAAATTTCCGACTAGGAACACGGAATTTACGAGTTTCCAGTTCAACTGGAACGCAGCACAACTACAGGAAGGCTCTCCACTTACAGAAAATTGAAGTAGATCCAGATTAAAAAATCTCTGATACTTAAAGTTTACAGAAGCACTAAACGCAAAAAAGGCAACACGTGCCTGTAAGTAAATGTACACTCTCTTCTCATTTATTTAACACGTGCCTGTAAGTAAATGTACACTCTCTT
>JAABNX020000119.1:30611095-30647909 GCA_015163995.2 Mormyrus lacerda
TCATATCATATAGAAGATAGCATTCTATGTTACGTATACAGTAGATGGAACCTATTCAGAGGGAAATTCAGCTTCTCTGAAAAATTGCCGCTTAGCAATTAATCGATCATCGATCGATAAGATGAAACAACTATTGATTAATGAAATACTCGATAATTTGCATCCCTAATGGGAACATCCTGCTCGCACTTTCACTTTGGGGATTTAGGCAAAGTGTCCATGGGGGGCTGCAGACTGACCCCTGGGATGATCTCTGCTTTCCCTTCCTCTCTCCACTCAGAAACTTTGGCGTTGATCTGTTCCCGGACCTCCGATTTGATCTCGCCGGTGTCACCTGCCATGTCAAACAGCACCCACACGGGTTAGCGGATGGAGCCCCTGCCTCGTCGTGACGGTGACCAAAGGCAGGCAGGGCGGACCTGAGAAGAGAGCCAGGAAGCCCTGTGTTCGACTGTTGATGACGTCGATCTCGTGGAGCGACACCGTGTGCACGACCTCCTTGCGCTTCTGTAGCTCCCCCTCTGGGCACTGGACAAACTGCGTCTGCAACGCGGCAATGATGTCAGTGGACGAGGCACAGTCTGGGGGCAAGCGGGAGTGAGCCCGAGTTGAAGCAGACCTACCTGTGCGCCCATGGCGTCGTAGTCACGGGCTCGGGTGAAGGAGCGGCCCAGCTTCGTGATCTTCCCAGTGGCTTTGTCAATCGTGATCACGTCCCTGTGGAAGACAGTAGCCAGAATCAACAGCTGACTACGATCGGGGTCACGATGGATCAAGCCAGTGGTAAGAAAGATCCGGAAACATACCCTGCTTGCACCCGCTCCTTACTGAGAGACTCAATCATTTTGCTGCCCAGGTCATAAATAGTTTCCATTTCTGTTGTTTTTAGGGTCAATTTGCCCACCTTTGCCCCCTACAGGACAAAATAAGGAACAAAACATTCAAGGGTGGTGCAGCAGTTCCATACAGTTTCACCAGCTGCAATCTCTACAAGTAGGGAAGGAAAACTGGCAACGAGAGGAAGAAAAAACAAATCCATGATCCTGCCAAAAGTCCCGCTCCTACAACCAAAGGCAGTATTAGGGTTTGTCATCCTGTAGCAGATGTGAGGCTGCAGCCCATCTGAAGACATTAACAAGCTACCAAGCTCACCTAGAGACAGCCGGCCAGCAGAGACCAAGCAACAGAAAGCCCAGCTCACCGTTCCAGTAGCAGGCCGGTCAATCTGGATCTCTACGACTTCTCCCTCGATAATCTCCGTCTCCTCCCTGCAAGGACGACACGTCACCTGTACAACCGCTTCAAAAACCGAAAAGGAAGAACATTCCTAATTCTATTATAGCATTTTAGCCATGACCCGTAAAGGTGCTGTAAGAGTCTTGGGAGACTCTTCAGTTATGGCTGAATCTTTCCAACCAGACAGGTTTTTTCCCCACGCCAATCAAACTCACTCACATGGTTCAGACCTCTACAGGACAGGCACACTAATCCCCCAGCATCTCAGTCACTCACATGGTTCAGACCTCTACGGGACAGGCACACTAATCCCCCAGCATCTCAGTCACTCACATGGTTCAGACCTCTACGAGACAGGCACACTAATCCCCCAGCATCTCATTCACTCACGTGGTTCAGACCTCTACGAGACAGGCACACTAATCCCCCAGCATCTCAGTCACTCACATGGTTCAGACCTCTACAGGACAGGCACACTAATCCCCCAGCATCTCATTCACTTATTTATATGTTTGGGTTCTGTGTGAACCAGGTTATCCATCAGCTTTTTAATTGCTCTGTTGCGCAGCTTCAATCTGTGATCTTTATCACCAATTTTTCCAGATGATACGATTGTCTATTGTAATGTGATAATTTATACCTGTTTAGTGTTGTTATTTTTAAAGTCTAGTGACTGCACAAGTGCTTGGCGATAATACAACTGATTCTGCTTCTGGACAGCACAGAGTGCAAGAGAAAAAAACAGATGCTGTATAAACAGGTGGCATTATGGGGCAGCTTAATACTGATGGACGGACTCCTGGCGGCACCCACTTGATCCGAACTCCGATAGCTTTCCGGAAAGCCTGGCTCAGGGCCTCCGTCTTGCTCATCTCCAGAGAGAAGATCTCGCTGCCGGCAAGCGCTGTGAAGGGTGTGTCTGGGCCGAGGGACTGAGCAATGCCTGAAGGGCCATTGGGAAGAAGCCATCAGCGCCAGCTACCAGCCATGGGTGCAAGGCCCGAAATGACAGTAAGATGTGCCAGTAATACCCATGGCGATGGCGGTCTTCCCAGTGCCCGGCTGGCCGGCGATGAGAACGGCCCGGCCGGCAATGTGCCCGTCTTTGATCATCTCCAGGATGAGACCTGCTGCCCTACGGGAAGCCAACTGGCCAACCATCCCCTGGGACACCTGCAAGGAGATGCCAGCCATCAAAGGCAGGCACTAGGAGTGGGCGCCATGACAAGCGGACAGCCAATCGGATCAGTCAGAGGGGAGCTTACCTGACGAGGTTCTAAGGCATCATCCAATCCGAGGCCCCGAATATGAGAGTGTGCACCTGGGCAGACCAATCAACAAACAGGTCTTAACTTCACATTTAACATTTAATGCTAAAATCCCAGCTGACAGAGTGAGTCATAGACACAGCAAATCCAATATCAACTTCCTTTTTAAGTATTGTACAAAATCTTGTTCATTTTGTGAAGCTGCTTTGAGACAATGACCATTGTTAAAAGCGCTATATAAATAAAATTGAATTGAATTGAATTGAATATTGTACAATCACAAGTACAGGTGACAAAGGACTATGTTCAGAAACAACAGCACATAAAGTTTAAAAAAAACCTTCAACCTGTAAATGTAAGGATAAAATTCTCCAGTGCTCACCAATTCTCTCAATCCTGGTGATATCACGCACCTCGGGAACCTTGGTTGCTGCCATCTATATTAAAATCAACAATGATAATATCAATTACACTTTAATGTTTAGGAAACTGGCTTTAGGCTCAAAAACAGTGTGGATGCTGTCAATTTCAATTATCTGGTGAACTTGACCAATTACCAATTCAGCTATTACAACCACCTATTTACATCTGCCAGTTAAAACGTACTAAAGTAAAACAATGTAAATGTTTACCTATCAAATTTGCATTATGTATAAAGCTTAAGGTTGACATATTGAGTCTGAGCAACGTTGCCATAGTGACGGTTACCCGCCACAACAAAGAAACGTCAGGTTAAACTTTAAACGAGAAGCCAAAATAATACAGTGCTAAAATGCAAAACATGTTAATTGCCAAGACAACTCACAACTAGATTAACTAATTCATAGCTAAAATAAGTAAATCACACCACTAACCCGATCACATTCAATAAATCGCGATTCCAGTGATATTAACGTATCTAGTGAAGACCACCCTATATATAGACTTTGAAAGGGAACATACACCTATGAACCAACCTGTTTTATAGCCAGTGTAATTAAAATTACTTATTTTAATGTAAGGACAAGTCAAGAGCTAATTGCGTGGCCAATAGCTAATTACGGGAAGTGCGGATTCGTAAACAAAATCTGCGTTTTAATCAGCAAGATATGACAAATTAATGATTAAGGAAGTTATTCAGAAAATGTACGATCAAGTATATAAGACAACAAAACGTATAATGGACGCTTATTTGGCTGCTAATGTTGCTAATTTCATTCATCGCTTGACTGCCTTCTTTACGATAAATTGTCAAGAAATACATACTGGGAAAAACCCTGCATTATCGGATTAAAGCACCGTAATTCCACGTCTTTTACTTAAAAACAACAGGAGCAAACATAAATAAAGAAAGCATTTATTATAGCATTGCACAGCGTGGCCTCACCTGAGCTGCCATACTTTTGAAAATGCGGCGGCCGTTCCTCTGCGCGTACGTCCGAAATCTTTCCGAGTGAAATCGGCATTCAGTCGTCAACCGTTCCGGACGTTAAAGGTTCCGGATATTAAATATTCTGAACGTCAAAGGTTACGGATATAAAATTTCCGGACATCTGAACTCTTTTAAAGGCCTGACAGATATCCAATGAAAGAACCAACCCCAGTAAACAAACTTTAGGCTAAAACAGTTTGTTGTAATGGTGTGATTTAGGATTGGACACCCTCAGAATTAATAATTACTGAAGTTAAGTAGGCGACAATAGTTCATACCTGTGCACTGTCATCGCTCATAAAATTTAACATACATTTTTACACTACCAAATACATTTTATGCTGGATATAAGAGAATTATTGTTGTATACAGCACATATATTGCAATCTAAGAGACTGTTATACCCTTTATAACAGGGGCTGCAAATTATGGTTCCCCAAAGCCCTCAATCAACAGACGTAAGGCTGTGGTCCTACACAGGGATGAGCTCGCACCCCCTGGCCCAACCTGACCCCCCTGCAGCAGCTGAAGATGAAGACACACTGGGAGAGGAAGGTATGGGTGTAGCAGGGACCCTGGGGACTGTGACATGCCGGCAACAATGGCCTCCACGGCACCTGCTGGCCTTGGAGGTCACAGGGGATGGTTGACATTGCAGGTCCAGTATGAGAGACTATGATTATGATTATGATTATGATTATGCAGGCTACTGCCATGCCTAGCACAGCGCCATTCGTATATGTGATGGTGCTATTTAATATGGATATTCACGTTTTCTATTGTAAATAAGAAGCATTATTGCCTTGTAATGTTTACTGTGCAATACATCTGTTCTGCTAGTGCACACCGTGATTGTGAGTGTCATGTCAGCCGCTGTCTGTGCTGCTGCTAATCAGCTTGGGCTGGCTGCTTTAATAAAAAGCGAAACATCACGCACAATGCAGGTCAGCCGCAATAACGTCAAGCCTAGGTGCTCATGGTCCTCGAGGTACGAGCACTGCTGATTTCCCAGCCTTCTTTTTCCGTGCCCAATCAGAATCCATCATCGTTTAATTAGCTACCTGGGAGAACAGAAAACAAGGCCAGGATTTGGAATCAAGGTCAAGATTTGAAGAGTCCACATTTAAAGGCTCTGCCCTCTGTTCAATAGGCATATCATGCTCATACACAACTTTATCCCAGGAAGTAGGAATGAATGTGTACCAGGGACACCGTTTTGGGAAAAGCCTCAGCGACTTTTCAGCAGAATTCGTCCTGTGCAGGAGGTCTTATGTGTGAGCAGCAGGGGGCCCCGTAGAGTAGCACATCACAGCAAGACACTCAGATTCCCTTTTTAATCTTTTATTAAGTAGTTTATCATCAATTGAGAAATTATAAAAAACAGAAAAAATCATGAATCCATTGTTTAATTGTTAAATGTGATTGTTAGAGGGTCATTTACAGTAAAGAGAAAACTCAAGAAATAAACATCTTTCACCCAAATTAATAAAAACTTTATAAAATTTAGTTTTATAAAATGCCCCTTGAATGTAATTTTTGTTTGTCTTTTAAATCACAATATGTCATTATCTGTTCTGTCTGTCTGATTTAACCAGAATGCTGAAATAAAACAATGTATGCTAATGCCTTTACAGTGTATTTACAGTTGGCATATGGTTATAGCAGACTCATACCAGACCCAGAAGCCAGCATACAGGGTCTCGGTGAAGGAGACCTGGAACCTGTGTATTAGGGACATCGTGTCGGAGACCCCGTAGAAGGACAGCGTGCCTGCGGAATAATCCAGGAAGACCCCGATGCGGGATGAATACGGAGCTTTGATCTCCACCTGATCCTTGTTATGGCAGGCCGAGTAGCTGGAGTCGGAGCAGAACAAGCTCCAGGACTTGCGGTTGTAGCCGATGCGTGATCCGTCGCCGTAGCCTGTCCGCTTGATTCCGCTGTAGGTTACGCCTATGGATGTCCCCTCCCCGCTCCACTCCACCTCCCAGTAGTAACAGCCCCCAGACAGGGGCTCTTTACACAGCACCTGGGGTAGACAGTCAAACCTCTGGGTGCTGTCGGGGTATGACTGAGGTTCCTTCTTCAGGGTTGCCTTCCGATTTCCCCTGGACAGGTACAGCTGTCTGTATGCCGTGCTTTGGTCCAGTGTGAGCTGACAGGCATCTGCATTAGGAGAGAGTTCATGCCGCTGTCTGAATGCATCACTTGGAGGGCGCATTGTCACGGGAGCGTTGTGCATGTTCGAATAACCCTCCACTTATTAATGAAGTCTGAATTACTTGTATACTTATCTCCTGCTTCCATAAAATTTGCTTTCCTTGCTCCTTGTTGAAGGAAAATGGATAAATTGTTTTTCTGTAAGCTTTAGTCATTTTGCACCTAGTACAGATCATGTTTGCTCTAACTTGTTTATCTTCTTAATGTAAATTTTAGGTTTTTCATTTTAAACAATCATTGTTCTGCTGCTGGCAACATCATTTATCAAAATACTGGACGTACAAAATAAAGGACGACAAAACAAACAGCTAGCAGGAAAAAATGTGCTATTCTGTTTTTGTTGATTTTGTGCAGACTGTCAGGAAACGTCCCTCCCTGGACTCTGCTGGGAACTTCAATTGCATTGTGATTAATTTCCAAACAATGCCAATGATTGTTATTGTATTAATCAGAAAGGGGCCGGGTGAAGATATGTGAGCGCCAAGCTTCTGTGTTCTACGGCTACTGTCATGGGTCAAAAAGTACCTGCTGCATTTTCCTCAACAAGTGAGGACAACGTTCAGACTGTGAATTCTCCCAAATGCATGCTGGCAACTGGATAACAGAAGCAAGTGATGTTCAGCAAAGCAGACAAATAACAAACCCAAATCCCCATTTGCGTCAAATGTGGAAAACACCAAGTAAACCCTTAAGACCCGTATAAAAAGCTGAAAATCCAAGAAAAAAACATGCTTTCTGCTTGGTGTGGCAGGTGAACTGCTACAAAAAAATGGCTACTATCCAAGGTTTGGATGCCATCCCTCCACCAGGTTTCCAGAGGCGAGAACACGGCGCAGGTAAACGTCACCTGCCTGATGGCTACGTTTCTATCCACCTCAGCCGGTCAGAGCTGATGAGATACTTGCAAGATGTCACGGCCAGATGGAGCATATCGCGAATCTGGAATACCAGAAGTGCCACAACACTATTAACTATACTATGCGTGAATCGATCATTCAGGTTCTCGTTCATTTGTATGCGAAACACACTCCAACTTTTCCGGAAAAGTCCCTCAGCTCGTTCTTCTTTCCTGAGGCACCTGCGTAACGGTCCGCGGCAGCTGCGAGTGTCCAGCTGTCTTCCTGTTGACATTCCCCACCACCGCTGCCTCCGCATTTTGAGGATGTACTACGTAACACCCCACGGAAGGACTGGCTCACCAGTTAACCAATGAATTCAGTCTGCAAGTCTGTGTTGAGGATCTATAAGCAGCATTAAATGTTCCTGAAAACTTTCACTTTAGATCAATATAGTATAGTATTCCATAAAAACTGTAAAACTCAACCATTTGGATCCTTGCCGGCCTGAGCCAGGACAGCCGGCTACGTGCTAATTCTGCCTGTAGACTATTACTCAGGAATGTACCATGGACGGCAACTCCCTTCTTGAGGTCACGTTTTTCAGTGGGCAAAGTGCCAGATCATAGGTCTACATGTCTTTCATGGCCTTTATCTCTCGTTTTGAGATCCTAACCAGAGGTAGCATGTAAAATCCTCATAGGAGTGACTTTAACAGCACCATAAAAGCGAATCTCAATGTTTCCACAGGCAGCCTTCTTGGCCAGTTCTCCTCCACCCTTCATTATTCATCGCACCGTGACACAGAAATGCTAATCAGCAGTAAAGACTCACATTTTAGGAAGTCGTCTCTCTGCCGAGACTCCTGGGAAGGCGTCTTGTAGAGGCTCACGTCGTTTGCTGGAGGAATAGATGAGCAATGAAGATCCAGATGGTGCCATCAAAGAAACCCTCACACTGGTTTTTATTAAATCACTTTAAGGCTTTGAATGTCATTCGGTCATTTATACTGTTTTCAAGACTAGCCAAGCACTCAGAAAAACGATCCTTTGCACTCCTCATGAGCAAAGATCATAGGCATTTGTATCGAAGCTTGATTGAGATGCCTTTGCTGAAGGGCTCTGATAGTGTAACGTGGCTCAGCTCACTATTGTCAGAAAGCCCTTTGTATGCACAGCATGGGTCAACATCCAGCCTGACTTTCTGTATAATCAGCCAAGGCAAACAAGGAAGGACAACTGATAACCACAACAGTGTGGAGCACTAAGCTACCCGACCTCAGATGCTGATTAACTGCTTAGCTGTACTGAAAGCAGTGACTGTGTACAACATCCACCCCCAAGATTACAGTCAGTAAGTGACTGGGTAGGACCAAAGGGGAACCTTCCCATGGTATTCCCCTGGAACCACCACAGCTAAACTGCTATGCTGGCAGGACGTGTTTAGAAATGTAGTCGAGCCTTTGTCACTCACATTTCATTGTGCGTCTTCTTTTGCGATCATCCAGCTGGCAAAAAGGCATCTTGTTCACTGTGAATCGGAAAAAAACAGTGTGTGAAGAACCTGACAAATCATGTGTTTATGTTAAAGAGTTATACCCGAAAACGATGAGCTAATGGAACACTGGAGTTGTGAATGAAGAGCCAGCCCCTCACGCACCAGTCTTCGCCACCTTGACCATCTCCTCATTGGTGTACTCATTCAGGTGCACCTTCATCTCAGAGACCGCTTTGGTGACTGGGCCAAAGGAGAAGTACGGGTTTACAGTCACGGTGGGTAACTCCTCAGCCTCCGTCTGGGCAATGAGCATCTGGAAGCTCTGAAACGAGTAAAACAGCCTAGCGTAAGCCAAAAAGTCATAATCATCATAAATAAAAGACATTAGGTTTTTTTTTTAGCTATTAGCGTGTCTACTTTCATTCTTAATGCGACAGAATGCCTGTGATTGGTCAGAAAACCCCCTGCGGCAGCAACACTCACTGCCCATTAACATCCTGTTTACTTGATAGCAATTTGAGACACTGGTGGTGTCAGAGCATTTTAAAGAGAGTAAGGACCAAATACAGGAAAGGGACGCCTCTCCCATACCCGAAGGACTGGAGAAATCCTTTTAGGAAGCTCATCTGGCAGGAAGCTTTGACCTTTAAAAGTCACCCCTGGAAGAACTTTGCCAATTTTACAATGACTGGTGGGACATTAGGCAGAGTATCCTAAGAGATGACACTTTCTTTGCCTTTTGTACAAGTGTCAGTTGTCACATGTCTCATCCTGCTCTCTTCTGAAGCCTACAAACACACATATAGAGGTGAGAGTGAAGTTTGTGGTCATATCCCAGGGTCAGCTGTCTATCCAGTGCCCCAGTGGAGATGTGGCTGCTCTACCAAGCACAGGATTCCAATAGGTGACTTTCCAATCAAACCACTGAGTCACACAGCTCCCTCTGGTGGAGGAGAACATTATGCACTGGAGTTGCTGTTAGGAGGTCACCTGGATGAAGTGGATGTGGTCTTCGGTACGGGAGAGCTGCGTCAGCTCGGCATCCCGCTTCTTCAGGTCGGCGATCTCCTGTGTCAGGCGCTCCATGTGGCCCTCTGCACTTGTAGTGGCCGCCTTCTTGTTTGAGGAGATCAGCTTAGACATCTCTGCTTGCATCCTCTCAATGGAGCGGAGCATGTCGCCAAATAGCTTCTCGCTCTCTTGCAAAGCCCTCTGGGCAGAACTCTATGAAGGAGAGGAGGAACATGGGATTGAAAGCCTGCGAGATGACCTTCACTAACCATGCTCTGATGCAGTCAGTAGTCTCATAAACAAATCACCCTGCCCACTCTTTAATGGGAGAAAACTGTCATGGTTACCAATTAGCAGAAGTTATCTAACCACATGAATAGAGTCAGACATGCCTTCAGAGCTTGCAGAGCCTGTCGGAGCTCCTCCATTTGCTTGACTCTCTCGTGGATCTTCTGCTGAACTTCAGCCTGGGTGGCTCCTAGCAGGTTCTGAGGAAAGCAAAAAGGGGATTTGAAAGCGAGTTGCCGAAATCTCATAAAACAACGATTAATTCACAGCACGAAAGAGGCAAAGTCTGAGTGATATCGGCTACTTGGTGACCGCACCTCCTTTGCAAACTTGCCCGTGATTTTCTCAGCTGCATGCTAACAGAACATTTTTGTAAATGTTTTTGCCTAGGAGAGCACAGTGCTTTTACAACAAAGGCACACTCTAAGTCCTATCAGGTGTCCAGTGTCAAAATAATGCATAGTGTAGCATGTTGCTATGCAACCCAAAATCACACAGAAGAATAACTGACACACCCAATGCAGTTTATAACACTACTACTAATAGGACCCCATAAAACACTTTCACAAACCTGCTCTGATTTTCTGACCATAAGCTGTTTTCTTTTCAAAAGCACTCACCTTGAGTGAATTGGTGAGAAACAAAACTTGTGTGATTATATATAATAAATAAGACATGGCAGGTGCCATAGGCATGATTAACGAGAACTGAAAATGCTATAAGGAAGGTATTAGCATTGTTAAGGCATCATTGTCTCTGGGGCGCTTACTGCGCTTCTCCATCACATGGTCACACACGATCGTGTCCTGAGTACTCCTAGCAGCCGACTGGCCTGCGGTCAGCTTCTCCGCACACCCCCTGCCGCTGTACCTGCTTCTCCGCACACCCCCTGCCGCCGTACCTGCTTCTCCGCACACCCCCTGCCGCCATACCTGCTTCTCCGCACACTCCCTGCTGCCGTACCTGCTTCTCCGCACACCCCCTACCGCCATACCTGCTTCTCCACACACTCCCTGCCGCCGTACCTGCTTCTCCTGCCTCTCCTGCTCAGCTGACACCATGTCGTGGCCTTTGTGCTCCTTCACAGTACAGAGGACGCAGATGCACATCTGGTCGGTGCGGCAGTAGAGCTCCAGCCCCTTCTGGTGCTGCGGGCAGATCTGCCGGTCCAGGTGCCCAGTCTCGTCCACCAGCTTGTGCCGCTTGAAGGTGGCCGACTCGAAGTGTGGCTTCAGGTGCTTCTCACAGTAGTGGGCCAAGCACATGAGGCAGGACTTCACTGCCTTGTGCTTCTTCCCGATGCAGATGTCGCAGCCTACGTCCTGCGGACCGGCGTAGTTGTAGTCCGGCTCTGGGGGTGGCGGCGGATACGATTCCCGGGGTCCACCGGAATACCGAGACACCCGACGGGGGTTGGGCCTCTTGCTGTAGGACACCTTGCACTGGGGGCAGATGTATGAACCCGTGTGGTCGGCATGGTCCCAGTAGGTGTTCAGGCAGACAGAGCAGAAAACATGTCCACAGGAAATAGACACGGGGTCCCGGAGGTCCTCCTTACAGAGATAACAGATTTCCTGATCCGATGCCATCGCTGTATGTATGTTCGCCTATCTGCTATCCTGCTCAAGCCGCTGGCACGTCAAGCGGAGACTGTCGCAACTCGGTTACTGCAGCAATTTATACCGAGTACATAGGGAGGGTTTTATGATAAACAGGTTGAGCAGAAACTACTGAAAGAAAGGGGTGTGTCTCACCTGAGCCAAAGGAATAGTCCAGTTCTGTCACGAGATCATAAGTCCAACAAGAGGCAGTAATGATGGAAGTATGTGAACTGATGATGAGTTTACCTTTGAAAGTAAGAGCTGAACGGACAGTCAAGTCGGAGCTAAAGCATGCAGGTTGTCAGCGAGAGTCAGAGATGCCGACGTCATCGTTAGTAAAATCATGTTAGTGGTGCTTTGCATAAAGATCATGCCAGCACATTTACATTTCTTTTATTTAGGAGACATTTTTGCCCAAAGCGACATACAAGGCAAATAGCACATTACAAACATACGACTGTCGAGGTGTCGATGAGGCACAAGTGCGGTCGGCTGAGCTTCCAGTGAATGCCCAGGTACGGGTGTAAGCAGCGCAGAAGCAAGTGCTACACAACAACTTCCAAACAAAGCAATAACTTAATTAAACTACTGTTCAATCAGCAGAAAGTGCAACGTTAAGAGCATTCAGGGACCATGAAGTAGAGGAGGA
Source organism: Mormyrus lacerda (assembly GCA_015163995.2). NCBI lineage: Eukaryota > Metazoa > Chordata > Actinopteri > Osteoglossiformes > Mormyridae > Mormyrus > Mormyrus lacerda. Next base: position 30,623,113 of record JAABNX020000119.1, read on the forward strand.
TAGGAGAGGGATTTCTGGAACAGGTGTGTCTTGAGGCATGTGGGGTTTTTCCATGAGAAGCATGTCCAAACCAGTAGGGGGGCCACGCATTGGATCATCTTAACTGTGAGGGTCCAGCTTGACGGCTGCGGGAGCAGGAGCACGCTGCAGTCAATGCAGCCATAAAGCGCCGGGAAGCAGCTGAACACACAGGGAGCTGCACTCTGCACGTTTCTCAAATGCTGACCTGCTCTTACTCCAGACCCGCAAAACAGCAGCCAGACAAACCCAGAGCCCCGCTGACCGAAGGCTGAACACAGCCTTTTACACTCCACAACATCTGAGCTGCTGATAGAGAAACGCTCTTTGAGCAAACAAAGGGAAAACATTCAAGTTACTCGTTAACCCAATCTCTACTAGAATCATTTATCGCACTTTCGGTAATTTGGTTACATGTTACAAAGAGTCTTCCTGCTGTATCAGTAATGGCAGAATGACCTTTTATTTCCACTCCTGTTCCTGCAGTTTTTAGATTCACTTCCCAATTTTCAGTTAATTGTGACATCATCAATCTAATCTGAGATAGTTGCTATTGTCATGCAGTCAGTTACACTAGTGAAGCACACTGTGCAATGTCAATGTAATGTAATGTAATGTAAATTGCACTGTTTAATCTCTGAGAGCAGCCTGGTATTTTCATATATAATCCTGCACATAGTGAAGTGAACAGAAACCGCTGAAGTTGGTTTCCTATTTGATTTATCTATAAATATTCCTCACTGAATGACTATTGGCTGCAGTGGCATAATTGAAGCAGGAATGTGGCTGGGCCAGACAAGCGGGATTACACAAGGGTTGCACAGGGTTTCACGTTGCCGTTGTGTGGGTGTGTTACGCTGACTGGGATCGAGTGTGCAGGAATGCCTAGGCCACACACTCACATGCTCGCACGCTGCACCGCAGGCTAAGGAAATATCTAATGTGATCCGTATCCCGAAACTGCTGCACACTTTTGAGTCGTGTTTGCTTTTTTTTAGGAATCTTATCTCAGCTAGTTAAGAAATTATGGCAGCAGGCAGAAGAACATTTACAACACAAATTAAACGTCCATTTTCAGAGCCTTGTAAAAAAACGATGCCAGTATTACTAGAAGAGCATGTTTCCTTTGGAGACAACGGCAGGAATGCAAAGTTTCATTTCGCCACAACTGGGAAAACCAGACTGATAATGGAGATCTGACAGAAAGATAATTTAATATCTACAGCCAAAAACTCTCCTTTTTGCTGTCTTCTGTGCCACTTTTTTCTAATAGCTTGGATGTTGTTATCGTACTTTTGGCAAACCTAAAAACACAAATAATTACGTTCTGAATGTTGAATCAACACAACTTCAATGGCAGGAAGTCACAACCCAAGACCACAGATGCTGTAATAGCTACAGGAGCCTTTTATCTGGGGGTGGGTGAGAAAGCCAGCAGCTCAAGGCGCTGGGGGACAGGACTGGCTGATACTTCAAGGGCTTTCCCTGTAGTCTGCTGCCCCTTCGGGGCGGGGGGGGGGGGGGACTGAGCAGGCCTGCTAGCCATATACAGTCACTGAATTAGGCCTGCCAGGTGGCACAGCGATGGCGGTGGCTTGGATTTACCAAAAACTGCACAGACAGCATGCAGTGCCATGTGAAACAGCCAACCGGCACGTCACATCATCATAAAAACCAACACAAGCAAATCATTTACCTTAATCGTATCCACATAGTTTGCTTCGTTATTTCTGGTCTTTTAACAGACATTATAGTTAACAAGACCCTTTTACGCAGCGGTCGCGTGGGCCGAGGGTTCATGCTGAGGGACCAAGTACACGACACTTAGCTCTCGTCCTGTTTCCATTTTTATATGCGGTGCAATGGGCTGTGACTATGCTTGCTTGCTGTTTACGCTGTTTACCAAACGCTCAGCGCTGGCTCTGGTAGAGGCCGGGCTCTCGCGCCCTGGCACAGGGCCCAGTCCCCCTGCTCTCTCCCACTGTGTACCTTCCCAGCTCACAAAGGTAGCCATTGTTTCAAGAGGAACACTTGTAAATACCTCATCTGCCTGCATCGGCCAATCGCGTCCGCAGCTGGGACCTCAGCCCCTTACCCAATATCTACTTCCCTCAGATGCCGTTTCATTAAACTAATGTCCGCGAGGTGCTTTACATTCATTCCACTGAATTTAACGACCACATAAAACCCACCTGTCTCCCCCAGATGAAGGAAGACCTTACAGACAACTTAGAAGAGATGGATTTGCCCATTAATTATTTACTATGGCAATATGTTTTACAGCAATCTTTAATTCCACAGGTTGCCATGTTAAAAGTGACTTAAATCTTAAGTCCGTTTGTATGCGCATAAACGGGGGGTCTGCTGTTCTTCTGTGGTTCTGCTGTCAGTCCGAAGGCAGTGATCAGGTTAATCAGTACCAGATCGCTGGACAGAAGGTCTCCTATGGAGGCTTGTCAACACTGTTGGGGGGGGGGGACTTATCAGAAACCTGACTTCCTTATAAGGAGAAAGGCGAAACTCTGTACATGATGAAAGACACGCAGAGCAGCCAGGGCAGTTAGATACCGGCGTGTAACACACCGGCCAGCCAGATACCGGTACGTAACCACCCAGCATGACAGCATATGTGAGGACTGCCGCTATTTGCCTGTCAGAAATATCACCAAATAGATCGCATTCCTCTTGAAGAGTCGCATTCGGGGGCGGGGTGGCTGACAGAGCCCTCAGATTAAACTTTCAGCGACTTAGGGAGTACCCACAATGCATCTGGGTGAAATCGAGCTGCACATATGCGGGATGTAGAAAGTTCTCACCGGCCCCACCCACAGGCAGAGAGCCCTTGAAAGTCGCTAATATAGGAGGGGCGGCTTCAGGCGAAGCCCATTCGCACCAACAAACAAACGGCATTAGAGGAGAGGGTCACGCCCACATGCCTTGTCCGTTTCCAGAGGAAGTGCAGCTCTCAGGAAACCAACCTTTGACCCCGGTGTGGACGTGCTGGAATAGAGTGTGGCTCAGTGTCGCTCTCACTGCACTCAGAGGCTCCAAAACCATCGCTGAGCTCCTCTCTCAGTCTTCTTTAGTGAATCAGGAGTTTGTATTCAGGTGTCTCGGTCATGACACAGTGCAGTAATTAGTGGGACTGGAATTCGGCATGGGACACACGCTCCTGAAATGCGTGACGTGTGCCTATTTAGCCCTCTCCCCCAAACCGGTTCAGCAGGGCGCCGTTCAAACACAGGGAGCCCAGCATCCCTGCCCCTGCTGAGGCTCGATAACAATCAGCCAGTCTCTGTCATCTACCTGCTCGTTTGTCTGGGCAGCAGAAATCAGCCATGTTGAGCAAATGCCACGTAGCGCCTGTACACACCCCCACCTCCCCCAACCCTGACTGTCAAAAGGTGCTGCAGGATGGGGAGAAACAAATCACCGGAGCACAAGAGGCAAGAAAAAACTATAGTAGCAGACTGAAGAACTTTAAACATGTGATAAATAAATGGAGGACTGAGTTTGAATATATACACTGTGATGCAGTACTGTAATCACGCCCGGCAGGCAGATTTGGCATTTCGCAGTACGGACGCGTGTCCTTGCAGCTTTGCACCCCCGCCCATACTCGGAGTCCTGTCTTACAACTCATTCATCTGCCAGCAGCTGGCCCCGCCCCCTCTCTCCCTTAAGTCCGCCCCAGTTTCAGTTGCCATCGCCCAGCCTGTTTTATCTGAGCCTGAGTTTTCCCCTACTCAGGCACTCAGAGGCAAGAGCTCTGCTTGTCCACTACCAGCCACTGGAGCTCTGCACGCTGCTGAGGAACTGCTACACTGCACTGCGTTGTTACTCTGCACTGCGCTACACTAAACATGGCCGACCCCCTGTCCCCTGACCACTTCAGCTGCCCGCTCTGCGTGGGCATTCTGAAGGACCCCGTGGCTATTCCCTGTGGACACAGCTTCTGCATGGACTGCATCAGCAGCTACTGGGACGAGGCCGACTACACGGGCATCTACGTCTGCCCCCAATGCCGCATCACCTTCACGCAGAGGCCTGTGCTACGGCCCAACACCATGCTCACCAAGGTGGCTGAGAGGCTGAAGAAGGGATCCAGCCCCCCCGCGGGGACAAACAGCTACGCGGGCCCTGGGGACGTACCCTGCGACTTCTGCATCGGCAAGAAGTTCAAGGCGGTCAAGTCGTGCCTGAATTGCCTGGCGTCGTACTGTGAGAAGCACCTGAAGCCACACTACGAGTCTACCACCTTCAAGCGCCACAAGCTGGTGGATGAGCTGGGCAACCTGGACCGCAAGATCTGCCCGCAGCACCAGAAGAGCCTTGAGCTATTCTGCCGGACTGACCAGATGTGCATCTGCGCCCTCTGCACCGTCAGCGAGCACCGGGGTCACGACATCGTCTCGGCCGAGGCAGAGAGGAGCGAGAAGCAGGTGAGGAGCATTCCGGAAAGCCGCTTCTGAGCCGTTATTATTACGGTGTGGGAATCCCACAGGGTTTCAGGACAGCAAACGTCCTGGGCTGATACAATAGGTAAAAAATGCAGGTGAAAACTGACACTGAGTGACAAAATGACAGGAACTGTGTGATTAAACTTCTTGGAAAATGAGGAGGCATACAACGTCAGGAATAAGAACGCAAAAGCCAGCCTGTGATTTTACAAGGTTTTTGGACAGTCACTGGTAGATTATTCCTGTTTTAGATTGCAAGCATTTATTACTATAGAGTCAGAATGCAAGGCAAATAACTAATGTGATTTCTGATCACATATTTTGCGAGCAACACACCCTTTTGTTTTGTGTTAGATAAAAGGTGGAACAGATGCTTGAGGAGGATTGAATGAGCCAAGACACAGGAATGTTACTTGTGGCAGATCTGTAGTAGTTTTTTTTGAGGTTAAAGAATGCGTGTGCTGTGAACTTTGCACCCAGGGAATGATGCAATGTTCCCCAGTAGATGTCGTTGGAGATAAGGGTCCCGGTGTGCCGATTCACTGTGAATCAGCGCCTGGTATTCCCAGTGAATTACTCAAAGCTGCTGCTCTGTATTCCCACATGGGAATAATCATCTCCTCCACAACTCTGCTAAGAATCGCCACACCCAAACTGAACTGGAAAGCGTAAAACAAAGATGCGTGACTTGCCTCTGAATTCAAAGCCTCTAGGTATCGTGTATCTGCCATTAAAGTTACTCAAAGTTAATACTATTTCGATACAGCACAACTCATACGGCCTGGCTGTGTTTTGAAAAGCAGAGCCTGTCTCGCCCACCTAAGACTCCTGAACTTCTCCTTGCTTATCCTTGTTATCCTTCAGCCATGCAAAAACTTTGTTTGACTTTGAAAGATGTGTGCACTTTGTAGCAGGTCCTAGGCCAGCCCACGTCGCTCTCACATTCCTGGCATGATTCAGATTCCTGGCTTCCTGTGAGATAAGGCAGCCCCCAGCCATGCAGGAGGCCTTAACACCCACTCGCTGAAGCTACACCCTGCTCCCCACTTTGGCAATTTGCAAAACGCTGCTGTTTCTGTGAATCGCCAGTGCAGCTGAGGACTGAGGGCCGGCCACAGACGTTACCATGAGCCCACATCTGATGGCCTTACAGCATGTTTCCTACACTGTTTCCTGGCAGCAATTTCCTGTCCTGAATTTCCTGAAGAAAACTGTGTTAGAAAGCATAATACAGATATGAGGGATGCGCTGTAAAGGCTCATGAGGACCATCTAATGTTCCTTATTTTGGCTGCTCTCCCCTTTTTTTCCTGCGCAGAAACTCCTGGGCGCGTCTCAGGCAGAGATCCGGCAGAAATGCCAGGGGAGGATGAAGGAGCTGGAGGAGCTGCGCACGGCTGTGGACTCGCTGAAGGTGCGTGACATCAGAGCACCGGCAGGAAGCGGCCAGCTCAGCATTTCAATCCCAGGATGCAGCTTTCAAACACCACACAACCGTTTATGGGCAGACCTAGGAATTCTCCCGGAGGAGTGTATCTGCTCAAGAAATTCATAGTAAAAATAATGCCCTGGGTGTATCTTTAATACATTTGGCTTTAGTAAGCGATCTACAGCAGTGTTTCCCAATACCACAGCCAGTCCACATTTTTGCTCCCCACCTGCTCCCAGTAGGGTCTATGGGTCCCCGAGGACTGGATTGGGAAACACTGATATACGGTATGAATCTACACCACAGTGAAGTTTCATATGAAAGAGGGTACAATTTGATCCATTCAACCAGTAAGTTCTACACCTACGTTGCTATTATTAAGGTTCCTGATAGTGGTCATACAAAACAAAAGAACACACAAAAAGCAGGTATAGCATTTAAGGTACAATTTCAGATTGTAACAAAACACACAGAGCCACACATGCAGCCGTAAGCTTAGTTTGAGGTGCAAGGTTTCATAGGGCACTCTGGCTTCCAAACAGAGCTCAGCCGAGAGAGCCATGGCAGAGAGCGAGAAGATGTTCCGGGAGATGATCAGCTCCATCGAGAGGATGCGTTCCGAGGTCACCAAGCTGATTGGCATCAACGAGAAGGCCGCCTTCAACCAGGCGGACGGCCTCGTGGAGAGGCTGGAGCAGGAGATCGAGGAGCTGAAGAAGAAGGAGCTGGGACTGAAGCAGCTATACAGCACTGAAGACCACATACATTTCCTACAGGTAGAACCTTCAGAACCATGGCCCAGGGTTAACCCCACTGGCTGGCCTGAGAACATCCTGTCCTGATGCATTTCCACACCCCTGCTCCTCTTTATCTACAGAACTTCAACTATCTGTGCACCCCGACTGACGATGGGGTCATACCCAAGGTGACTGTCAATCCAGACTTCTCCTTCAGCATGGCACGAAAAGCGGTGGCCGAAATCAAAGAGCGCTTGGAGGAACTGGGCCGAGAAGAGCTGCTGAAGATCTCCAGATCAGGTTCATAATGCTCAACATTCATGTTTGTGGTGAAAATGTGCCTTTGTGCTGTAGGATGGATGCAATCTGCCTGCCTTACCTCTGGTTTCTGAGCAGACATGGCACTTGTACGTACAGAAAGATTCCCCAAAATGTGATGACAAATATCGTGAATCTTTTGTCCTCAGTAAACGAGATTCCAGTTTACACCATGGAGAACCGCAGTAAGGAGAGACCCATTAAAGGTAAAGCATAATAAATCATTTATAAATCAAATCATAATGGCCTGACATCAAGAAATGAGTAAAGGCGGGTATTGTGGAGAGTAACACCGCAGATACGATGTGGCCAGACACCTGATACAGAGCACTTTGAGAGAAATACAGCAGGGAGATCATGTGCTGGGTATTTATTTTAATTTTTCATTGCAAATCTAAGTAGAGTCCTTTTGTATCTACAGTAGCTAGTCAAGTAACAGTGGACAGTGCTCCGCCTCCAGAGCCCCGAAACAGGTCTGACTTTTTAAAATGTGAGTACCTCCGCAAATGCGTCTTCATATTTCTGAGATGGTGCCCTCTGTGGCAGATGTCTGTGTGTGCAACCCCTGCCACCCTCGCTATTTGTTCTATGTTTTAGCAGTGTTGGGGAAGTTTCTCACAAAAGCAATCCATTACAGACAGAGGTGGAAAGTTCAGGGTTAGACAGAACAAATCCAGTCTAAGATTTTGTTTCAACCTACCAGTTGAACATAAAGAGTCACAGTGACAGAGGACTCAACTGGTTGGTTGAAACAAAATCTTAGTCTGGATTTATACTTTCTGGTTCTGAAATTTACACCGTTTTCTCTAAAGGATTACTCTTACGAGTAACTTGGCGAGCACTGTGTTTTAGTCACATTTATCCTTTTATATATACAGGGATTTAATGCCTTATTGAAAAACCTTATTCTGTACTTGTGTTTTGTGTTTAATTTGTGTTTACCAGTCACTGGAAGGACTTGCAGAGTAAGTTGTTCACAGTACAGTGTAACTGACTGCTTTCTGCACGTGAAACTCTTGAACGTCTTGATTCCCTCTTAACTTGTTAATCCGTGCGGTTGAGAAACACAGAAAGGACACACCTGATGTAAAAGCGTGCTTTGCGCCTTTGCATAAGCTTGTTCTCAACACATCATCCCGCCCTGCTTCTCTTTGCCCAGATTTCTGCCAGCTCCGGCTGGACCCCAACACCGCCTACAAAGAGCTCTACCTGACAGAGGGCAACAGGAAGGTCATCCGGACGCGAGACCTGCAGCCGTACCCGGAGAGCTCCGAGAGGTTCGACAGCTTTGCGCAGGTGCTCTGCAGGGAGGCGCTGTCTGGGAGCCGCTTCTACTGGGAGGTGGAGTGGAACGGAGAGTTCTCCGTGGGGGTCACTTACAAAGGCATCAGCCGCAAAGGGAAGGGCTCCCTCTGTCTGCTGGGCTATAACAAAAAGTCCTGGAGCTTACTCTGCTCCGACTCCGGCTATTCTGCCTGGCACAACAGGGTGGACAGGACCATCAGCGCCCCGCACTGTCCCAGGATTGGGATCTACCTGGACCACGCCGCTGGCATTCTCTCCTTCTTCAGCATCGGCGAGACCATGACCCTCCTGCACAGGTTCGAGACCACGTTTACAGAGCCCGTCTACCCTGGGTTTGGAGTGGGAACCTCTGTCAAGATATGTCAGCTCAAATGACGGAAATCCAGGCAGAAACAGCTTTTAAATCCCTCGTCCCTCCTCACCTTTTCCTGGTGCTTTTTTATAGTTCATCTCTTCCTGTTTATCTGTTAGGATCCTTCAGTAAAACAGTTTAAATTGAGTCTTGTACATTTTTTTTACAAATAAGAAATTGTTTAAGAGCCAGAAAATGTGCTGGAAACCTTCATACAAGCTTGTTTAAAATGCTCATCAGTATTCTTACTCAGAGTTCATGGTTTTTGTGGAGTTTTTATATCTTTACTGTATCCTTCAGTATATGAACTCGGTAAACAACAGGTTAAATCCACATAGCCAAAGAATCAATTGTATAATTCTAATGCAAAGTGTATTTAAAACAAACAGTTGGTGTATTGGTAAATCAGCAACTGCTTTTGTTATTTTCCTATATTGTCTCATAATCATCTCATACTGTAACAAGGCTTATAGACCAGTTTTAGTTATGGAAAAAGTACATGTTTACTAAGTTGCCTTTTCCTGATATCTACTGAATTAATGTTTGCATTTTGTGTGTGTGTGTGTTTTTTTTCAAAATAAAAGGAACCACTTCTCCACCATGTTTGTTCGCTGTTGTTGTTGCTCCATAAACATACAAACCATGGTATTGTGGCCATGACTATAGGCAGGATAATTACATAACAGCACGGTCAAGGTACAAGCTAGGAGACGCCCGACTCACACTGTTCACGTGCTGAGGCATCAGAAACACTGATCTTCACCAGTACCGTATGTGCAGTAAAGAGTGACTCTGCACTTATATATACTCATACTACTTATCTATACTACAAATTTGTTGGTGCCCTTACAGCTCATTGAAACAAGGCTTCATTTCTCCTGAAAAGTAATTCAGTTAAAAGTAATTGTCTAATGTATACCTGCATGCCTTTATATGTGATAGAGTAAATCAATAACTGTGAAAAGAAATGATTTGTTTATTTTACAAAGATATGCTAAAATAGAATGGACAAATTTGTTGGTGCCCCTGAAGAGACTTTTTATCCTTGCATTACTTTACAAACCAATAATGTTTATAATGTTTCAAACTAATTGTTTAACCTTGATTAGTGTCACTGGTGCCTTCAAGCTTTTCATGGCTGAGGAAAAAAAACATTGGACTATTCTTAAATGGCCCTCCATGAGTCCAGGTCTTAATCCTATTGAACATCTATGGAAAGATCTGGAAATTGCAGTGTGGAGACGTCACTCTTCAAACTCGAGACAGCTTGAGCAGGTTGCTCAGGAAGAGTGGGTCAAACTACCTTTTGGCAAATGCAGACGTCTCATGGTGAAGTACAGAGATTGGTTGTTGGCAGTGATTGCTGCAAAATGTGGTGCCACAAAATATTAAATTAAGGGCACCATCTTTTTAGTCTGTCATTTCCATTTGTTTAATTACGCTAAATATACCATAACAGTAACCTTGAATCTCCAGATTTTTCATTCCCATTTACAGGCAAATGAACCTAGTTTGAATGTTAAGCAATGATTTCCACATTAAGGCTTTTCCTCTCCATATAAACACCTGGTAACATGATAGACCCCTCCACAAATCGCCACCTTACCGCTGGGCGGAGGGGTTTCTGTGTCCCAATGATATTTAGAGCCATGCTGTCGTGGTTAATTGCCCTTGAGAGGGTCTCCCATGGCAAATAGGTTCTAGATGAGGGACCAGACTAAGAGCAATTAGAACACAACAAGACGGAACCAGAAACCTCACCTGGAAGTGAGACCAGGGCTCTGTCCTGTAGATAGTACTGTGGGTGGGCTTGTCTGCAAGCGCTGGAAGGTTATGTGTTCACCCATGGGGCCCAGTCAGAATGAGCCATGTGGGACCATTCTCCTGTGGGCCCACCGTCTGGAGGAAGAGCGATAAAGGTCCGATCTAACGTTGAAGGCAGACGCCTAGGTGGACTGATCCTCGGCTTCAGGGACACGGAACGTAAACCTCTCTGGTGGGAAAGGAGCCCGTCCTGGTGCAGAAGGTAGAGAGATACCGCCTCAAGGCACAGCTCGGGCCCTGGAACCAAACTCCTGGAGAGGGGCTGATGGGAAGCCCTGGGTGAGAGATGTTAGACAGATACGGGTGTTCTCATAGAGGTTTGCCTCACTTTGACTTTGAGTCCGGGGACGGGCTGTGTATGCACCAAACATCAATTCAGAGTGTCCAGACATCTTGGAGACAATGGGTGCGGTGCTGGTTCTGTACCTCCATTACTGAGGTGGCTGCACAGAGCTGAGGCCATAAGGTTATTAGTGTCTGACACTGAGGCAAACCCCCAACACATGGGTGGGCACCAGTGATGAAGGGAGGTATCAGGCTGAATGAAGGACGAGCATCACAACCTCCAAGTCTGAGGCCATGATTCTCAGCTGGTAAAGAGTGGATTGTCCCCTCCAGGCTGGAACTGAGGCACGTGTTCATGAGTCAGGGAAGAATGGACCAGAAAAACGACAGGCAGATCAATGCAGCATCAGCGGTTATACAGACATTGTACTAGTCGGTCGTAGTAAAAGGAGAGCTGAGCCGAAAGGTGAAACTGTCAATTTACCTGTCAATCTACATTCCAGCCCTCACCTATGGTCACGAGCTTTGGGTAGTGTCCGAAAGAATGAGATCACAGATACACGCAGCGGAAATGAGCTTCCTTCTTAGGGTGTCAGGGTGAAGATCTTGGACATCTGGGAGAGGCTCAAAGTAGAGCAGCTGCTCCTCTGCATGGAAAGGAGCCAGCAAAGGTGGAATGTGTCTAGGATGTCTTCTGGATGCGTGTCTGGGGAGGTGCCTTGGGCATGTCCAACCGGGAAGAGACTCACTGACTGGAAATGCTTAATGTGATAATTATTGTCTTATGTTAAGCATATGGGAGTTAATGATTGAAAGCCAAAGTGTCTAGATTACAGTATTAACTTGCGGTAAACTAACGGGATACATTACAAATCACGTTTTAGAGCATGCATTCAGTAATCTGTTATGATATACGTTTATTTACTTATGTCTGACATTTTAAGGTAAATCCACGTTGATGCAGGTTACCAGAAACGCCATGCATGCCGTACTTTTTAATCTGGACTTTTTACATATTTATTGCTGTGTGTTATTGAGATTTGCAAAATGCCGAAATTGCGGTTGAACGGTGCATTATGGGAAATTGAGTCCGACGGAGAAGCAGTACCGTGTGTAAGATGACAGCAAGCGCTACTACCAAGTTTTGTATATAGCTCTAATGAAGTATGGTAAACCAACCCTGATTCAGTGTTAATTCTTGTTAGTACAAGAGATATAACATTTATTGAGAAAGGCTTGCGGTTTCCCACCACACGAATCTGCACTGCTGAAGCGTCGTTCGATTTACCCGGTGGCCGGGCGCCTTGGCGACGGACGAGCGGGCAGGACGCTTCGGCTGAATTCAGTTTCGTTTTGTTGTTGCTGTGTAATGTTCACGTCGTAAAGTATAATCAGCACACTGATGACATGTTTAAGGCAAAGATACTGGTTATCGGACCAAGTGAGGTAAGGCGAGTACGAGCAAAACACACCGGGTTGTTAGACGGGAGAAACAAGGGGTCTGCGTCGATGTTGGTGTCTTGAAAACATTCCTGATCTATTTAAAGTGTATTTCAGCTAATTATGCTGTTCTATAACCTGTCTTTACCATTTAACAGAGCGGCAAGACAGCGCTGTCCGACTTTCTGTCGGACGCCACTGAGACTATAGGAGGCGAATACCGGCCGACACAGGGGGTCAGGTAATCGGCATTATTTGTATGAAGTATATCATCATCATCATCATCATCATCATACCCCGCGTTTCATAGCTCCCACATCCATACTCCATTGTGTGTGTGTGGAGTTCACATGGCGCAGAGTTTCCTCAAAGGCATACAGTTAAGTGAACTGGTGTCTCCGGGAAAAACCATAGAGTATGATTGTATGTGTGTGTTTATATCTTCCCTGTGATGGACTGGAATCCCATCCAGGGTGTCCCCTGTCCTGTGCCCTGGGATGGACTGGTGTCCCATCCAGGATGCCCCCTGCCCTCTGATGGACTGGCATACTATCCATGCTTTCCTACACCACGTGAAAAGCTCCAAGCTCATCCAGGACTGGTTAAAAGATGAATGTTCTGAATCAACTTGCTGTTAATAAAGAGCTGTCTCCCTGATTTTCACCATGTGAACATCGTATTTTGAACACACACCTGGTTTGTATGAATAATCATACTGTATGTGGGCTGTTGATTTGTGCTTAATCACTATCTGTTCATTCCTTCAGAATTCTGGAGTTTGAGTCACAAGCTTTGGATGCCAGTGACAAAAACGCGACACTCGACGTGGAGCTGTGGGATTGTGCTGGAGATTTTAAGTAAGGCTGGCATGCAAATGCTAAATGGTCTGCTGCAATCAACCAGCTGTGTCTTAGAATCATGCAAATTTATCTCCCCATCGGAGCCTGCAACCTGTCCTAGAGAGCATAGGAGACAAGGCTGGGGAGACCTTAAACTGTGCAATATTTTGACTTTGAGCACTATTTACTCATGATTTACCTCTGTGCTGTATAGTAGTCTCCGTGTACTTCTGTATTGTGTATAGCCTGTAGTATTTGTTTGTTTTGCACATTGAGCCAGGAGAAACTCAATTTCATGCTACTATGCAGTCTTGAATTGTATTCTCGGAATTACAATAAAGTTTACTTTGACTTGACTTTGACAAGATGCAAGCCCATCAGTGCACTTACCAAGTTTTTTTTGTTGTGAGTCTTTTAAAATTGTGTAGAATTGATTACTTTTTTATTCTTGATATTAGTGATGTAAATTGTTTTACAGTGTCAATTATGTGTGCTTACTTTCACATGTCGTATAGGTTTGAATCCTGTTGGCCTGCGCTGATGAGAGATTCCAATGGGGTGCTAATTGTGTTTAATCCGGATGTGCCCAGCCACCTGAGGGAAGCAGAGACCTGGCATTCGTCTTTCGTTTCCTCGCAGGGAATGCAGGAAAGCCAGTGTCTCCTGATTGCACACTACAAACCAGGAAGCTCAGCCGGGGGACACCCAGTGCTCGGTAATCAGCAGTCGCTGGAGTGTGGCTACCACTTTATGTTTACCGTTAAGCTGTTATGCTGCTGTTCACCTACCAGCACTTAAAGAAACTGCAGCCTAGGTAGGAATGACCTGGGTTGGGTCGTCCTTCTAAATGCCTGTTTAATTACCAGTCACATTCTGTTTTCTCCATACAGCACCACATTTAAGCAAACTCTCCATGATCCACTCCAACCTGGAGGAAGACCCGGAGCAAGTGAGACAGGCGTTCCGGAGATACCTGGGATCCATAGTGAGAATGATGTCGGAAAGCCGTGAGCGTGAGGAGATGTCCATCATCACGTAGCTTCAAAAGAGCCAAGCACAATGGAGACTGATCCACACCATAGCACACTGTTCAATATTAAATGTTTCTCACTGCTTGTCAGTCATTAAATGTTTCTGTCACTGGTTACCTTTGCTAAACAGGGATGAACAAGAGAGAATATCTAAAGCATAAAGTGAATGAGTAAAGGTCTTTCTTAGCTTAGAGAGGGCAGATCTAGGGTGTCACTGAATTGCTCCAGAATCAAAACTGCTTGACAGAAATAATAAAATAAATAGATCTTGATTCTTTTTAGTATAACCACAGAAATACATTTATTTTTATTGACTAAACAAACAAACAAAGAAAGAAGAAACACCCCACGGTCACAGAACCTCCACGGGATCAAATTAAGTCCATTTTAATCAGTGATGATCCAGCAGGTTACTTTTCTGTGTGATTCCTTGCATCACGTCTCGCACATGTTTCACGGTCCGTGTCATGAAGGCGAGACTCTCTTGCACGTCCCCCAGGCCCCCCTGCATCCAGGACGCCCGCAGTTCCCCAATCCACCGTAAAAGGCTGTCCAGGTCCTCCTGCACTTCCCTCTGTTCTTCCAGTTCGGCCAGCAGGGCCTGTCTGGCACACACCTCCGCCTGGTAGCACTGCTGCAGCTGTCCCAGTTCCCCCTCCAGTTCCAGCAGCTCCTGCATGTCCCGAGGCTGCTCCTTATGTGGACCATCCTCAGGCAGCAGCACGTTGGGGGGGACTGACAGCACGCTGTCCACCAGGAGTGCGTCCATGCGACTGGACAGGCGCTGGATGCGCTCCTGCAGAAATGCATGCAGCTTGGAGGTGCACTCCCTGGCCTGCTGGCTCAGCTTCTCTGGCGGCTCTTCCCCAGCCAGCTTTCTCACGAAAACGGCCTCCACAGTCATCAGGATGTCATGCAGGCAGTCCTGGAAGGCGCTGTAGACCCGCAACATGCAGGTCTGCGGCGTGAAGCCGAAGAACTGAGCCTCGTACAGTTTCAGAGTCTCGGGAGACAGCGGCATTGCTGAAAAATAAACAATCACTCACAGAAAGGGTAAAAACTTGGAGCTAACTGGTTATGTGGCTATAGATAAACTCAATTTCTTAATAAATTTAAAGACTGGATGAATTTGTATTGACCGGGAGGGAAATTCTACTCACTGCAGCAAGGCACGCAAAGTACAGACTAACAAATATATAGTTCAAAACTAGACGTATAAACGTATAAAAAGAACACAGTATAAACAAACGACATACCCTTTAAAAAATATTAAGTAAATGATTTAATGAAAAAAATATGTGCAGTAAGACAGCACCGGGCTGGCTAAACATAGGTAAGTAATGATCTTGCCAGCTAATTCATTTATGCATTTCTTTGCCGCCTCGACAGAATCTACCAGTAATGCATAACTCATACGTTTTTTAAAAATAATGATAAAACACAATTATTACCTTCAATCCCACACTCGGCCATTTTCTGCGTCTCCCGCGCACGCATCCGTCAGCGATCCTCGCTTCTGTTCGAAGTTCCCTCGCGACGTAAAGCGCGTGAGAAATGCAGCCAATCATAGCAATTCGTGCGCGTTACCCCTTAGCCAATCGGCATAAGCAAGAGCACGTATCTATATAGTAAACGCTATGAAGTTTCGAAATCCGAATGCCCATTAGAGTAACAACGTCCTGCGTTGTTACGATATGTATAAGCTTAATCAGCTAATCATAAAATTTAATTACAATTAATTTAAACGCTGTTTTCTAACTGATATGCATTTTTTATTAATTTTATTTATAGCGAAGGACTGTTTATACATTAATTTGTCATATGTGTACAATTTAGCGCGGCCTGCCGCACCCTTTCCCGTTCAATGTGTATCCGTAGCGCTGTAAATGTAATTCCTGGTTGACAACTCACTAGTTAGAGTACATGAACACGTAAGCACCAATAGGCGCCAGCGATCAACTGGCCCACACTTCATTTATTCCGAATTTTATTTTGACAATGACAACAAACACCACATTAACAATATAAACAAGCGCACATATATTCTGTTGAAAAATAAAATAAAAAAATACATCTGGACATAAGAAATAAAACTAACTGCTTAAACATGAAGAAGAAGAACATGAATTTCGACGTAATACAATAATCAAATTCATAACATATCATAATTTTAAATTATTTCTAATAGAATTGAAATATAACATTACAATTTACTTTTTTAAGATAAATATCAAAATTGGTTTGTATTTTAATATGTTTGCAAATATAGCCAGAAGGATTTTAATGGAGGTCGTAACCAAAATATATGTTGAATAGCTTCCTGTCTGCTTTTGCGAAAGGAAAAAAATTCTTCTGTATACATTCTAAATTGATGCATATAATAATCCCTGCAGTGTTGTGCAGTGTAGCCCACACAACAATAACAGCACAGCAGCAGTGTAGCCCACACAACAATAACAGCACAGCAGCATATGGAGAAATCTAGAGTTCCGAATGACTTGTGTAAGCACCAGAATCACATCTTCCTCATGCGCAAAGCCCCCTACAGCAGTGTGTGTTCTTTGCTGTATGGTGATGTACCTCTCTTTAGCCATAGTGTGCGGGTTCAAAACTGGAGTGAGTTGGTATTCACTAAGAGGATCCCTGACGTCTCTCAATAACCAGCCCCCAGGAAACTATAGTCTGAAGAAATACCCACCGTACAAACATCATTAATGTACCCACAATTGTACAAAAATGTTCCTTACAGTCCATTTCTGTACTTTCAAAGGTACAATTACCTACAGCTATAGGGTACAATTGGCAGACGCTTAAGGGTACAGCCCCAGTGACAAGCAAAGATACGAACTGGTACATGATTCTTATTTCTGACACATCAGTGGACTGGGGGCAACATTCCTACGGTATGTGTTCTTCTTTTCAATTTATCTTGCACCAGAACAAGGAGGCTCATTATTTCACCCCAGGCCAGCTTGTATTTTGCTATGAATTGCTCATTACTGAGATGGAGTTAATGTCCACCCGCAAAACATCATATAGACAAGCAAATTGGCTGCCTGGACAGTGCTCTCTTAAACGCCATATGTTGCACAATACTCTGCCATTGCTAGTCTTGAGGGATGACTCACCTTCCCAATTCATAGAATGTAACTGAACACATAGCAAGTTAGATTTGTTAGCTCATTGTGTACCAGGGTTATTAAAAATTGATGAATTGAGCCCCATTTCATTCATGAATTGAATTAAATTGGCCATACCCTGTAAAATGATTAATTGGAATGACAGTAAGAATTTAATTCTTTCCTGGATTCTATTCAATCCAAAGCAATTCAATGCAATCACTCAACATAGGAATGTTTAATCTAGCAAAACATAAATACAGTGGAACCCACTTATAGTGATCACGGTTATAGTGATCAACAGTTTATATGGATCAAAAAGCTTGGGACAGAATCATTCTTGTGCAAATATTTTAAAAAATATTTTGCATATAGTAATCAAGTAGTCCACGTACAGTGTTCATTCTGGGTCTTTTTATATATGACAGCATATGGAACAAAAATTAAACTTCGTTAATTTTTTTTTTTTTTACTTTACTTTGCCCAACTTTGCCTTGCGGTAATCCGTCTGCTTCTGGCTAGTTACCTGAGGCTAAGGCTGCATGCACAGAAACATGATGGAGAAAAGAAAGTCATTTTCTCTCAATGACAAATACAGACTCATCAAAGTTTATGATAAACTGCCAAAAACAAGCCACCGAGATGGAATGGAGAAGCTACAATAAACTATTTTGTATTGAAACACTGAATGGACCAAGGCATTGCAGCAGCGCAAATGAAAATGACGAGAGGCAGACTGACACAAAATTGTTCTTTGTCTTACTCCTTAAAGGAACTGGCAAAGGAACCGGCATGAAAGGCATGAGTGACATGGAAACACGGAAAGTTACATTGAGGGTGGTAAGGCACACACATGCAAGCATCAGGCAAGAACTGAGTTCAATTAGAGTTAAAGGCGCACACAACTAATGTAATGTATACACACCAGAAGAGCCTACATTAAAAAATAGAAACAGGGCAATATGGGACAATCAGATACTGCAGGCGCCTCAGTATTATAGAGCATTGGAATTATACATAGTTAAGTAATTTAATTTGTATAGTACTGTAATTTGAAAAGCGGTTGAAACAGCCGTATAGACGCTCCTCTACTTACGAACTTTCCCAGCATCCTAGTTCTTTGTACTTGCATATACCATTAAAATAATGTTAAATAACGACTTATGAACATTTCAAGTTACGAACGCACCCAGTCCCCAAGAAGGCCCCGGACTGTCGGACCAACGCTCCTTCCCCTTTGGTGGAGATGGAGGAGCTTAAGTGGGAGCCCTCAGGGATTTCCCTGATGACTGCCCTGAGGAGCCCATCCAGCAGGTCACCCCAACTGCCACCCCAGCATGGTAGATCCCAGCCAGGCCCCCGTGTCTCAGTGTCCCGCAGAGGGATTTGCCTGTGGTCCCCCTTTCTTCAGCTCATCGGTCTCCTGTGGTGGCCTCTGTGGTGACTCATCGTTTGCCTATGATTCTGCCTTCGATGCCTCACCTTCACCTGCTGCGGCTTCTGCTCCCTCCTCACCTGCTCCGGTGTCCCCTTCACTTCCATCCTCACCTCCTCTGGCAGTCCCCCTGCTTTCTTCCTCGCCCCCTTCAGTGTACCCTCCGGCTCCTGCCTCGTGGTCACTGAGGGTCCTTCTGGCTCTAGCCCACCGGGATTCCCTCTGGCTCCCTGGTTCCCCCCACCTTTTGCCTCCTTGCCCCCTGGTGTTGTGGCCCCTATGTTTGCTCCCCATCCCTCTATTCTGCCTTTGTTCCCTCCTGGTCCCTTTGCTCCTCCTTTCGTTGGTGTGCCCCCTGCTTTTGGTTCTCCGTTGTTTCCGGCTCTGGTGTCCCTGTGTCTGTCTACGTTCCCTGTGGTGTGTCAGTTGGTGTCCTGCTTGCTGTCCTTGTGTCTGTTCTGCATGTCGGTCCTGGTCCCAGTGCCTCGTTTATCGTTGTATAAGTTGGCCAAAATGAACAATAAAGAATACTCTGTCGATCTAATTATATATGCATTTTGAAGAAATATTTTTGCCCTCGACCCCTTAACATGTGAAAAATGCTACGGTACTGAAACTTCTGGAAGTGAGTTCCATCTGCACAGAAGCTTTTCCCGCTTTTTACCATACAAGGTACTTTTGGTATGGTACTTTCCATTTTCCATTTACTTATATAATTTCCATGCAAAATTTAAAGTAAGAAAAGCTTGATCTAACTCTTTTAGTATTGCACATCGTCCAGTACGATAATACTGTTTTGCCGGCGAGATCCACTAAGCATGCTGGGACATATTGTTTTTATAGCCACTTAATTGTTTGATTATTTTAATATTTGTTGTATTTCCCAATTGTTGTGTGTGTGTTTGCCTAAGCTGTAGTGATATAAGTTGGTTTAACTTAATTAGATTTGTTAAAGTAAATGAAAATCGTTTAATTAAATATTAAATAACTCATTCAGTTATAACTCAATATAATTAAAACCGGAAAAAAAACGTATGCAAATGGTTAACATGATTTTTTAAGAGTGCAGTATACTTATTATACAATCATGATCTAGGCTTAATTTTCAAAATACACTCCCATCTATACGACCGAGGAGAAAAACCGTTTAGGCACAAGTGACCACGTAAGAAGTACCTGTTTATAAAACCTATCAAGTTTCAAATGGATATTCCCAATATCAAAATTACAATTAAACAAGAACTCTATACTCCATACTTTTTGAAATATTCAATTAGGATATAGTATACATTATTTTGCAAAATAGCTCTGTATCCGTTTTATTTTAAATGTACCACAAGATGTTAGAAAATCACACACATTTTACCCCACTTCTACCTGTGGACGGCAAATATCTTTTTTAAGATAATGGTGTTAATTCTTCCATATAGACTGGAAATGCGTAGTAAATTTTCCTTATAAATGGAGGTGGTACATCCAAAACTAATACAGCATACATCAATCTAGATAAACCCTCAAAGTTAGATATTCGGCCTTATAAAGCTAGGCCTTAACAATGCATAATTTTTTCCCCAAACATTTCAAGAGTAGAAAAACTAAGATCAAAGTTTTGATAATCTTAAAATCGACATAACTAAATACCCCATTAAAGCAATACTGCAACCATCAAAAAGTTAACGCTCGAAGCGATATGTTGGAAATCACCACAACGCTTTGCCATTTTCACTACTTTTCAGTGATTTAAGTAACTTTCCAAATGTGTTTCAAAGACAAAAAACAATAGTTTGAAACGGGCACAACAGCAATTTATACGGTATTATAATAAAATAGTTAGAACTTTAATAATACAAGCCTAATCTAGCGATAATTTCATCTCATTTGCTTGTTTCGTATTAATTCCAACGTGCTCATACTTCTACAGACGCTTCGTACGTACGGGCGTACGTCTGACACGTCAGCATGTATAAGCCATACGTGCTGACGTGTAAGACGTGCATACGCTTCATACGTTTGGACGTTTCCTCCGCCTTGTTATGACGTGGCCGGTGAGTGCCGGAAGCGCCCAAGCTGTCTAAAATGGCTTACCAGACATTCCAACAGGAGTATTTACAGATTCCTATTGTGACGAGGGCATATACTACAGCGTGCGTCCTCACCACAGCCGCCGTGGTAAGATGGCCACAGCCGCCTTTTGACCCTCTTTTGTTTAAGCCCGGTCGTTGGCCTGTCATACACTTAGATCACAGAATGCTGTTCCTGATCATCTGATGGCTGCCCTGTGTAGCTAGCTGGTATTATCTCTGAGCAAGCAGCCACAATGGATATAGCGATTCGATTGGATTAAATTTCACTTTATTGTCATTATACAAGTTCTGTATACAATGAAATGTAGTTTGGCAATTAATCTGAAAGTGCGAAATAGTGCAAAAGTGTTAGAGACAGCTGTACAATATAAACACGTGTGATAAAGAGTGAATGTACATCCATACAGTGGTATATGTGGTATAAAAAATGGTATAAATAACCATCTATGATTGGAGTAAGGAAGAATAACAGTTTATTTGCATATACATACATATACATATAACATTTGAAGGTAATACTCTACTTGAGGCAGAAATACTTAGTTATAACTCGTATACTACTGAAGTATAAATTATGAACAAATCATAAAGAAATATAGTTGCTGCTCGATCACGATTCATTCATGATGAACGAACATGTGATCAGTATTTTACATTGTGTCATTTATTACTTGTTCCTTCAGTAATTGCTTAGTAGTTTTTAGTTCACAAAGGTTTACAGAATTAATAGATATAGTAACACAGTAACTGCTTCAGATAAAATATGCATCATGAATCATCAATGAACAAATATGAAATTAGTATTTAACTTGTATTATTCATGAATTGTTCCTTCACTAGTTCACAGAGATGAACAGAATTACCAGACATCTGTCATGATTCATTAATGATGAATTAACATGAAATCAGTATGTAACTAAGACTTAGTTTGTGGTTAATTAATACATAAGTAATACTATGATACTGTACTATTTGTGCCCTGTCAAGTGAAGTGTTACCAACCGAGAGGTCTGTGACTTATTCCATCTCCAGCACCAGTGCCATGTTATTTCTTTGCTTTTCTCACCGTGTTTTTTTCTATTTACTTTTTCATCAGCAATTAGAGTTGATCACACCTTTCCAGCTGTACTTTAATCCTGATTTGATATTGAAGAATTATCAGGTAAGTTACAATAATTAAAACATATGCAATTTAAAACATTTAAGCCTTATGAAATGACTATGTCATTAATGCCCTTTTTTCGTTTAACAGGTATGGCGGCTGATTACCAATTTTTTGTTCTTTGGGCCAGTTGGCTTCAATTTCCTCTTCAACATGATTTTTTTGTATCCTTTAACAAGTAGGATATACCCCAATCTTCAGTGTTTCTGAGATTGAAATCTGCAGTTAATCCAGGTGCCACATGTTAGTGTGAAAGGGTCGCAGTTATGTAATGCTGTAGAATAGTGTAGCAGGCTCTGGATGACACATGCACCGATTTCAGACGGTAGGCCTTCCCCAGTCTGACCACAGAAAAACATTATGCGGGTACTGTCTCCTAACCAGAGCCGCAATCTTAAATATTTATGAACATTACTAAGCCAGGATGTCTAGTGTGTATAATTCTGAGAGAAATTCTGGCTTTGTATGAAGCCAGCAATAAATATTTATTTAAAACTGCTGTGAGGCTTTAATTTGGTTGCATTAAGTTTTACTGAGGGGAAGACGAAGCCGGAAGAGAACTATCTGTCAAGTACAGGATGGGCGCTATACTGACTGCCGCTCTTCCGCAAGCAGAGGGTAGGTGTATCTCCTTGACGACAGGCCGCAGGTACCGGTACTGCCGGATGCTGGAGGAGGGGTCCTTCCGGGGTCGCACCGCTGACTTTGTCTTCATGTTCCTGTTTGGCGGCCTCCTGATGACTGTATCCTTTGGGCACTGCATGCTCAGCTTCTCTTGTCGGCCCGACGTCACAACGAAGCTTGTTGGCCTTCACGGCAGCCGCTCAGATCTTCGGCACCTTCGTCAGCCTGGTGTTCCTGGGCCAGGCTTTTACCATCATGCTCGTCTACGTGTGGAGCCGCCGTAACCCCAATGTGCGCATGAACTTCTTCGGCCTCCTCAACTTCCAGGCCCCCTTCTTGCCCTGGGTGCTCATGGGCTTTTCTTTACTGCTGGGTAACTCCATCATTGTGGACCTGCTGGGTAGGTGGCCCCCAGGTGCCTGCGTCTTCAGTCCAGCACTTTTGATTTTGTGGCCCTGACCTTGCAGATCTCGCCATCTCTTCTCCTTCAGGTATCGCCGTGGGACATGTCTATTTCTTCTTGGAAGACGTGTTTCCCAACCAGCCCGGTGGTGGGAGGTGGCTGAGGACACCGACTATCCTGTGAGTGTTTGCTGCCCGAAAAGCGAGCGAAAGACGCTTTGATCAGAGCATCATCTTTCCTCTGCCAAAGCCCTTTAACTTTTGTAAAACACTAATACTAATACAAGGTAGGCGGTGCATTTACCTGCCTCGGGCTCTGACTTTTACGATGGTCGTTTCCCTTTAATGTGTCCTTCACGTTTATGTCTAAGGAGGATCCATTCTCATTGTTTAGAGCAGTTTGAAACTTTATGACGATCTTTGGGGAAATATATTTCACTCCTCCTTGAATTTCGGCGAGATGTGACCCCCCCCCTGTCCCTCCCCTGCTGGGGGCGGTCTGCTTGCCGAGTCTGTATTTTAGTTTCCTTGTTTAGCATCTGTGTGCATTTTTGTTCTCCATTATAACTAAAGGCAGCCATGTTCATACTGTCTCAAATAAACATTCACACAAAGAATTTCAGATACAAAACAATTTTCTTTCTGTTTCTCCCTGTCACCCACAGTAAGATGCTGTTTGACAATCCAGAGGAAGATGCCAACTATAACCCACTGCCAGAGGAGCGTCCTGGGGGCTTTGCCTGGGGGGAGGGTCAACGTTTAGGGGGCTAGACCCCCCCTTCCCCATCAGGGGATCGGATTTATTTTGGACAATAATTCTGAGAGCTACCAGACTTGTTTCTTTTCTCACTCGTCCGTCTTGCTCGAGATAAGAGTGTGAAATGTTTCTGTGAACCACCGCGAAAGCCACTTCCGCTCGTCTCCCGAGGCCGGGCCAGGCAGGCGCTCGCCCAACACCAGGCTGACCAGAATGCACCCTGGGGTGAGCTGTCCACCGCTACCTTCTGCTCCTCTGGCCCTTTTCTAAGACGTGGATAACGTTTATGAAATAGTGATCTGAGGATGGCGAGCAGAAAGGAATGACCTTCAAGTCCTCGGAGCCTTTTTTCAAGTTTGCTTTTATTTTTACAAATAAATACATGTAAACTGTATAATCATGAGGATTGTGCTTTTAACTTTCTGCAATAATCAAGTGACCCCTCTACTGAAAAGATTTTCTTGGGCTCAGATTTTACTCTGCCATATTCTTACGAGTACAGATGAGTTTTTAACACAATAGTGCTCTCTTGTGAAACGCAGAGAAATCATTGAGGTAATGTCTGTGCTCTGTTGTCTAACGTTGATGTGTGTGTGGTGTAAACAGACGTACACACTCTCTGTGCTTAATTATTAGATGTATGAAACACCAGTACATTTGGTACAGCTGACAGCTTGGAGCACATAGTGGGGAAAATATTAAATTATTCTAAAACTGTTTTCAGACTTGGGTAATAATGATGACCAGAAGTTTTTTCTGTCTCTCCCTCCCTTTCTGTATATCATGTGAGTAAGAGGGGGAAACGTGTGGCTTATTCAGCAGGACAGACTCGTGTTTTTTTAGCACAGAGAAGTGCCTGAAAAAATGTACAGGGGTGGGTTCATACAAACACAGCCAGGGCACATGGTCATCATGGACATAACCTGTTGTACGTAGACACTTTGAGAACCACGCATATGTTTGGATCTGGAGTGTAAATTAAAATCACTGACCCATTCTGCCAACTGTATCACTTATTGTACGGGTTTGTCATTGGCTTGTAATGGTGTGAAGTGTCCAGCAGGCGGATTTGGGACCTTCTGCTAGGTAACACAGAGAAGGTACCGTATTTGCCGGCGTATAAGACGACTTTTCAGCACCTTAAAATCCTCCCCAAAGTCGGGGGGTCGTCTTATAC
>JAABNX020000119.1:30673719-30687709 GCA_015163995.2 Mormyrus lacerda
AATACAAGAACTCGTGGCCATAGGTGGAAATTAGTGGGAGAACATTTCAAACTAGATTTAAGGAAGCACTTCTTTACACAGCGTGTAGACAGAGTATGGAATAGTCTTCCTGATAACATAGTGCAAGCTGAATCCTTAGGTTCCTTTAAAATCTTATCTAGCTCCGATTTAACAACTCTGAGCTATTAGTTAAGTTCTCCCCAAGCGAGTTAGATGGGCCGAATGGCGGCCTCTCGTTTGTATTGTTCTTATGTTCTTAATTCAGTGCCCACTGGGTAACACCAAGATACGCATAAGGGTTAACAGGAATACTTGAGAGAAACAGGTGATGTTGAGCCCATGACGTTTTTAAGCACATGGCCATTGTGGCGGCATTTCCAGGAAGCTGGGCAGTGATGCAGCAAGGCAACTGCCAGTCACACATCCTCCATGACCCTCTGATCTTCATTTTTTAAGTTGTCAAAAACCCCCTTGGCAGAAGGAGCAGAGGGAGGGGGGATTTCAGAGCATGAACTTTATTCTTCAAATTAAGTAGACATATAAAAAGGTTTCGGTGCATGTATACAAGTCTTTTTTACACAACATGACTGTTTGTTAGTTTTCACCACTGAGGTAACCCATTAAAAAGCCACAGTTGTGCCCAGGCTTCTTCCATCATCTTTGAGCACTGCTTCTGAGATCGGCTTTGTCTGGACTACGGCTCCGGGATCAGCGGCAGAAATGCCTCCAATAACAGGAGAAATTCAAATGGGTCAGGGCTACGTCGGGACCTGCAGCAGAACCCGAACTGAGCACAGAGAAGCTTCAGAAGCTGAAATGATTCTTGATGTCCTTGATTTGCTTCATCATGTCTGCGATGTGCTCGCCCCTGGGGAAACAGAGTCCGTCAGAGCGAGCAGACGATACGCATGGGGCCTGTGAAACCGGCTAGGTTTCAGACACTCACTGCTCCTTCAGGACCCCTTGGATGCACTTCCGCTGGTGGGCGCTGAGCACGATGCTATCCCTGCTGGGCTTCACACCCTCTCTCGCCTGCTTCTGCTGATATTCCATCTTCATGTTGACCTGGGGGACAGCGCCTGTGTTCAGTACCTCAGTGGGTTTTATTATGGAGGAAAACTAACCTGTCTGACATACAGCAAACTTGTGCTCATTATTGAGAGGACTTACACCCTGCTGCCCTCAAAGTTCATATCCTTAGTTTATGGGGGGCAGCAGCATCGTCATGGTAACTACCTACTCAACTTTAGCCTGGTGTATTTTCGACCACGTCGCCTATTTGAGACAGCTGAGGTTTTCTATTAGTCCAGGCCCGTGTCTGCGGCCCTACCTACCTCACATCCCATTGCAGTGTTTATTGTACCAGATATTCACTGGGCCAAGAGCACGGGGAACCTCCCTTGCTGTGAGGTAGCCCAGGCTTTGGGGAAGGCCCATGTTCTGACCTGCTTGATGCCGTTGTCTAGGTGGCGTAGCTGGTCGCTGATGGCCTGTAGCTCGCGCTGCATGTCCCGTTCGCTGTTGGAGAGCACTGGCAGCCGGCGACACAGGCTGCTCAGCAGGTACTTCATCCTGCCGCACAGATAGTACATTTTATTCGGCTGGTACTGTGGGCCCAGGCTTCTGCGACAGCAGGTGTGGAAGGAAGAGAAACCTGTTCATGATAGCTTCCTGTCGATACCGGGCGTCTTCATATTTATCGGCCAGCCGCTCAGCGGACTCACGCAGGCTCTTCCTGCCAAACGGGGCAGGAGGGGCGCAGGGTCAAGATCAGCACTTTCAGTAAGACTTTGCAGGAAATGTTTTGGAGGTTAAAAATAAACAAGTTCCTTTCTGACCCTTCTGCTCTGTTGCACAGCTAAAAGGCCAGGAAACAAGAAGTGTTTTGCTTAAACATTTTAGACATTCTGTCTATTGCCACATACATTGAGAGAGCAGAGTCAGCCAGAGTCTGGAGAAACTTGGAGATAAGAATCTGGCTTGAGGGCCCAACCTTAATCGCTCTGTCGACTCCGGCATTTTAACCTTCTGACTACTGACTGGCTGAAACCACTGAGCCAAACACTTGGGTGGAAAAACCCTCGATGAGTGAAGCTACAGGTCTGACCAATGAGCCATTCTGCCCGTAACTAAAATTAAATAAGTAAAATCACCATCAGCAGGATCACCATTATCACGAGACTGGATTTCAAAATCGGCGAGCAAGTGGTCACAGGCAGTGACGAACGCCATTGTTACGCATGAGCAGTGCAACCTTCAGAATGCGGCCGAGCTGCTTACCTCTCCTCCCGGCACAAAGCCAAATCCGCCAGCTGTTTTTTCTTCTGTTCATTCAGCAGCTTCACCCTGGGCGGTGATCGAGTGTGAGATGGACCATCAAGCCACAGCAGCAGGTGTGTCAGTCTAAAATGGCAATATCCTGACGCCGCCAGCCTCGGTGGCATGGCATGCTCCGTACCTTCTCTGCATCTCCTCCCGAGCCATGTCCTGCTTGAGGATGTATTCCTCACGGAAGACCTGCGTGGCCCTGCTCAGTAGCTGCAGGTACTCTGGAGGAAGCGGAGAAGACGTCTCCTTGTCCCCGGACCTGAAACACAGCCTGTGGGTTACGGCTCGGCCATGGACTTGGGGCAGTGAGCCAACTGGACTCTAGCTTGACTAGCTGAACGTGCTTTAACAATGACCTCCCAACCTATATCTTTAAAGTGAGACCATCATAGTTGACCCCAAGCAGCCTCACAATGACATCACGGCAAATCAATGGTCTCCCAGGTTTACCTGAGCAAAAGGGGGTTCGTCGAACTTCGCGCCAGGATGCTGCGGATATGCTGCTCGAAGGAGTCGCTACCCAACCCGCGCAGGGGAGAGCTTCCGGGTGCCGGCCCCGGGTGCGAGCAGAGCAGGGGAGGGGAAGGGGGCCGGATGGAACTCCTATTAAGGTAGATGCAGACCAGAGATTACAGTTGCTAAGGTACAACCTTCTCAAGAGGGCATTTTCTGGGACGGGTAGGTGGCAGCCTTACAGCAGTGGCAGCAGCAGGCACTCATAGGCACTGGTTATGCAGATCATGGTAGCCCCCAGGGACAGGTCTGACACGATCCAAAAGCCCCGGATCGGGGCCGACAGGCTAGGGCACAGGGAACACAGACAACGTCAATGTGGGCTACACAGACTCTGGATTCCCAAAGCTGACAGTACTGGTACTGCAAGCCGCCCGAGCATGAGGGGTGCTACCCCACAGAGGCGGCTGGCGTACCGCCACATGCGATCACGCCAAGACGTTCAGCCTGGTTTAACACGTTACAGGCTTCATACACTTTTTGATCAACAGATTTCCATTACTTTTTCATGACTTCTCCAGGACTTGAAGCTAAATTTCCAAAAATCGATTCAAAGTTTTTTTTGTGCTACCTATTCAGGAAAAGTGAAGCACGTTGTGATCATTACAAACATGTACTTTGTGTAGAGGAACCAGATATTATGATCTTGCATTCATCCTTTGGATACGAATGTACCTTCCTTTGCATATAATTTCACAGATATGCATGCAGCTTGTCTTTTGTTCAGACAAACATTAAAAATCACCACTGGGGTTAATAAAGGATCACTATTCTATTCCATTCTATAGCTTGCAGAGTTTACTTTCCATCTGGTCTAATAATGGTGAGCAGAATGACTATTAATCACACTGTTCTAGCCATCACCAGATAATTAGTCATCGATTTACTCCTTACATTTGCCATAACAATTGAATTTTAAAAGTTATTGCAAAATGACATGTGCACTGTCAGAATCACTCTGCTGTGTATGTCACACAAAAAACAAACAACAAAATAAGTCAACTTGAAGTATAACCGACGTGCATAAGAGAATGAATGCCACAACAGTGTGCTTTGCATGTAAACATGTACAGGGGCTGGGCGATGAAACATGCTGGCAATATAGTGTGAGGTTTCACGCCTATATATATCATGGTCAGGTGGCCAACCTTCACTGACTGCAAATTCCATCAGTAAGAGCTGAGCGTGAAGGTTGAATCAGCAGAGCAATAGCACAACTGTATATATTGCAATCCAAACAACATTAATGGGAGACATATCAGAGTTCAAAAGAGGACAAATTGTTGGTGTGCATCTTGCTGGTACATCTGTAACCAGGACAAGAAGTGTTTGTGGTATATCAAAAGTCATGGTATGCAGGGTAATGTTGGCATACCACCACAAAGGGCAGACCATAACTAACAAGAGTATCCGTGGAGGAAACTGTCTGACCAGGATGTCCGGACACGAATCTGAATTGTAAACCCATAAAAACACAGCTGCCTTACTCACTGCATAATTATATGTGCACCTTAACACTTCTGTTTCCACCAGGAGTTCCACACGGTCAATATTCATGGTCAGGCAAAAACAGTCAAAACTTTGGTCACTTGTGCCAAAATCAAATGTTTGTTTCAATGGTGCCATGGGCTGTGGACAATGTGAAACATGTACAATTCTCTGACGAGTCCACCTTCGCTGTCTTTTCCACGTCCATGAGTGTTATGTTGTGGAGAATTCCCAAAGCAGCATTCCACCATGACCAGGCCCGTCGTGACAAGGCAGGCAAACCAAGCAACTGCTTGGGGCCCCGAGCTGGCCTGGGGCCCCAAGACAACGACTGGTTAAGAATAAAATGCAGCGACAAACTGTGTGAGCGCCCTCCATGTCCATTTTGCTTGGGGCCCCCAAATTCCTTCAAACGGCCCTGACCATGACTGTTGAGTACACAGAGTGCAGCATGGGGTGTGGATCAGTGATGGTTGACTTCAC
This sequence comes from Mormyrus lacerda, assembly GCA_015163995.2. Lineage (NCBI taxonomy): Eukaryota > Metazoa > Chordata > Actinopteri > Osteoglossiformes > Mormyridae > Mormyrus > Mormyrus lacerda. The sequence continues at coordinate 30,678,532 of JAABNX020000119.1, forward strand.
TGATGGGCACATCACTGCCAAATACTACCGAGGCATCCTGAAGGACAATGTTCACCTAAGTAGTATCTAGTGCATCGTAGCCTGAAGGTGGTGGCGTGTATCAGGATGATAATACACAAATAAACACAGCAGGACTAGTGACAGAGTGGTTTGATGAACATGAAAGTGAAGCTGAACATCTCCCCTAACCAGAGGCATCAGATCTAAATATTGAGCCACTTTGGGGTATTTTGGAGGAGTGAGTCAGGAAACGTTTTCCTCCAGTGTCACATGGTTACTTGCCCACTATTCTGCAAGCAGAATGGCTCAGAATCCCTCTGGTCGTTGTGCAGGACCTGTATCCTGTATCCGTCATTCCCAAGGCAAACTGATGCTGTATTGGCCGTAGAGAGAGGCCCTACACCATACTGATAGATTGTCATATAAAACCAGGTGTTTGTTTCATTATCAACCCCTGTAGAAAGGAAAGTTCATTGGGTGTGTGGCAGCTCTTCACACATGAGTGGAATTATAAGATAGAAATTAATTTCTACCTTTTGTGAAAGCGTTTACATTAAAACGTGTTCCTTCCAGTAACCACTTAAATGAGACATCCCCTCCACACATCTATTTTTAAACTGCCTGATACTCAAGCTTTACACATTCTCTATTTAATTTTCTTAGCATTTGCTCATAACAGCTTCATGAAGTGTTTATCTGCAAAGTGCACTGTGGCGTCTCAAAACGCCACACAAATGCACACGTCACTCTTGCATTGTCTTGTACTTCATAGTTTATACACATTCTACCCTCAAGTTAAAATATTTTTATATATAATGTTCTCTTTTAGCATCATCTACAAGACCATATTTGATATATGATGCTGAAACACCCCCCGCCCCTCCCTCTCCACCACACACACACAGACAAAGGTTTGCAATTATATCTTTGTGGGGACTCTCCATTCATTTCTATGGGCATAACCCTAATCCCAACATGACAACCTTAACTATATGTTACCAAACAAAATTCAAGCCTTACACAAGACCAAAAAATGTCCCTACAACGATATATATATATATATATATGGCCGGCCACACTAATTTTTTAATGCTGATATTTCAACACAACACATTCTATCACATGTTTGGTACACTTCAAGTTAATAAAAAATGTAAAAATACTTTGTTCTCGCTTTTGTGACATTTATAATGCATGTGTTGTGTTTGTCACATCAGGATAATTGTAAGGGCACAAACAAACGACTCTTTTAGCATCTTAATCAATTCACAGATTGTTGTCTTTTACGTCATTTGTTCCAAATCAGACAAATAATTCAGCTTATCAGACAAAATGAACAAATTTTGCATGATTAAAATTAAAATGCAATATGTTATACGGTAATGATAACATAAGAAACACGATGCAATAACCAATATAATGCATTAGAGATTGAAGCCTTTGCTTTTTTAACATGCACATTTGTACCCTGTTGATGCTGCATAACAATGCATGTGTACGTGTTTTTTTTTTTTTTTCTTATGTCACCAAAACACAGACATTTTTATCATATCTAAAAAGGGAATGATGTCGTGGAGACATTTTGTCTAGTTTTCTACCCCAATAGCCATCCATACTCACAATCAATGCAGAGACAAAAAGTATAATCAAGAGACAGGGTTATATTCTTTTTAAATCAACATTCACACATTGTTTCTGAAAATCCCATAATATTTTTTACTTTCCATAACTTTTCCAGGTTTCTTAATTCCATTATTTTTTCCATGAACTTCATGGCTGTATAAACCCTGCGTAAACACGACACGTGACCCTTCCGCCGGTAGAAGACATTTGGATGGCTGATGCCTGAACCACGGAGCGAGCTCCCACCTGCTGCTCAGGGGCCGGGTACAGAGGATGTGTTCCACGACACAGCGCTGCTCCGCCGCCAGCTCCTGCAGACTGTCCTTGTCCTCCTCGCCTGCGCAAGAGAAGAGAGCCCGGAGATCAGGGGTGCCCAGAGCTTTAGGTCAGGCGCGCCCACCAGGCCAGATGTAAGGGGTCAGGGTTGGGGGTACCCACCGGATTGGAGGAATTTCTGCAGCTTGTTGAACCAAGTGAGGCCCACACTGTGCACGCCAGCCTCATGGGTACAGTGGTACCTGTACTGGCAAAGTGGGTCTGCAGGAGAGGAGATGGCTGACAAGTCAGGTGGGTCGGCATGTTCACCATGCAGCCACCAATTTATACAAGTAAATCCTTCACATATTACATACAATCCTCATCTCACTGCAACAAGGAACTTTTCACGACCTACATTAAACTTATCAATGATTCGACAACTGCCTCCAACTTCCATTGAGTCAATGGTTAGATAGAACTTTTCCTGTGGTCAGCACTGACTGGGAAACAGAAAATTCCTTTGCACAGATGGCGAGGGGACAAAAGCGTTCAAATAGAAATGTAAACAGAAGACGCCTGATGGTCTGCTGCCCAATAAAGTAGCAGGACTATTAGATTACAGCAACCTCTGCGTGACCTGCCATAACTTCTCTAAACTTACTGCTGCATGCAAAAGATTGAGCACCCTTCGTTGAAATTGCATGCTTAAAAAATTCTGTCCTTCAAGCCTTACAAAGAGGGGGAAGAGTAAAGATAGATATTTAGAAGCTTCCTCGATTGCAGATTCCACCTTGTTGTTAATTTCTATTAAGAAATGCAGCTTTACGGGAAACGGTTAAAGGTGAAGTCTAGTTCTGCAGTACTAAGACCAGTCTCGGCAAGGACTGCAGGGGTTGCAAAGCCAAACAAAGCCGCCATGTCACTGCAAAGGTTTACTGATGTGGGAGCGGGGCTGCATCAAGCTACAGTGCAGCTTTGCATGCAAACATTTCGCATCCTAACCTACAATCTCATGAAAGTCGAGGTATGAAGAACATAGCAAAAGCCTCAGACAAATCAGAGGCTTTTTGGAAACCAGCTGCAATCACCAAAAAGGAGGAACCTCTGAAGACTTTGGCAACTGTTAAGCATGGGGTGGACCAGTCATTCTTTGGGACTGCAGGGCAGGCAGTGGTGCAGGAAATACTGCACTGGTGGTGGAAACGTTGACTCTACCAACCATTACAAAATGTGCAACCTAATATCGCAATGTCGGTGAAGAAAATGAAGCTGAGAGAGGCTGGATATTGCACAATAATCCAAAAATACCTCAAAATCCCAAGATCTGTAGGTAGACATCAAACATGCAGTGCAAGATAACCTAGAAATATTTCTTTGGGTGCCCAAAATCCCAAATTTTATGCGTCTCTCCCCATTTTGTAAAATTTAGCAAAGTAGCAGCAATTAAAATTTCAATACATCAGTTTTTTTTCCCCCTGCAGAGGATGTATTAACTTTTTTACCAAGAAATATAACATCACATATCATCCGACCAGGGGTGCTAAAATTGTACACTGGAAACTGTACAGTTTCCCTCAGGGCGCTCTTCCACCACACCAGCTACTGAACTTTTGATGCTTCAAGAAAGGACCAGAAGTACAGTACTTCAAGGTGTTCGTTTTACTTTGTCATTTTAATGACTGTTCCTTTTCAAGAATATCTTGGTATATCTTTAAAAATTTGTTTAAAAGTTTACCTCCACTGCTTTTGAATGAGTGCTGTATGCGTTCTCAGACAATCATAATCATTTTTGCTGTTTAAATCACAATGCTGAACTCCTTTTTTGCTTTAAAAATACCCAAATATTTATTAGAACAAAATCACACTGCGATATCTGAAATTTGTCCTATACAGTGCTGTCCTAGTATTTACACAAAATACTTTATTTCTTGTCATGCCATCCTGCCATCAGAAACCCCCCAAAAAATGTATATTTAAAAAAATAAAAATAAAAAAATAAAAAATATTGCGCCTACCCTGCTGTACCACTGGTCATCCTCCTGTCAGACACAGCACCAGCACCTGTGTGCCATTACCCGCCTGCCCTCCGCATTGACACTCAAGTCTTAAAATTTGGACACTTTTTCCATCCTGTTTGTTCAACTTCCTCTGTCGCCCTCTGGAGGACGCGGTGTCTCAGTCTAGTTCCTCCCAAGGTTTCTTCCTTCTAGGGAGTTTCTTTGCCGCTGTTGCCTCTTGCTTGCTAACTGAGACATTTCGGCAGGGATAATTAAAAGTGCTATGAGACAATGTAATGCTGTTAAAGTACAATTGAACTGAACCGTGATCTTACTGGATAAGTTCTTTAGACCAGATAGCAATTAAAGCTTGGGTCTCTTCACAGGTCCACATATCCATTATTGCTTTTTTATATTTTTTTTACTATTTTTTTTAACCGTTTTCCGTTTCAGAGGCAGGCTATTTGCATAACTAATCAACAGAAAAAGCATTTCAAGTCTCACCTTAAAGTACTGAAGTACCCCAGTTGGTTTGGCACTTTAGGTACAGGTACCTGAACGGAAGTCAACGGAAAAGGGAAAAGCACCAACAGTATGGTACCTGGTCCGGTGGAAAAGCACCCTTAGGCTAAACGGCGCCCCTAGTGGTCAAACACTATTCAAACATGGGCTCCAAGGGTAAAGAGAGGTATGGATATTACCTTGGTGCAGCCTGATTTGACAAGTGAAATCCGACTCCACCGACTCCTCCTCCTCCCCGGTGGCCAACTTGAGCGCGAGTTCCAATTCCACACACTCAAACACGTAGAGCGAGGGCACGATCTCGGAGCCCCGTGCCCATCGTTGGGCTTCACCCTGGCCTGTAGCACTCCCCGTGTGCTCGTCCTCGTCCTCGGCCTCCAGTACGATACAGTGGTACAGGGTACCCGACTCCGTGGCGATGACCAGGATGTTGGGCACACAGGGCAGGCAGACCACAGCACAAGCATCGTAGCCGTAGTTGTCCTCAGCCGCGGGGTACATGGGCAGGGGGCCCCCGGGCTTCCGCAGACTGCTGCCACTAGAAGAGGGTGACATGGTCATGTGACATGGGAGGCTTCCTGGTGGGGCTCTGGCCCGCCCCCCCATCCAGTGTCCAGCACACAATTACCTGTGTGCCAGGTTGATGTAGCTCAGGTAGGTCTCGCCATTCTCGTACAGGATGTAGAGTGGGTATGCGGGCAGTTCCTCCCTGGCGAGGTGAGAGACAGGCCGCCGCGGCACCGTGATCACCGGCGGGCCGAAGGAGAATGCCACAGCGATTTCCCCAAGAGAGGCGGCGTAGGATCGGCTGCGGACGAGAGTGTCCCATTACACTTTAGGAGTCAGCTCAGAGGCAAAAAGCAGGGGTGAGATCAGTCATGTACCTATCTTAACAGAAGGGGGGGGGGGGAGTATTTGCTTTACGTTTTTCATTTAGCTTTATTTCAACATTTTATCCAAAACAACACAGGTTTCTGAGAAAGTAGTATCAACCAGTCCCTATAGCAACTGGGGGTTAACGGCCTTGCTCAGCGGCCCAATGATGACATCACTCTGCCAGCTCTGGAATTTGAACAGACCACCTTTCGTCCAGCCACACACTGCATGTTACAGCGGGGTGACATGATCGATATATCAAAATCTTGCCAAATAAAATTTAAACAATAAGAAAATGAAAAACTTTGATCAACGGTCGATAAGGAATACTGCTGCACATCACCTACCACATCACAGAAACGAACAGAATCACAACCAATCACATTTAACTAAGAACAGATGACCTATGCCCAGCACATGCAGATCAAGGTTGATTGAGTTAGCGGAGCAGAGCACATGCTGTTCTGGTAATATCATGGAAGAGATAAGTGCTCCCTAAGAGGAGACTTCAAGTGTCAGGGAAGAAAGTGACAGCTCAGCAGCCACAACCTTCATTTTAAAAAGGAGAAACTGTAGATAAGGCAGGACGTAGGTGGTGCGGCAGTTTAAAGTCCAATACGCAAGACTGGTCCTGAATACTGTAAACTCTCCGGATACATGTACCAACTAAAACTGGAAATGCTAACTTATTTCACCACTTGAAGTATTGCCCTCCAGTAGAACATAGAGAAGGCAAAAGCACAAAGACACCAGCTGATTAGGGGTTAGACTTTCAGCCCGTTGAAATATGGGAAAAATCGTGTCTCATATTGAAACAGATCATACCATTTTACCATTATGTGTCAAACCATCCCCTAACTGAGCAAGAAGCACGTCAGAGAAAAAACAACTCAGCAGCAAACAATACTGTCGACATTCTCTAGCATTACAGCACAAGTCAAAAAAGATCTTTTGTATGATTTATTTATTAAAACTAAATTTCAGTTTACTGTTGCTTATTTTCATGTTATGAATGAAAATAATAATACAAAGCAGGCTCACCCCCGGGTGTGAACGCCCCCCTCTTCATCAGACTGGGACACAGGCAGCACCTGCGCTGGGCTCTGGGGCTCTTTTAGGCTATAGAATCTGCCAGAAAGACACACAAACACAGCAGGATGGCTGAGTACTGCGCAGAGGAGAGCTCCCAGGGGGGTCCAAAAGGTGTCTAAGGATTCAGCCTGTTCCAGGGTACAGCCAGGAGGTAAACATGCAGCCTTATGGTTCTGAGAGTATTAGGTATGGGGTAACTGGGGTGCCAGCCACTTGAACATAACCGGCTGAGTAAGCTGGAGATGGCAACATGATGGTGCCCCCTGCCTTCACCTGAGGGTATTGTCAGATGTCAGGAGCACCAAGTGGGGCTCCTCTGTCTCGCTGGGGTACCAGGCAGCCTGCTGAAGGGTGACGGAGGTGGAGCTAGTGAAGAAGCGCTCAGCCACGGGGATGGTCCTGGGGAGGAAACATGGCGGTCACATGGGGCAGGCTGGCTTCCTGTGGGACAATAGAGCAGGGGAGGGATGCCTTCCTCCGGCTCAGTGTGAGAGTTAACTAAACTTTGCATCCCGTGGGAGGAAAAGCTACATGGACCACAGGTGTTTCTGCTAAGCAGCAGTACTTCTGAACTGCCACCAGGGGGAGACAGTGCTAAACTCCACTTTGATCCACCTTAACCTTTGGCTCTCTTAGACCCGTCATAATAGAAACAAGCTAGTTTTAGACATGGTAGCAGCACGACAAAATCTGCATCCTTCTTCAGAAAGCCTAAATGTTTCTTGGATTTTAACACTGAAAGCAGAGCCAAATGGCATCTTGTGCAGCCTGTCAACTTGACACCCATATCAAAAAGCTGCATTTCTTGCTTAGCCCGGATAACGTGTCAGATTTAAGGTGCTACAATTTAAATGGACTGTCATCAGCATACAAATGGTGGGTTACGGATATTGTGGGCTTGTACTACATTTCCCAGGGTGAACACATACAAGAAAATGAGCAGAAGAACTAAAACGGAGCCTTGAGCCTCACAGCAGAAAATGAATAAGTGCCTATATTCACGGAGAAGGTTCTATTTGTAAGACAGGAGCCAAGTAACAAACGAAAGTATTGTAAAATGAAGACTAAAAATAGCTCCTATGCAGAGTTAAAAGTCAAAGAATAAAAGTGAGTTTTAAGACAGGTTTTCAATATAAATGTTGGGGCCAGACAAATGTGCACAGGCAGCTCGTTAAAGTTTGAGCTATAACCACAAATGCTTTAGCCTGAATCCAGGAAAAAATACTTTAAAAGTTATTCAGCCAAGCAAGAAATCCTCCTTTGTGATACAGGGCTGGCTACACAATGCAAATTTATTCATAAAAAAAAAGGATTTTAAAAAATCGTGCATTAGCCCCATCTCAGAATCAGTGAGGATCCTTCCAACATGACAGCATCAATTCAGCCATAAGGTCTTTACCAATGGCATAAAAATATCTTCACACAGCTTCTATACAGTAATACTTATTCATTCCTAGTTTATTCCCTGGGTTTTTCCTGGACAGAGAATTACAAGGCAGCTGTTTCTGTTGATTTTCATGCCAACTCCAACTCTTGACAAAACTCTGGTGGGTATACGCATGGAAAAACTACCTTCTATGAGCATTACATCATTGTATCGCGTGGGACCGGAAAAAATATGGCGCCATTTCAAATAAACACCAAATCACAAATTAATGAATCACCTGACAATAAGTCACCTGAAAGGGAGTGTGACAAGTGGAAAGCCAGGGTGAATTTCAACATACATACTTATGTTCTCACGTGCCCGTTTTATGTCCTCTACCACTGCTGAAGAGCAATTCCAACACTAAAACAAGTAGAGGGCAGTAAAAATCCCCAGATGTTGGTCTATCAAGGACACATCAGTAACATCCTCGCCGAACGAGAACAATCCCATGATTCATTATGCCGCAAGTTGGTTCTTGGAAAGCAAGTTAGCAAGACCGGTCTTGCCAAGACCACAAGTACCGTCTTTGCATTCTTGGTACTGAGATTCACCCCCAATCACTAGTCAATGGGTCACCTGACCAATAATATGCAGGTTTCAGGCTCACTCTCAATATTCAAGCCTAGACTAAAAACACACCTGTTCAGCTTATAGGGACACTAGTTCTAGCTCTAGCTAACTGCTCACTCCCAGTCAGACCTATAGTGTGAGGTGTAGAGCTGGCTGGGGATCGGTGCCATTGGCTTTGGATAAACTGACCTGTCAGTGCTGTCACTCTAGCTTCACAATCCCTTGTGGAATTGGAGTGCTGACATTTCAGGGACTCCGAATGCCTGCATCCCCACCTGCCTCTCCCTCTTACTCATGCTGCCATAGCCATATCTGCCAGAGCTTGCACATTGCACTCACCTAACTGTTAGCACAGCCTGTATTCTCCCCTACTTTGACTAATTGCACATTTTATTTCCTCTACTCCTCCTAGGGTGTGCTGCCTGGAGACCTCAATCTATCTATATATCTATATCTATCTATATATCTATATCCATATCCAGCACACCCTGCTACATGTGACGTCGCCACTACCCATTACATCCTTGCATCCAGTTCGCCGTTCTGCCTGTGTCATCAATCATGTATGACTCGCTGCCTTACTACTGGTTGCTTGGCAATTGGAAGGAGCGTTGGCACCGGTTTGTCATCACCTCCCTGCTCCCGGGTTGTGTCTCAAATCTTATGACTTAGTGTGACTTGGAACTTAGCCACCTCTCCTATTTGACTCTCCCTGTTGCCCCCTGGAGGATGAACTCCCCCTTTGGGTCTGGTTAGGGTTAGGGCTTCCTCTGCTGCCCCCTGGAGGACGGGCTCCCCCTTTGAGTCTGGT
>JAABNX020000119.1:30699405-30715652 GCA_015163995.2 Mormyrus lacerda
TGCATTCCCCTGTCTGTTCCCTATGCATTCCCCTGTTCGTTCTCTATGCATTCCCTTGTCCGTTCCCCATGCATTCCTCTGTCTGTTCCCGGTGCATTCCCCTGTCTGTTCCCGGTGCATTCCCCTGTCCATTCCCTATGCATTCCCCTGTTCGTTCCCTATGCATTCCCCTGTTCGTTCTCTATGCATTCCCCTGTCCATTCCCCATGCATTCCCCTGTCTGTTCCCGGTGCATTCCCCTGTTCGTTCTCTATGCATTCCCTTGTCCGTTCCCCTGTCCATTCCCATGCCTATTCCCCATGCATTCTCCTGTCCGTTCCTGGTGCATTCCCCATGCATTTCTATTTGCTTTCTTCTGATTTGTTTTATGCTGCACTCATAATTCATCCGAAGCTCAGCTACTCCTTAGATTCTGAGCCTCTTTTCAAGTAAATTAGCAAAAACACAGCCAATTAAACTATGTCTAAGACAGAGCAGATGTAAAAGTTGTGAGAAGTAAAACATGTTGAAAACCACAGAGTCCCATCCAGCGGAGGAGTGGGCCTCTAGGGCTTCTCATCGTCTGCGGCCTCTCCCCTCTTTGTCTGGCCTTGGTTTACTGGGAAACAAAAGCTCTTTATTGGGCCGTGGTGAGTCTGCTGTCAGGCAGGAACATGAAAGGGGGGATGCCGGAATTCAGAATTCCTTCCGTCTTTTAGACGACATGTCCCATTTGGGCTTATTTCACACCCCTAGCCTCTAGCATGAATTATTTAACGAATGGAGGAGCAGCTCAGATTAGCGTTGTGTACACCAGGTGCGTTAGCTATCAGGAGGCTTAGCTGCGTGGTGGGATATATGACCTCCCTCTCCCTGAACCGGAACGGCGAGGTATTAACAATTTCTCAGCTTCACCCTTGCTGGGCATGACTGGCTGTGGAAATCCAATTGGTTATGAAAGTTCAAAGTTTTTTTCTGTTTTCTCTGCAAAGAGCTGGATTCTCTAAAAGGGCGGCCATTCAAAGCTCTCTAAATGCCCCCTGAAGCTTCTTAAAATGGACAAACCCTTAGAACAATGAACTTCATTGACTAAAAAACACTATGAGAGCAAACTCATTTTTAGAGGCAAGTGCTTTAGCTTAGCTCACCTTTAGTGGTGAGTGCTTTAGTTTAACCCTTAGCAGTGAGCATTTTAACTTAGCTCTTAGTAGCGAGTGCTTTAGTTTCGCTCACCATCAATGGTGAGTGCTTTAGCTTACCTTCCTCACTGCAGTGAGTGCTTTAAGTTACCTATTAGCGGTGAGGGCTTTAGCTTAGCTCGCTCTTAGCGGCAAGTGCTTTAAATTACCTATTAGCGGCGAGGGCTTTAGCTTAGCTCACTCTTAGCGGCAAGTCCTTTAAGTTACCTATTAGCGGCGAGGGCTTTAGCTTAGCTCGCTCTTAGCGGCAAGTCCTTTAAGTTACCTATTAGCGGCGAGGGCTTTAGCTTAGCTCGCTCTTAGCGGCAAGTGCTTTAAATTACCTATTAGCGGCTAAGGGCTTTAGCTTAGCTCACTCTTAGCGGCAAGTCCTTTAAGTTACCTATTAGCGGCAAGGGCTTTACCTTAGCTCGCTCTTAGCGGCAGGTCCTTTAAGTTACCTGTTAGCGGCAAGGGCTTTAGCTTAGCTTACTTTTAGCAGCAAGTCCTTTAAGTTACCTATTAGCGGCAAGGGCTTTAGCTTAGCTTACTTTTAGCAGCAAGTCCTTTAAGTTACCTATTAGCGGCAAGGGCTTTAGCTTAGCTTGCGCTTAGCGGTAAGTACTTTAGTTTAATCCCCAACAGTGAATGCTTTAGCTTATCTTCCTTTCTGAGGTGAGTACTTTGGTTTAATTCATTTCAACAGCAAGTACTTTAGCTTACCTTCCTTTCTGTGGTGAGTACTTTAGCTTAGCTTTTAGCAGTGACTGCTTTATCTTAGCACACCTTTAGTGGTGAGTGCTTTAGCTTATCGTGCTTTCCATTTACCTTGGGATCCGATTTTCGGATTCCGAGATTACATCACATCCGCTAAAAACTCGGGAAAACCGAGTCGGATGTGTTCCATTTACCACAGAAGCAGCAATACCATGGACCCACATGAAAAAGCAAGATTTTTTGCTTAGCCAGACAACTTGTCGGATTTAAGGTACCTCAGTACCAGTACTCGGATTTAAGGTACCTCAATGGCCTTTATCTTTGTTCATTTACAATTAGCCCGAACTACCTTAAATGCAACAAATAATCAGACTAATCATGAAATCCAATTCTAGCCTGGTTAATTGTTGGCCATTCTTAGCAATATCACTTAATAATAGATTACGCACGGTGCTTTGTGTATAAAACGCCATAGCAATACGTCCATAGATAAGTTGGATGGTATAGTGTGTGCGACAGATTTAATGAGTCACAAAGGAGAAGAAGTGCTTAAACAGGATAAAGCTACAACTCTTCTCTTGATAAAGGGCACAGCCATCTTGGATTCTGAACTCGGGATCCTCTGTGCTGTCCAAGATTTCTGTCGGATCTCCAAGAAACGGGATGTCACTTCCGGCTGAGTTCCGAGGGCAAATGGAACGCACCATTAGCTGACCCTCACTAATGAGTGCTTTAGCTTAGCTCTTTTCTAGACGCAAATACTTTAGCTAAGCTTACCCTCAGCGGCGTGTCTTTGCTTAACTCACTCTCATCAGCGAGTACTTTAGCTTAACTCACTCTCAACAGCGAGTGCTTTAGCTTAGCTCACTTTCAGCAGCGAGTGCTTTAGCTTAGCTCACTCTCAGCAGCGAGTGCTTTAGCTTAACTCACTCTCAGCAGCGAGTGCTTTAGTTTAGCTCACTCTCAGCAGCGAGTGCTTTAGCTTAGCTCAATGTTAGCCGAGGACGGCCTGCTGCTGGTGAGTAATAGCTGTTAAATCTAGCAGTAATAACAATGTACTCCACACCCTCACTGTCCCCATCCGTTGTGTGACGCCGGTATGGGGGTAACCCCTCCCTCCAGGCCCGTCTATGGCCAGCACAGCTGTCCAGTGATGGAAAGAGGGAAGAATGTTAAACTTCCTGTTGCCGCACAGCAGGCCCCCCCCCCCCCACCCAGCTGTGCCGTCGGGCAGGATGGGTGGGAGTTCCTTCCTCTGTGAACATCTGATTCTCATTTTGGAACAAGAAGGTGAAAAAAGGTCAAATTCCTCAAGCGGCAAGGCCAGCGTGCTGGGAAAAGCTGGACACGATTCCGGGCTCTGTATGGGGGCATTGCATAAGCAATGGGGTGGGGGGGCAGGGTGGTTATTAAGCCTGAGACTGTGATCCCTGTGATGGTGGAAGCTTGAACTGTATTTTGGGAAGCCCCCCCCCTGCCCCCCACCCCGCCTGTCTGATAAACTTCCCCTCGGCTATGAAGGGAGAAGCGCGGAAGTTATGTGTTCATGCTGCAGATGGGAGCTGAGATGTCCAGGGCAGTCACTAACTGTCCAGTGCCATTGGGAGAAGATCATCTTCTACAGGAACCTCAGATGTGGCTTGTGGAAACATGATCTACGCTGCAGCTGTAGTGCACTGCGCACATTAAATAACAACCTCAGCAGGGTCATTTTAACCAAGCGCCACCAGTGTGGGCACCTGTGGATGTCTGTGCTGCCTGTCGCCCCGTGTTAAGAGCATAAGAACATCAGAAATTTACAAATGAGAGGAGGCCATTCGGCCTATCAAGGTCGTTTGGGGAGAACTTAACTAACAGCTCAGAGTTCTTAAAATCTTATCTAGCTCTGATTTAAAGGAACCCAGGGTTTTAGCTTGCACTACACTAGCAGGAAGACTATTCCATACTCTAACTACACGCTGTGTAAAGAAGAGTTTTCTTTCCACCTATGGCCCGAGTTCTAGTATTTAAAGTAATATTAAAGCCATTTGACTGAACAGCATCCAGACCTGTTCGAATCTTATATACCTGGATCATGTCCCCCCTTAATCTCCTTTGTGCAAGGCTGAACAGATTCAGCTCAGATTCAGCTAAGATTCAGTTTGCAGTTTGCTGGCCTGGAGGTCCTTATACCCTGTGGATTGTGATTGTGTGAGCGCTGCTTTCTTGGGTGTGCCTTCGGGGGGATGCAGTGTCACCATGGAGATACACAATGGGGGGCAGTGACAATGGAAACATGAGACCTCGAGAGCCCTGCTCACCTAGCATATCCCGGAGTGTGTCCCCGAGTGAATCACTGAGCATGTCACGTGGACACATGAGACTCCAAGAACCCGGTTCACTAAGTGTATCCCTGACAGTATCCCCAACTGTCTCACCGTGTGTCACTTGGAAACCTGAGACCCTGAGAGCTTTGTTTACAGGGTGTGTCACCAAGTGTGTCACTGAACGGTATCTATGGTCATCCCCATGACAGAGTATGCTGGTGTCAGACTCGGTCTCAGTGTGTGACGGAGCGTGTCGCAGGGCATTCCCTGCTTCACAGATGTCATGAAGCATCCCCTATGTTACACTTACTTACCAGGAGACTTGAATGCTGAAACCCATTGAGCCCATCAAAGGATACAAGGACAGAGGTCACTTAAATGTCCTACAGAGGTCACCTAACCTGAATGTTTAGCCTTTGTAGGAGATGGGTCCATTTCTTGTGTTTGCCTCACTGCTGTCTGAGGAGAGTAGCATTCTGAAGGAACACATGCATGTTATGAGATCTCTACATCCTGATCTCCCACCTTGGAGCCTTTGCTGACCCCTCTGTCTGCTTGGCAGAGGGCGTGAAAAGCGGCCACATTCAGAGAGACGCTGGAAACACAGAAATTATTATGCAGAATGCTTATACTCCTGTAACTTCTGGGCCTCGTGGTGAGATTGTCACTGAGGAGACCTGCTGTCTCACAGCAATGCTGAGCGATGGTGGCAGCGGCTGTGGCTTCGGTTCTTTGAGGTGGAGCGGCTCCCATAGCTTGGGCAGGATGTGATACGCTGTGGAGGGGTGATCGTGGGAGTGTATGGGTGGGGTTTTTTGCAGAGGGTCTAAAGCAGCCAGCTTTGCATGCAGTGGGGGGCCTGTGTCTGCTCCGGTCTTGTTTGACCCGACTCTGTCTGAAGCGCCCAGCATTAAGATCTGTGAAGGTTAGCCTGTGACCCTCCCAGCTGGTGCTGTCCCATATCTGAGCAGTAGCCTGAAACGTTCCCCGTGAATGAGATAAGGCTTATAATTGATGTTTGCCTCCAAAATGGCAGCTAGTTTAGCTACGCAGGTGTGGCAATTCCCAAACATCAAGTGAGTTAAGTGTTTTCCCAGCTGTCCCCCCCCTCCCCCACCAAATCCAACTCTAGGTCAGGGGAGGACGTCTAGATTGTCCACACTTTGTGAATAATTCTAACGGGTCACCCCAGAAGCTACATTCACTAACTGATATATATCTGTGAAATTGATCAGAGTACAAGTTCTGCAAAAGCCATCATTGACATTGGAGTACTTCAGGGTTCCTCTGCTAACTCCATAAATCTGTCGCGGCTCAGCTAGCTTGCTGCGGAATGACCCAGGGCAGGTTAATACACATAAGACGGGCTCCTGAGCTCTTGCAGACTGTGTTGAGGTTCACCTTCTTGCCAGGTTGAGCTGTCATTCACCTTAACGGCCAGCCATGGTGCTATTATCTATAGGATCGGGGATTCTGACAGTGGTAAGCGTTAAGGCAAATGGTTTCCAGGGCAACTTGGCAGCCCATCCCTCATCTCCATCCCCCCCAGCTTCTGAAAGCAGACTCCCCGGACTGCCTGATTGTTTTCTGCTTACAGCTGATGCCACAGAGTTAGATCAGTTTCCTGTTCCCCCAGTATGTCCCTTCCATTTTGGCAGGGATATTCTCGTACACATCCTCTCTCCTCTCAGGGGTGTGAAGGTACATGTGTGGCCGACTGTGCATTGGTGAATAGAATTGGTCGTGTTGAATAAATTATCCCCTGGACTGACTGCTGGTGTACATTCATCAAAGACATAACAGACCCACAAACGTGGAGGCAGCATAGAAAAAGGCTGCATCTACTGGCTGATAGCGCTCAAGCGGCCCTCAGCACTCCAATTGTCCGTTACAGTTTCATGAGATCCATTTCGGAGCAAGTAATGGAGATTCGGCAGTGTCACTGTCTTGACGGTCTCTTGCTCTAAATGAAGAAAAGCTTTAGTTAGAGTTCTGTCCTGCGGCTACACGCACACACAGACACGCACACATGCACATTATCATAATGACGCGTTTCCATAGCTACCGCAGACTAGCCTTCCAGGCACAGAGCCCTTTGTTTGTAGCTGCGGTGAGCTAATGTGAAGTGACTGCCTTCTCCACCGGCTCTGGGTATAACAGTGACTTTGCAGATGGCATGGATCCCTCTTTGGGTAGCAGAAATTTTTGCAATGTGAAATGAAAAGGCCTCGTGGGCTGTAGCTGCGAGTCTGCAGGAATCCCCGCTGTCGGCCTGTGTTTTCAGTGACTCAGCTCGATGCGTTGGTTTCCCCCCAAACCCTGGGCTTCACTCTGTCTTCGACTGGACATCCCTACGGCCCCGGCTCTGTAGGCTTGGGGTTCGCTACAGGACTGCTCTTTGACTCCCGTTTGAAATGTCGATATATCTGTGTGCTTCCAGAGGGCTACGCAGAGAAGCACAGCCTACAGACAGCGCAGAACCTCCTACAGGAAGATATGACCCGCACCGAGGAGGAATCCGAGGTAAAATACACCATGTGACATTTTGGCAAAGAAGCCCATGTTATGTCCTGGATCCTTCCGTGCAGTCATGTGCTGGGAGCTCATCGTGTCCACAGTTTGCTAATTCTGACGTTTTCAAATCACTCTCTGGTTCTCCTGGACCTGGACTTAACCAGAAGGAGTTGACCCCCATGCTGACCGTGATTGCTCCATTACTACAGTAATACTTACCGTGTATGTGCTTACAGCCCCTGCATTACCCAGTGTCGTATTGATGTTTTTGCAAATATCTCTTTCATAACTCCTCTACAAACACTTGAGTGAGCCGTTTCATGTCCAGAAGATGCTGTGATCCATCACGACTCAATGCTTGTGTGCTTGGGCTGTTCCAGATGTAACTATTCATGGCCACCCAGCTCAAGGGAGTCTGTGATCGATGTAGTAGGGGCTACATATCTCTGTGCGACACGGCTTGATTGATTGGCGTTGTTCACTCGTGGCCACGCTCCTCCGAGTGCAAGCCAGCTCAAACCAGAAAAAAGCGGGGAGCTCCGTTTAGGCCTCATCATGGCTGGCCCTCATCCTTTCATCACTTCATCTCTAAATCCTCACTGCATCCCAGTTCCTACTTACAGGCACGCATTAATCTCACATTTTGCCTGATATGGTTTATTAGCAGCTTTATTATGGGGCAGGGGACGCGAGCGGTCGCAGGATCGCAGAGACACCATGTCCGTTTCGGAGGTGCAGTTATTCTCCTCGCTGGAGGCGCGTAAGAGGCCGGTCGATAAGCAGCACTCAGACAAGTCCCTCTCAGGGGGCCTGCTGGGGTTTCCAGGGGGGTGCGGTTTGCCCACCCTTAAGCGTCATTAATTATTTACCCTCACACAGGGGAACAGACAGGGTCAGCCACCTGCTCCCTCCCCCACACACACAAGCCAAAGTGGGACAGTTCAGACAGATCAGGTTCTTGTGGCTTGGCTGGGAAATATCAAAGCGGAGCGTGTTTGCAGGCATCAGGGAGCCTCCCACAGGCCTCCAGGCCTCAGATCTCCGGCAAAGCTACAGCGGCGAACAGCAGGATGCGATGGTATGGCATAAGCAGGCGGGATTGCTGTTAGCATGTGCACTAGGCTAAAGACGCAATGGTATGGCGTAAGCAGGTGGGATTGCTACATAATTGGTTTTATTTTACTTATAGTATTTTTATTGCGATGAAAGTCAGGAAAAATCACCCTATATGGCCTTCAAATATCATTCATTTACTGATGGCCTTCACTTATTTATCATTCACGGTAATCACTCCTTCAGAGACTGCCATATTGTCTGACATCACAGCATCTGCTTCTCAGTGAAGTTGGGTTTCCCATTCGAAGCTGTGACTTTGACAGCTGTTCCATAGTACTTTTCAATTTGGAGGCTGAATATCTTTCAGTTCTGAGTTGTCCGGAATGGACGTTAAGAGCCTTGTCTGTCGTTGACGTGTGCTAGGTTAACGACACGATGGTACAAGGCTACTACGTTATCCAACTAACATAGTAACACTGTTAACATACTAACATCACTAACATACTAAAATTATTAACTTAATCACCATACTCCTTGAGCAGAGGTGGATATGTCCTCGCAGCCTTTTTACTCTTGTACCGTTTTTTTTTTTTCGGGTCAGGATCTCCTGGAGAGGTTCATGGAGGGCACTGTTCCCCTGGAGGGCTTCTTGGAGTCTTTCCAGAGATCCAGGAAGACGTACCACGTCCGGCGGGCTCAAACCGAGAAGATCCAGGAATTCACCAAGGTCGAGAGAAATGCTCGGAAATACGGCGTGGCCCCTGAGGAGAAGGCGGAGCCTCGGGAGCAGCGAGCCAATGGCTTTGTGGCACAGGCCCCACCCCGCGTGTTCCAACTCCGCTACGGGCTGACGCCCGCCATCATCCTGCCCCGTTGCCCTCCCAGATCCTCCCACGGCCCCATCCATGCAGTCAGCCTGCCTCCCCTGGACACCCGGCTGGGCCAGAACCGCCCCCAGGGGTCAGGAACCCCACACGCCTGTCCCGGCCAGCCTGTGGGCCTCCGCGTGATTGGACAGATTCCCGGCTGGCCCATCAGGCCTGTGCGGCTGCAGCAGCTCTACCGTCCTGGGCAGCACCAGCCGGAACCACCCTGCCGATAGGGCCGTAGCCACCGTGGTTTTTCAGGACCCGTCACCAGGCCTAATGGCGACTCGGGGGATAAAAGTGCCGGGTTGCCCATACAGCATCAGAAAATTCCCCAAGGGACCCATCAGCAGCCAGGCAGAACCATTTCAGCGCCGCCACCAAAGATCCAGTCGCCACGGCAACCAGGACGCAACAACGGCTGCTGTTTGAACGTCACTTCCATCAGAAGCAGCTCAGGGACATCAGGCCCTCTGTCACCTGGGGAGCAAAGCAAGAGACTTGCAGGGATCTGCGCTTTGGCAGAGAGGATTAGCCGTGTGGAAGAAGCCACCTTCTGTCTCACTGGCGATCAATAAAGTCCATGTCATGGTGTTTGTTACAGACCTACAGTCACCCTGCGTTTCTCTTTCTCTTTCTCTTTGTCTCTTTCTCCTTCTCTGATGGCTGTTTCTGAAGCGTGATTATTAACCCCCAAGAACTAACTTGGAGCCAGCTTGTCAATTACAGAGACAGGATGCATGGGACGAAATCAGAAAGTAATAATATAATATAAGTAAGTATATAAACCTGATATAAACATGACATTTTAAGACATAGACAAAAAATTACTCCTGTAAATGATTCACTTGTCCATGGCAGTTTGTATGCATGGCCGGTCTGCATTAATTTGATATGGCAATAAGTTTTGGGGTTTACTTAGCAATTCGGCATTCTCTGCGTGTCCTGCACTGCAGAATTTGATACTGTTTACAGAAACTCCTTTCCATGCACACACACAGGTACACACCCACAATCAAACACAATCACATACACAGGCAAACACATACACAAAAAGTAAACTTTCCAAAGTGGATTGTTCTAGTAATAATTCTTCCCTTGTTATTCAAGGTGCATTTTCCCCTCTTTTTTCTTGAACATTGCCAACCCCCCCCTCCCCCTCCCCCCAAATCTGGACACAGTTCTCCCCCCTGACATGCCCCCTTGCAGCCGCTATCACATGACATGACACATGAGACCCCACTCTCCCATGTTACTGCAAACCCGGGCTGGACCACCGCCTGTGGAGGCCTTGCAGAGGCTTACACGGCTCCTGTCATTCCCACTCTTTTCTAATCCCGGATCTGCTTTTGTTCCTCCCTCGCTGCCTGCCGCGTCCCAGCAGGACTGAGATTGCAGTTTTGATAGTGGATATGCAGGTGGCCAGCGATGCACGTACAGGTAGGGGAGACCACGGGGGGGGGCACCTTCCTGTGGGCAGAGCCTGGCAGACACAGGCTCACTGGCTGCCAGACCTACTCCACGGTCACATTTACAGATGCGGTCAGAGAGGAGAGTCAGCCGGCATCCCTGAAAGAGTCAGGGGTCAGAGGTGATGCGGTCACTCAGCCTGCCATTGAATTTGACTCCATGACCTTCCTCGGCGCAAACAACTGGGTAACATCTGAAATATATGTGGCGCCAACTTCACACGGGTCTTTAACCTCTGACATGTTCTTGATGATTTTGTTGCCAAACAAGGGGTCAGAGAGTGGAGACTGTGGGTGTTGAACGTGGCCAATCAAAGTTTCAACATTGAACATGACGAGCGAGTTTGTGAGTCCTGGCCACAGTCTTGTGCTTGTGAGACTGCATTTGTGTGCAGAAATGCACCCTTGCAAGGATGGTTTCCCGCTTGCAGACGCTGTTCTACATGCTCGTATCACAGACGTGCATGTGGTTTTTACAGTATGTGCACGTGTTTAGAAACTAAACACCATAACCACGGACCTTTCTGCAAGCCCATGTGACTGGGGCCTGAATATGTGACAGGGGGCATGTCCAGGAGGGCCAAGGTCACATGATCAGTGTCATTCTGAGAGCACAGGGTCACATGCCTCATCAAGGCCGTTGCAGTGCGGGGTGAGGCGTCAGGAGGCCCGGCCGGACAGTCTTAGTTACACGGTTTACCCTGCAGGTCAGATACAGTGTCGTTCTTAAACATCCCATTTTCTGGGGTTTGTTCAAGCCTCACTTTTTCCTTTACTTGTCACCAACACTGACTACTTATTTTTATAAGTGGAGAGGGCTGTTTCCTTTTCCCAAGCCCAGAATCATTCCTGAGAGCGTTTTTCCACGAAACCTGCAATTAGATTCCATCGTTTATCCATTAGCTTTGTCGCTAAGGCACTGGAGCGTGCTCTGTTCCCCCGAGGGCTGCACTCTTCATACCTTTTCATCTGTAAATGATTCTTTTAATGCCCGGGAGCCATTTTACTGTAAAATCTAACCTGGGTAAAGAATGGCTTAAATGGTCACGATGGCAGGAGAGTAGCACAGCAGGTCGCTAGTGTTTGTTTACGTATTAGCTGGGGCCAAATCCTCGGGCTTTTTAATGGAAAGTAAATGTCAGACCCAATGAAAATGAGGCTCCAGTCCCGAAGCTGACGCAGCAACACGCTTCCCGATAAACACGCGGCAGCAGCTCGCTACACGCTAGCCCCACTGCCACCACAAAGCCACTGAGGATAGCGCTCCGGGGGCCCGAGCAGAGAACAGCCAAAGGGAAAATGACTCGGGCAGCGTTTATGGCCCTGCCCTCTGCCGTTCCTGGGCCCCCGAGCCGCGTGCCCGATGGATGTGGCGGGAGCAGGAATGCCGTGTGGCAGAGTGGAGGAACGTCAGGCAGTACGACAGCGGCAAGTGACCCGGTTATTATGAGTAATAATATCCTGACGCCTTGGGAACGCAGCATAATAAAACACAGCATACACATCTGTTCTGTGTTACATTAATTAATTAATTAGCATAATGAAGTACATATTAGGGCCATTCAAATACAGTAAACTCACTGAGCACCTCAGCAATGCAGCCTAGTGGGGCAGCTGGAGGGGAGTAAAAGGGGAAAATGGGGCGGGGGGGGGGTTCCTTCCCAGCTTATTCAGGCTTGTGTTACATCAGTGTCAGCAGCTATTGCCTTCAGCTGTGATTGGTTGATTTCCCTGTCTGTCAGTAGCTGTCGTCTTCATCCTCAGTTCTGATTGGCTAATTTTCCTGTCATTCAGCCGCTCATTAAGAAGGTCAAACCCCCTGTCTTCAGACCGCATGCATGCTGGACGCCTGATAGCAAATCATACTGTAATATGGAGAGATTAAAACATAAATATTTTCAGGACTCTAATATGAATGGAACTGAAGAGACACATTCCATGCTGCTGTTTCCATCACTGTAATGGCATGGCTGATTTTGTGTGGGAAGTCCCCCTGACACAAGATTCCTGTCTGTTACGATCAGCAGCCAACTTTAACGGCGATGTCGTGAGCACTGCACTTAGGTGCTACTGTGGAATGTAAACAGCATGACTTTCGGTGACCTTTCAGGCCACACTGGCGATGGCAATGCTCCTCAGCCACGTTTAACATTTCATAGATCTGTTTGATGCCTTAAAATTGATTCTTTCTGGCTTTGCTGTCTGTAGCTAAGAGAAGACAGGAAATAGATTAATATTTCTGTAAGCTGCTCAAAAAGGGCTGTCCCACTGAACGTGTCGCAGGGAGAAGCTCCGTCTGATTTTCCATGGAACGTGGAGGATTTTAAGGAATGAAAATAAACTGTTTTAAAATAAACAGCTGGAAGTCACGGTGGAGAAGGAGGTGTGTCCTGCCTGCGCACTCTCAGCGTCGATTGTGCTCTGAAAGCCAACCAGGTGAAAGTATAACTGAGTCCCCCCCCAATAAGTGGAGAAGGGAAGATACTGGAGTGGGGTGGGAGGGGCCAAACCTACAGGGAACTCCTGCATGACATAAGACAGTGAGCCCCGGAGTGTCCCATATATCACAATTACAATCAGTTTGTTCTCCAACTACAAATAGTGCACGGGATTTGTTCTGCCGCTGATGGTGACATTTGTGTACAATAACACATACAATCAATGTACAAAAAACAATAAACAGAATAAGAAAACAAAATGAATATTCAAAAATAAATAAAGACATGCAAATAATAAATAAACACATAGATTAAATAAATGGAAACATGCTAGCACAATTTCTTGGATGTCCTAGGGTGGATATTTTTGGGACAATTTTTGAAATTTTACTTTTTTCTCCGACTTTTACAACAGAGGCATAAAGATAGAGTATCAAATTCCTTTGTACTGATATTCACCCTAACTGTGTCGAGTTAGACATTCAGTTATATACATTTCTTCATATTTAATTTCCCATGATGTTTATTTACGCTATTCTAGGGAGTGCTTGCTGGGATGGCTGTGAGCTGAATGAACCATTACTGAACACTTGGTACTCGTCCAGGGGAGCCTCTTTGATACCCAGCCTCCTTTTATCCTCTGGCCAAACGGCAGCCGCATGACACGCGACGTATCAGCACAATCTCGACGTGCAGAGAATACAGCAGCATGTCATTAAGAATCATGTGGCGTGCAGTGGTGTGTGTGCGCATGCAGGGGTGTGTGTGCGCATGCAGGGGTGTGTGTGTGCATGCAGGGGTGTGTGCGCATGCAGTGGTGTGTGTGCGCATGCAGGGGTGTGTGTGCGCATGCAGGGGTGAGTGATGCATCAAACACATACAGACAGCTCAGCTGGATAGGAGCAACCCTGGGGGATGAGACACGGGGAATCAGGATCTACCAGGGAGCTCCGAGGAGGCCGGCGTTCCCGGAAAGGTGAGCCACAGGTCACAGGTCATGGGGGGGTCATCGCTATGCCGACGGCTGTCCTGAAAGCGGTTAAGCCCAGAAACACGTATGGCCAGATTTGCAATGGCCGCCAGCTGCCTACACGAGATGGCCGATTCTGCCGAGGGGGCAAACACAAGCAGAGGTGCTTGCATGCATGCACGCACACTAGCACCTGCAGCCATACGTGAGCCTCATGTATCGGAGGGCAAGTGAGAAAAATCGTGTCACTCGCAGCATCAGCTCTTAGATAACAAAGGATATCGTGGTGCACAGATGCCAAGATGCAAGAAAATACAAAGTTTCACAGAAGACAGAGATTAGATGTGTTAAATTTAGTGCACCAACATCTAAATGGTGTAAATACATACACTGATCAGCCACAATATTAAAACCTGCCTAATATTGTGTAGGTCCCTCACCACCAAAAACAGGTCTGATCATAGACTCCACCAGACCTCTGAAGGTGTGCTGTGGTATCTGGCACCAAGGCGTTAGCAGCAGGTCCTGTAAGCCCTGTAAGCTGCCAGGTGGGGCCTCCATGGATCAGACTTGTTTATTCAGCACATCCCACAGATGCTCGATCAGATTGAGATCAGGGGAATTTGGAGGGCGAGTCACCTTAAAATCTTTTTCATGCTCCTCAAACCACTCATCTTATCTTGCTGAAAGAGGGCACTGCTGTTGGAGAGTAATTACAATGAAGGACTGCACTTGTCTGCAGTGATGTTTTGCTAGGTAGCACTTGTCAAAGTAACATCTAAATAAATGCCAGGACCCAAGGTTTCCCAGCGGAACATCGCCCAGAGCATCACACGGCCTCCGCCGGCTTGCCTTCTTCCCATGGTGATTCCGAGCACCAGCTTTTCCACAGGTGAAAGATGCACATGCACCAGTCCGTCTACATGACATAACAGAAAACGTGACTCATCAAACCACACAGCAGGTCTTCAGTTTTCATTTATTGTCTTTGATTTGATAAATGAAAGGGAGGGTCTATCCCAATTGTGGGAATGGCATCTCTCTTCACATGATTTACATAACTCTTCTTATAGTTATTTCATTTTCTCTTCATTAATTAGCAAATGGCATTTCATTGTTTAGCCCAAGACTAATTTATTGCGCCCCTAACACACCCCCAGCCAGCACACATTTCTGATTGGTTCCCCTTCTTTAGGCATCAGTTAAACATCTGCCTAACGCCAACCCATGAGACCTTCATAACCAAATAGCAATATTTTGCTTTTATTTCCTGTTAATCAACTAGTTCCCTTTCATATGGTGCCAACGCTTTGCCCAGCCATCCAAAACATCCTGCCTCTGATGTCCTCCAACCTTCATCAGAGGAGAGTTCCTCTAGTAACTATCACCATACGCCACGCCTAAGCCACTCTCATCGCCCGCTCTGGGTCACGGTGTCCCAGCGACGCGATAACAAAACCACTTCCCTATCTTCACTGAAATCACATTTCCTGCAAAGCAAATGTCAAACTAAAGGATTACATCAGATAAATCGAATAAATGTGAAAATTCAATCCAACCTAACACACTAACAAATTACCCACTCCCTAAAACACAAAACTACTGATACTTAGCACCAAATATTTTTCTAAAACTGCTAACCTGGTAGACTAAGGAATACAACAAATTTAATTTTTTTTCTCTCACACTAGGTCCCGACCGCTGCACCCCAGGAACACCCCCAACACCTACCTTTTGGAGATGCATCTAGCCATCACAACTTGGCCCTTGCTCACTCAGATCATTTGCCACTCAGATCATTTGCCATAACCAAAGTTATTCACATCGCCTTACAGTGGTTTAAATGTTATGGCTGATTGCTGCACATATACACTGTATATTTACAGTATGTGTGTACACACAATACAGACAAGTACTTGTTGTGAAAAAATGGGTTGCTCTGAATAGTTGAGTGAATTCCAGTGTGGTACTGTCATAGAATGTCACCTTTGCAATAAGTCATTTCATGAAATTTTTTCTTTGCTTGATATTCCACAATCAACTGTAAGTGGTATTATTGCAAAGCGGAAGCATTTAGGAACAAAAGAAACTCAGTCACAAAGGGACAGATCATATTCACGTTTGCCGAATGCTGAGGCGCATAAAAGTCACCAATGCTATTGACTCAATAGTTCCAAACTTCCTCTAGCATTAACTCCAGCACAAAAACTGTGCACTGGGAGCTTCACTGAATGCGCTTCCATGGCTGAGCAGCTGCATGCAAGCCTCACATCTCCAAGCGCAGTGCCAAGTGTTAGATGGAGTGCTGTAAGGCTCACTGCCACTGGACTTTGGAGCAGTGGAAACATGCTCTGTGAAGTGATGAATCACACTTCTCTATCTTAACAGTCTGATGGTTTGCAGTTGCCAGGAGAACGTTACCTGTCTGACTGCATTGTGCCAGCTGTAAAGTTTGGGGGAGGAAGGATAATGGTATGGGGGTGTTTTTCAGGATTTGGACAAGGCTGCTTAGTACCAGTGAAGGGAACTCTTAATGCTTCAACATACCAGGACAATTTGGACAATTCTATGCTCACATCTTTGTGGGAACAGTTTGGGGAATGGCCTTTTCTGTTCCAGCTTGAGTGTGCCCAAGTGCACAGAACAAGTTCCATAAAGACATGGTTGGATGAGTTCAGTGTGGAAGAACTTGACTGGCCCACACAGAGCCCTGACCTCAACCCCATCAAACACCTTTGGGATGAACTAGAATGG
>JAABNX020000119.1:30724773-30734835 GCA_015163995.2 Mormyrus lacerda
CTCAGACTCCAGTCTGAGGGAACCTGCGCCCTGTACAAACAGAACCTTTTCCCTCTGAATTCCATATTTTGGAGGTATGTTTTACAAAGCCTGAATGTTCAGCTGTTAGGTAAAATAGTTTTGTGTCATATCTGTGATTTGTTTTTTTTAACTATAAAGTAAAACAACTGACTGAATATCCTCCAAGAGTTGTGATTCCATATTTTTTGCCTGGGGTTGTACATGATTTTATGTCTGATGTTTTTGCAGAGTAGTGTTAAAACATTGAGGCTTGTCGTATTACACATACAGATGTTTCACTTTAATATTTCTTCTATCTAATTATCCTGCAGACGAAGTTTTCTATTCACAATTAGTTCCAAAAGGAAGTTGATTTGGCTGCTGGATAGAATGAAAATGAACAGTTTGTGAGGGATTAGTGAAGGTAATAGGACACGGGTTGCCTTGATTTATTGTGTACCTAAACTTGAAGAACATGCTTGTTTCTCTTGTTATCCTCTCCCTCGTCTGTCCGTCGTTTTGCGTCAGTCACCTTGTTCGTCACGTTCGCGGCTGTTTGTAACTTGGCTTCTTCTTCATCTGGTGCCTGTTTTGATCCTGAATGGCCCGAACTGCGTCGAGCGGCCGTTCCCACGTTCACGCCCTCCACACCCTGACGGGATGCATTCTCCACGCTCTGCTGTGGGAGGGCAGCTCATAGCTCCATACAAAAGCAGCTTTAAAGCTCAACCTCTCGGTTTTAACTCAGTCAGCCCGGCCCAGATGCTCTGTACGGACACGGGACGTTCTCACAGGGGGTGTCTGTCAGCAGCACAGTGATCTGAGATGGCTTTGCTCACAGAGGCCTGTGTCATTTTATTCCTGTTCTTTTCTGTTGTGGAAGTACAGGGCAGTAAGTACATTTTCCATCTACTTCTTCTTTCATGAATCCAGAACTTAATGAAAAACATGAAAGCTTAAAATGGCGTGTGAGAAGCGTTACGAATGTGAATACTCCACTGGATGTGTTTAGACATGTAAAGTACTATGCAAAATTCTTAGGTGGTTAATGATCTTTAAATGATCTTTAAATGATCTCAGCTTAGCCATTTCAAAACATCTAAAATCATCAAATAAACTAATATATATTTTTTTAGTTAATTAATTAACTAATTAAGTTAACTAATTATTTGAGCTGGTGGTGAAATGTATCAAATGCGTTCAATAGCTTGAGTGCACCTGAGGAGAGGTTATGAAACTGAAACAGTGCTGTAACCATCTAAGAAGATATAAGTAACTTTTTAGCCAATTTGTTCTTCAGAGAAAATATGTATTTCGCTATTCATTTGCATTACTTCTAATGTTAAATTTTATCATTTATAATTTTTTATTGAAATTTGAATAATATTACATTTTTTTTCTTAACAAATGTATACTTACTATCCAGAAAAACAAGTTTAACCATTTTGTTTGATTGTCTTATGCACTGGACTGTGTTTTTTATGGATGGTATTATGTGTAATTCCTTTGGCTTTTTCATCACTGGCAGGTAAATACTGACTGTGTCCATTCAGATTCTTGTTGAATGTGTCCGGCTGCCTGAATCTTCAGACGCCGGTTTGCTAGATGTCTAAACAGCTTATCCAAGACACTTTCATGCTTCTTTTTGACTTCATCATATTTATTTTAATAAATGTGTCTATTTTGAGTGTCAGGCATCTCTGAAAACTTCCAACAAAACAGTTGATTTGCATTTAGAAATTGTAGCGAAATGAAAAAATTGGGGAGAGTGGCATTGACACAGGAACATTTAAGTCAGATGTTCTCAGTGGGACACTGAGATCTGAAGGTACCCGCCTCAATTGCCCAAACTTGTCGTCTGAAAAGTGAAATTTCTGCTCAGCAAGCTGCTCTGGTCGTCGTCCTTCCTGTATGTGTGATTACAGCAGGTCTCCCATCACGTCCAGCCTGCTTCGTACCCGCGTCACACTCCAGACTCAAACCCTCAAACCCTGGGTGAGGACACTTTATGATAGTGTCACATGCGTCAGTCCCTCATTCCTGCCTGACGTGTCTGAACTTGCCTGGACTGTTACTGTCCCGATGAAGAAACACTCCCATACAAAAAGCCACCAAACTCAACCGGCTCTTCTCTATAAAAATAGATCTTGCGCAACAGTCTTTAGGCACACAGGTGCCTGTAACAGTTAAAAAATAAGCCAGTGAGTGGAAGCGTAATCTACCATCAACCTAACACAAAAACCCACCCAACGATGGGTAAAATAGTCATTTTGACTCTGTATGCTCTGGAATTACCTAAAGATGCAGTTTCTGTGTTTTCCTCCTCAACAGTCACGACAGTGATGACACCACCTGAGGTCTCTAGCTACAACATGGAAGGGAAGATCACCAGCACCTCTGCCGTGCTCAACCAGCCCTACTGCTACTTTAACGCAGCCCCTCAAATCTGCCAAACGCAGTGTGACATCTACGTAGTTCCTGCTGTGAGCTCAGGTACATTCGCATCATCTCCTCTTTAGGGCACAGTACGGAGGAATATTAGGGCCATCGTAAATGGAAAAAAGTTATAAAACAAAGTCAAAATAAACTGTTGAGAAAAAAAATCTAGAGTTAAGTGGTAGAAGCCGGTGACTGTGAAATATCTGTTGGAGGTGAATCATCTTACATGGCGACACCATGCAGATGCCTCACATTCAGCTGCTTCCATTTCACACGAAATAAAAGCTCAAGTCTGCGAGGATTTGGGGTCTCAGGCCGCGTTTCAGGCCGTGACCCAAAAAGCAGTGCCAGAGACTCGCGACCCCCACTAAGTCTATATTGGTGGTCTACAACCTTTATTTCAGTACGAGCCTCAAGGCTCAGTGGTGTATTTTGCCAACTGGGGGAGCTCGTAGATTTTTTTTTACAATTGACTGTCTGTAGTGATTAACATGGTTATTTTCAGTTATTTTCACATTGTTTATAGACAAATTCTGCAAATCATCTCGCGACCCTCCACTTTGGGAACCGCTGTGCTACAAGACGCCGCCTGTAGAGTTCAATTTTTACCTCAAAACTTAAATCTCGGAAGTTTATTTCAATTTTAGTCTCAAAACTTTCAACTTTAATCTCAAAACATGTGTAATGTATTTTGTGCTATTTTAAATGCTGTACTTTTGTATTAAATTACACTTCAAATGTTAGTGACAGAGCTGATCCGGTGCTGCAATTACAGAGCATGAATATATTCAGTAAGGAAAATTCTGGACCTAGTTATGTGATGATGTTGAAGCAGAGGCATTTCTCCATTTGAACAGGAGTGGACAATTTCAACAGTGATGAGATAAATCCAAAAATACTGCAACTATCTCCTTATCCAACCGCTTTTGCGGGAAACTCTCCAAAGAACTACTTCCTGACGAAAGTAGGGAAGCTGAGTAGCTTCCCGTGTGTGACGTCCAACACGATCACGTATGTGAGAGTGGGATCCGACGGGAACTGCAATACCACGAACTGCAATGGAGCGTTACCAGCCGGCTCCACAGTGAGGTACGCTGCTGCCCAGTTATCTTCCCGACATCCGAGGCTGCTCTTCTGATCTGTCACCTGACTAATAAACTGCTGTGTTAGCTGCTGAGGTCATTTATGCTTATGAGCTGTTTGAACGTACTTTCTATCGCAGTAGTATTTATTAGTATTAGCATAGTAAAATAGTATTTTGGGTACTTTTTGAACTTGTAATGAATAGCATGTAGTATTTTGAATAGTACTGAACAGTAGATTTATTGAAATACTGTTTTTATAGATAGCTTTTCATTTATCTTCTATTTAACCTTTACTTTTAGCTGACACCCCAGCATATTTTAATTTAACTTTTGTCTAGTTATTTACTCTTTGTTTTTGCACAGTAAAAAAGTAGCAAGCCAAACTTTCATTTCACTGCAAGTTGTATATATAATACATTAAATAAACCATTAAATCTTGAATTTCAGATTTAAGTACATCCTAATTAACATAGCAGACAACCAGATCCTTATGGATACAAGTTGGTCCAACGAAGTGGCTCTTAAGTCTGGTACGGAGCCGCTGCCGCCGTTTTTTTTCTTGCCCCACAAACACACCGAGGGATGTTGGGTAACACTCACGATGTTTCTCCTCACAGTAATAAACCCCACAACCATCAATAGTGGCTTAAAAAGGCGCTCTGCTGGAATGATCATCATCACCGCCATCCTGTGTGTGCTCTTCTTCTTGCTGCTGCTCTTCCTCATCCTCGCGCTGATTTTTGGCCGGTAATTATGAAAACATCACCTTCACACTCATTCCATTATATTTATTAGCAGGAGCCGATGCCACTGATTTCCTTTCCGATCCCTATACCAATATTCGTGCCGGCCCCACCCTGACAGAAAATATGTGGTGTGGGGGAGACTGTTGAAGACAAAATTCAGAGATGGTTCCTTTTCCAAAGTCACTAGTATCTGGGCCCCTGTCACTCTGGCTGTGATATCCATAATACCGCCATTCCCCGTATATTAATCATATTGTGTTGTTGGCATGTAACAAATTATCAGATACGCCTTTTGAAAGTGTTGCGTCTTTAAATGATATGATTACACATTCTTCTCCTTAATCTCGTAGGCGCTTCTCATCATTCACTGAACGAGAACCTCTCCCGGCTCTTGGCTCTTTGCGCGTCAAGAAGTACGACACTCACAACCTCCAGGAGCCGCAGTCGTACACAAACACCACCTACACAGACGACATCAAGAAGTTCAGCACCGATGATATACTAACCAACAATCAGAAGCCCACTGCTCCTGACCTCCAAGACTCTGTGAAGCTGCAGAGATATCAGAAATTCGTGAATTAGGTGCAACACGCTTAGAGTAAAGGAACAGAGGACAGCGGCGCAGAGCAGTGGATGGATGGACTGCGGGCTGCAGCAGCGCCTCGCCACACCGCGAGGCTCACGCATGCGCTCTAAAAGCTGCAGCCTTCTTACTGCTAAACCGTCCTATTTATTTTGAACAATGACGATTTATTTTCATGATTTGTATTCTCGATCTGTACCAATCTTAAATCTACAGAAAACCATTAATGAATCATAACAGTAAATTACAGTTCAGTAATTCAAATAGTTTAAAATCATAGTAATATTTTCAAAAACAGACAGGAATAAGTTTTACTCTGATAATTGTACCCTAATAATAAACGTGGGTCTGTTAATCGCTACAGTACTTTTTAAAACATTATGTATTCTTTTATTATTATTATTATTTTAAATTAGATATATTTTATTGCCAAAGAATGGCAAAGACCTATATTTTCCAAACGATCGACCGACTTAAAGTAAAAATAGGCTATTATAAAACAAACTGAATAAATACTTATGTGGGGTTGCAAGTTTATGTATATAAAGCAATATAGGTATACAGGTGATTATAAATGCGTGCTGGGGCGTAGAAATCAGGGGGGCGGTGGGCGTGTATCCCTCCAATAATTAATTTGGCATCATTGTCCCTCTTCCCCACCCCCCAAAATACAAAGTTTTACATTTAAATTATATTTAAATAGAAGCGTGTTTCCCGGCCTTCCATATGCCACAGGCACCTTCCATAAGGCAGCATTTATCAGCCGCTGCGTCCTACGGCGGTGTATGTTGTCCTTCCTTCGTGCATGAAATTGTAAACATTTAATTGCTCGGCGTATTTTTAAAATCGTAATGAATGGCTCAGTTGCGGCCTGGCCGCCTTAAACACAGTAAGTGCAGTTGCCATTAATGATCGGCCTCTGTTTGCCACTAAGAGGTGCCACCTCGGGACACAGAAGTTCCCTCCCCTGCAAATACAAGCTTATAGTGATGCAAGAAGACGGCGCTGGATCTCAGCAAAGTACATTCCCCAAGAGAATCGTTTACATGAGATACCTAAGTAATGGCTTTTCACTCCCTATTTCACATTTTTACCTTGCTCTCCTGCGGCTGTTCGCGAAGTAAGTGGAGTGCTTTTCATGAATAAATAATTGACGTAACTTTGCAGTCACTAAATGCACAACATTGTCTTTTTTATAAGGATGGGAATGTTTAACGTCTTTGATGTACCTAAGGTGTGCATTTCTTAAATTACGCGTTCACATTACGTTGTCCTGGGTTTTTAATATAGAGAAATATTTAAGGGTTTTGACAGTTTTTGGCTGAAATGTGATTTATTAAATGGTCTTTTTAAAAATGTGTTACTTAACTGAACACGTATTTATAAAATGCGTTTCACTGGTGTCCAAGCAGGTATTGGGATCCAGCTGGCAGACAATAATCTCGTTTCTCATTTAATACCTTAAAAGTGACGAGTTGGATTCGCTAGGTGTTGTTATTTTAAACACGGTCAAGTTCACATGGGAGAAAATACACCGGTTTTGGGATGTTTTTATTATTATTTCATGTAAATGGTGTTAATGACGTGACCATAAACAAAAAGCTTAAAAATTCCGATAATAGTTCTGTATATTATAATGCTCATTGAAACTGATAAGATTTATTTCATGTTGTTTTACTCTTATATCCGCCACAAATGCTTATGTTAAGTCTCTGCAATAAATATTCTCATTAAGTAATGTTGTCATTACGCATTTTTTGTGCGTAACACTTGGTTTATAGAAAATCGGGATATAGAAAATGGGTATTAAACAAAGTGAATAATAGAAACACAAGAGAACAAGACGATACATGCTGTACTTGTGGATCAGGAATCAATCAAATATATATATAATCAAATATATAATCAAATTATTTGACTTGTATCCTATATAAAAGTGGCCTATATGAAAGTCCAAGAACTGTAGTCAGTGTTTCTTCTCAATATTGGCAGAAAACATTCTAACCTTCACCTTAATGAAACTTTATTTCCGTGTTTTACATTTTAACAAAGATTCTGTCGATATCAGCACAATAACAGTATTCTTTGACATGCTTTAAACACAATTAATGTTGAATGATAGTGTTTTAAAATGAAAACGTCAGAGTCCTATATGTGTATACTGTGAACACACCTTCGAGCCTTGAACCCATAACCTTCGGCGTGGAAAGCCATAGCACACCCTACTGTGCATCCATGTCCTTGCCTTAGGTCTTTGTTACTCTTCATGCTAGTAGTAGTAGTTGTAGTAGTGGGCTAATGTTCTGTGAACATCAGGAAAACTGGGCACTTTGAAAGCTTACATATCTCAATTGTAACCAGGGTTGGGTCCATTCCGGAATGAACTTGTCAATTCCAGTCCAAATCAGGAAATGGAACTGGAGTTCGGACCGGAAAAAAAACTATGGGGAACGAAATTGAATGCAAATTTCAGGGATATTTAAATTCCAACTTTAGTTCCATTTCCTGATTTGAATTGGAATTGATGAGTGCCCCTAACCCTGATTCTAACGTTAAGTAAATGTTGTTAGAACAAAAACTTTTTAGCAGAGGTAATACTTCAGCTTGAGATATAAAAGCTGATTCCATAAATTGTGTATCATATATTTAGTGAGAGAGATCATTGGCCCATGAAGGGATGGACTGAGAAAATAGCATGAACTGGTTTTTCAGGATTCTGGGCGACTCCGTCTCTCCCCCTTTTTACCGTGACACACAGTGGGGTAGAATCAGGCCTCAGGCTAACATGCTAATCTGCTGCAAACCCCAATAAACAAACCCCAAGAAGCCTTCATCTGAACAGGTTAATTGTACATTTATTGGTATACTGTCAAGTTCTTTAAATTGAAATCCCCGTGCTAGAATATTGAAATTGTATCGCAATAATTGTTGAACCGGATTTGAATAAGTAACTACATATAGCCTTGAGAAAGAATTATTCACTAAGTTATGCTACATAATGTCACTTATGTCACAGGATTCATAAAAGTGCAGTGCAGTATCCCCTGCGCCTCGTTAATGTAGCACAGATGCTCAGGTGTAGCCTTATTGAATGGCTATTAAATGTGTTTAACACAGAGAAATTGTGATTCGCTTATATACAAAACAGACTTGAATGTGGTGGAGCTCATAAATTCAGGACTCAACGTGTTTTCCTGGGCAAACAGTCGTGTCTAAATGGGTGGGAACTGTATGGTTGGTTACCAGAGTGCAATCTGTTTATAGTAGCATGACAAGATGGGAGAGTCTGTCTGCCGTCATTTGGGCGTGACAACAAAAGAAAAATGTCAATGATTATACAGTATGCTTCTGGGTAAAGAAGTTAGTAAGATTAAAAATATGTAAAATATAGTGCCTATGCACATGTACAGTACATGCCAGGTCAAAACTGCCATTGTCATCACAGGCAATGATACTGTCATCCCTGTGATCTCTGTCATCCCTGTGATCCCTGTGATCTCTGTGATCTCTGTCATCCCTGTGATCTCTGTGATCTCTATGATTCACGTTGTTATATTCTTTGTTTCATTCGTCAAATCCTGTGGAGCTTTAGTAGGATAACACCTGAAACAGAAACCATGCCTCTGAATCAGCAGGACTTTGACTGTTCTCCATAGTTTTCCTTAAGGTCACAGTGTCACAGGTGAAGTTTTACAATGCTGATAATTATCTTTGTATGATTTGATACCCAGGAAACAGATTCCCAGGGATTCTGTCTCAATCGTTGTTAGCTATTGAATTTCTTGATGAATATCTGTAGTTGATGAAAAACAATCCAGCTAAGAAGCTTGCGATGGTCCTAAGACCCCTGACGGATTTGATGTAAAATTCACTGATCAGTCTGAGGGCAGGGGGTCCGTAAGGTTCACTGATCTGGGGGAGGGGGGCATCACGCCAGAGGATCGATTGGCCGAGTGTAAGCATTTTAACCATTCCTTATTGCCATGGCCCCTGAGGCTGAGGTTAATCTTGAATTTTTGCATACTTTCGTTTCATTTAATGTGTTTTCTTAACACCTGCTCACACTTTGTTTACCATTCTAACAGCACAGTATCAAAGACACAGGGGTTTTTTATCTTCTTCTGTCAGGCTACTTTGTGCCAGTTCACTTTGCAGTGAAACACCCAGATGCTTATCACTAGATTCCAGTGTGAAAAGAAAACTATGTAAATTATAAAGTAGGAATTGTCCATTACAGCTGGGACGGGGGGTAGCTTTGTTTATCCTGAAAATTGTTGCTAAAAATGCGAGTAACAGACATGTTGCTATGATTTAAACAATCATATTATCTTTCATTATTAAATGTAACTTCTGGAAATTCTGTCTGGTCCTAAGTGGAAGGCAGCATCAGGAATATTCCCAGCGGTCTTTGTAACAGTACTCTGCTTACTGTGTTTGCAGTTTCTTTAGTGAACTAACTCCCCCTGGTCACAGCCCTCAAAGTTAGTGGACGACTGACCAGCACCACTGTGGTGCTCAGTCAGCCTCTGTGTGCCTTCAGCAATCAGCTGGCCCCAAATTGCACCCTCATCTCGTGTGAAATATGGCTAGTGATTCAGGTAGGTCACTACATGATCTCATTCTACTGTGTGATTTCCTTATTAGCTATAGTTTGTTTGAAACCCCCCCGGACAATATAATAATGGAAGACATGTCTCCATCCACGCTGCTGGTGGCGCTATCTCTTAACGCGTCATACAGAGCAATCAGGCGTGGAGACTTGTGACAGTGAAAAGTCCAGGCCGAACATCTTGAGCATCTCGCCGTAGCCTGAGGCGGTCATCGGTGACAGCAGCAAGAGGTACAACCTCACCTGGCTGGGTCCTTTGCAGGACTTTCCCTGTGTCGAGCTCCTGGGAATCGAGTATTTCCGGGTCGGAGACGACGGGAACTGCAGAACCCCCAACTGCAAAGGGGTCCATGCCAGTTGGTTCTACTGTGAAGCACGTTCCTATGAAGCTGGTTAGTGATCCACAGCTGACAGGAATGCCGTCTCAGATCTTCAACGTCAGCCACGTTCCATGCCCCAGCAGTGTGGATGGAAGATGGATATCCAGCAGTTCCCATAGCAACTCTGGCTTGTGAATACCAAGAGATATCACATATTCAGATGCTAACATTACTATTTATGTGCATTGCCAGGGGAGCCAGGACTTTACCAGGGTTGGGG
>JAABNX020000119.1:30781777-30796545 GCA_015163995.2 Mormyrus lacerda
GCTGACATTTCAGTGGTTCCTCAGTGATATTGTGTGCTGTATTTATGCTGTGTGGCTGACATTTCAGTGGTTCCTCAGTGATATTGTGTG
Organism: Mormyrus lacerda; assembly: GCA_015163995.2. NCBI lineage: Eukaryota > Metazoa > Chordata > Actinopteri > Osteoglossiformes > Mormyridae > Mormyrus > Mormyrus lacerda. The sequence continues at coordinate 30,781,868 of JAABNX020000119.1, forward strand.
CTGTATTTATGCTGTGTAGCTGACATTTCAGTGGTTCCTCACTGATATTGTGTGCTGTATTTATGCACTGCTCTTTCCATTATTTGAGAACATATGGGGTGATTTGGGGCATAAATATAGTGTAGTGCCCCCCTCTCCCACAAATGGAGTGGCAGGGCCCCACCCAGCCCCCCATACCCCCTCAAGGCAATTAGGGGAGGAGACCATATGCTTAAGAATCTGTGTATCTGCTTGCTAGTCTAATACTGTTATGGCTGTAACATCTTCCTAGGGTCTCCTGTGCCAGTACAAGCACGAGCCCTCTAGGTGTCACTGCTGACTTTGTGAGAGCACTTGATGGTGACCCAGATTCAGCACCCATGGAGTGGATGGCAGATATGTACCAAGCATTGCGTGTCTTATTGTATAAGGCTTCTGATGCCCTTAGGCCTGATGGCACCTCAGTTATGACGTTTAGCGGGATTAGTCACTTCGGTCCCTGCATACAAACCAGACCATAAAGTGACTATAAAGAGTCACAATCACAGAATAGTCAACTGGTTGGTTGAAACAGAATCTTGGTCTGGATTTTTATTTTCTGGACCTGAACTTTCCACCTCTGATGTAAAACCAGCAGCATGATTCATTTAGCTGAGAATTCTGTGAACTGTGTCTGTTTTTATGTTACGCGTTTCACTTTAATGCCTGGATTTGAGTGTCATTATGATGGGGAAGCTTGGGAATCAGACATCAGCCTGCTGTCTCGTCTCTCTCTCTCTCTCTGCCCCAGGCCCCCCCAACAAACAGAGCACCCCAGCCTCCAGCGGCACCTCTGACAAATCCGGCACCAAGGTGTCGGAGGTGGGGGACGAAGTGCTGGGTGATTTTGTGGTCGGCGAGCGGGTTTGGGTCAACGGAGTGAAGCCAGGCTGCATCCATTACCTGGGAGAGACCCAGTTTGCCCCGGGACAATGGGCCGGGGTGGTTCTGAACGAGCCAGTGGGAAAGAACGACGGCTCTGTCGGTGGTGTGCGCTACTTCGAATGCCAGCCCATGCAGGGCATCTTCACGCGGCCTTCCAAGCTGACCCGGCAGCCCATGGCAGACGCCAGCGATGCCCACTCCACGGACTCCCTTACCGCACAGAACCTGACCCTCCACGGTGGTGCCGCCCCCTCAGCCCAGCGGGTTGGGGTGCCCCTGCGGGAGGGCATGCTCAACAGCTCTGTCAAGACGGGCAACGAGTCCGGCTCCAACATGTCTGACAGCGGCTCTGTCAAGAAGGGGGGCGATAAGGACCTCCGTGTGGGGGATCGCGTGCTGGTGAGTCCTGACCGCCACTTGCACTCCTGTGGTCTGCAGTTACTCGGGACGGCATGGTATAGCAATGGCTATGCTTGGTATTAATATCCAAGAAAGCTCTGCAGCATTAATAGTTTGTACTCCAGCTAGCTAAATAAATACAGTACAATACATCTTTAGATGTCTATTACGTGCCAGTAATTTGTCATTGAATTGAAGAGTATTGACTCCATTGATCCCAATGATTCATGCGAGTATAGTGACAGAGAGCCAACTGTAAATACTTCAAAGAATTCAAAATTATTAAATGACCTATATGTGTGCACATATCTTAAGTGATATGTCTGTATCCTAAGTGAAAGGTCACTGCCTCTCATGAAACACCATCCACTTATTCACGGCCATGTCTGATATGTAGAATACACCCTTGACTTATGACTTCCAAGGACACAGATGGCAGAGGCCTATCAATTCAAAAGACGTAAAGGATGGGGAACTCTGTTCATCAACACGTACGCTAAGGCTCTCCAAGCCATCGATACAGTCGATCTGAATGGATTGCCGTCTCGAGCCATCTCCACTCCATCCTTATTGACTACAGACAAGCGTGAGCATTGACAAACCTTCACCAGCACAGGCTAGCTGAGTAAATCACTGAGATTTTTCTTCAGAGGCAAGGCAGTCAATGTGACGCTGTAGATTTCTCGACTAATTCCCTCAGTATTTCATTAACCAAGATCGTTGACACCCATGTATGTTTCTTAATGATGGTTTATAACCTTGAGCATTTCACATAGAAAAGGCTAACTTCACCCGACGAGGGGATAATAAATGATTCTTTGCTTGGATGGTTTTGTCATAAGAGACCCAAACAACACAATCATTTGACATCATTTATAAGGCTACCTATCCTCAGAGTCTGTTTATGGCGAGGATATAAGAGAGCGGCTCACCAGCGGATTTCCTTCTGGGAATTCTCTCACATGTAAGATTCAAGCATCACGCCTCTTAATTGCTTAAAAGATGGAGTGAATGACCCTGCCAAAAATGAAAAGAATCAAGTCAGTGACACTGGGAGTCCTTGTCTTAAATCACAGTCTGCTGGTCCAATATTTGACCTTTGTGTCTCCCGATGGACCACAGTGGATAACCATTTTCCAAACCCTTTATCACTTGGCTTGTGTGGCATCCCATGGAGATAATTCTCATCGTTTCACCGGGTCTTGTTACCCATTGCTTGGTCAGGCTGCAGAGCTGTGATCCTGAAATAGGAGAAGACCCTGTTTTATGTCCCTGAAGAGGCTCCATTTGCGGGCTGTGATTGGACAGTCAGGGTTTCAGAGGAAAACGAGGTTCCCTGCTAGAGCAGAAACAAAGCTGGCAGTAAGTGGCTGTTCTCTGTGTCTGTAGCTGACTTTACAGGCACTCAGTCATTTGATCAATTGGCAGTTGTCTTAAGTCAGCAAAGGGAGGGAATCAGTAATTTTGCCTTCCCATCCTGATGCAGCTACTGCCCTGCACTTTGCAGTATTGTAATCTATACTACCCCCATTTTCAGCTAAATCAACCCTTGCTCTCTTTTCTTGGCAATATAGCCAGTTTAACTAAATCTAGATGGTAAACTGCACAAATGTATATTGACTTTTGCAAGTTTGTATATGGCAAGAGATGACCTTTCGCCATCCTATTTTGACATACTAGTGACAGTAAAAACGAAGGAGGTACCAGAATACTTTTGCTGGCGGTATTCCTACTCTGGGTTTCTGTATCCTTTTACCATGACTATGCAGCGAGTCTCTGAAGGAGAGCCCATGTCAGTTTGGCTCTTTGGGACAATGGTGCTTGAGGTGGTGGACATGTAAACGGTGTGTTGAAATTTCAGGAGCCTCACCGATTTAGCTTTGAAACTGATACTTTACCTGAATGCAGATAGATGTGGTGGGGGGGTTGTTCTGGGAGGGACAGCATGCAAAACCATAATTTATGAATATCCACTACAATAAGGTCATTAGCACAAAAATGAATAATTTAGGCGAAACTTCGACTGTGGGTCTTACTTTGCCAAAGAAGGTCACAGCAAACCTCCCCAGGTAACTCAGCACCTCTTGTGTGCCGGCCGTTTGGTTGAATTCCTCCCTGGGCAACTCCACCAGCACCTCCTCTATACTAGCCAATCATTTTAAAACCTCCCCAGGTAACTCTGCCAACACCTCCTCTACGGTGACCATTTGTTTGCAAATAACCCCACATAACTTTACGAGTACCTCCTCTATACCAGTCATTCATTTGCAAGCCTCCTTGGGTAACACTGTGAGTATACCTTCTCTACGGTAGCGGCTTGTTTGCAAGCCTCCCTGGGTAACTCATCCAGCACCTCTTGCTGTTCGTGTGAAGACCACCCATGATAACACCTCTTGTAAGCTTTGTTTGCAATCTATTCGCAGATTGTAATATGCAAGCAAGCTATATGTGGCCCTTAATCTGTAAAAATGTGCTAGCAGAGGAAGCTATCCTGTGAAAACAGCTGTGAGGCTTGTTAAGGGATTAGAACTTGAGCAGAGTTCTCCTACACCAGACCTTAAACTGTCCTTAACTTTGTTAATTGGAAAAATTGTGAGAAGTGTTCCTTCATATAATCACCTAATAATTAACGAGAGAAATGGTGCCTGGCGTTTTCTTTACTGACCTGGTCATACTCATTGGCCTGATGAATGGCACGTGTAACTAGTAGAAACAGGCCCCGTGTTTATGAAGATGTCCTTACATAAACTCAGATAGAAAACCTGACACAAAGCAGATTACCCTTGAGTATGCTGGGGTCAGTGTCAGCCATTATTACTGTCGTTATTACAGTTATAGATACTCTTGTTGTTAACGTAATTCAGCATGACCCTACTTTGAGTGTGCGCTTAGAAGATGGAGGGATTGACCAAACAACTTGCCATTTTGCCCATCGGTGCAGCTGAAATAAATGCTACCCCACTATAGCAAGAACTCAACTGGCATTAAACCAGCACACTTTTAACTACTAGTCTGCTTCTGTAACCAGATCCACTGATGACTAGCCAGCTCTTTGGGATTATCTGATAGTTATTTACATGTAGGTTTGATGAGGCATGGCGACGGCCTCTCCTCTGCTGCTCTGGTGGTCACGGCTTCAGAGCTGGCACAGCACAGCACATGTCTGCCACGTCGAGCATCTGCTCTGGACAGGAAGTGCCTCTGTGTTTACGGCACCCTGCCGCGCCAGTATTCGCCCCCTGGTGGATGGAATGAGAACTGTTGCAAATGGCATGGCTGGATGGGGAAGAAGACTGCCAAAATCTTTTTGCGCGCCCAGATGGATGTGAACAGGAAGAAGACATCAGACAGAATCACACGAAATCTCAAAGTCACATGATCAATGGCGAACAGATTAGCTGGCATGTGCAAAAAAAACCCAAAAGTTAACACAAGCAGATTTTGTAACAGACTGGTGTTCTGTAGTCAATGTGACAATGATTTTGAAACATTAAAAAATCTAAAAAGTGAACCAGGACTCTGTATTTGTCGCAACATAAATTAAACTAAAACAAAATAAGCACAAATTAATCCCAGTGCTATGGTGGAACTGCATCAACACTCAGATCAATATGCCAGGCTGTTCAGGTAACGAACAGCCCCTTGGGAATGTTGATGATTCAGAGGGTATATAAATTTTGCAGGGTTATTCTTCGGAGGGTGCATTTTTGTAATTAATACATTGTGGGGACCAGATTGCAAACATTTTTTTCGGTCTCCATAAGGATTAACTTCAATTCTATAAAAATCTGTGAATTCAATCAAAAAACTAATAAGGCCAAAATCTTGTATTTTGTTTGGTAACTTATGCTTAAGGTTAGGGATGGGTGGGGGTTAGGGTTTTTATAGTTAGGATTAGGGTTATGCCTATAGAAATGAATGAAGAGTCCCCACAATGATAGGAATATGTGAACTGTGTGTGTGTGTGTGTTTTTGTAAGCCTTCTTCGTTAATGTGTCCTGCAGTTAAACTTGCAATGTACTCTTCTTAATTTAGCCCAACATTTGCAGAGACAACCAGGTTGTATGGGGTGGTGGCCATGATGACATCATCCTCTGCTGAAGTTCCTATTGGTTATCCTGTTTCCATGGTGACAAATGCAGCATCTAATTAGCTGGGTGGGACACTAGAAGAGAAAAGGATTTCTAAAAAATGATTCCAGTACTACAACTGTGATTCTCTGTTTTTAAAATTCCCTCACCAGCAAATGAAAGTGGATACAATCTGTTGAGCTCCAAAACAATTACCCAACATGTGACAAATTGCAGTGAACCAATCAGGCTTCTCTTGCGATGTGTTTGCATGTACATTAGTCTTTTGGCTTCTGGTATTTTTCAGCTCAACATACAGAATTCATGTACAAGCTCCAAATCAGCTCTTCTACATATCTGTCTTCCTTTTAAGAAACAAGCGTTTCGTTATGCTTAAATCACTTGCTGGTCATTCTGCAACTAGAATATCAGATATGGTTTATTCTTAGATTCAAATTAATGAATTATTAAATACTGATTCAGACAGGAATAGGGCACATTTTGCCAATTTTTATTAAGGGGAAGCTTCTAGAAAGGTCTTGGCTGACAGCTAGTGCCAGGTGTCACTTCCTGTTTTTATTTCTTCCTCTAAATCTCCATATTTCAGTCTGCCACTGGTGCCAGTAGCCGTGACCTCTTTTCAGACAGTAAATCCCAGGAATGTTTGCGGCCCCGCTTTCCTAGTTTTTTTCCAGAATTAAGCCACTCCACATTTTTGCTCCATCTGAGCTCCCTGCCAGACAGTCCACATTTTTGCTCCCTCAAAACAATAACCTGGACTGTCTGTGGGTCCCCAGAGACCAGATTGGGAAACACTGCCCTAGGAGTTCATATACTTTCCTCACCAATGACCTTGGTCGTTCAGTAAAGATATGGTCATATAAAATGTAGTGTTTGTTGTTTGGTAAATGAAACTGTGTTTATTATGACAACTTTGACAAGTGTCAGATGGCATTTCTGCTGCGATCCAGATAATCCCAGAGGGCTTTCCTCAAAGGTCTATATGGCAGTGGCCTGTCTGTGGGTGAACCCATTGCAAATCCAGAAGCTGCTGTGAGCCTTGCCTGTCTACCTGGCAGGTCGGAGGGACCAAGACGGGTGTGGTGCGGTACGTGGGGGAGACGGACTTCGCCAAGGGCGAGTGGTGCGGCGTGGAGCTGGACGAGCCGCTGGGGAAGAACGATGGAGCCGTGGCCGGAACCAGGTGCCGGAAATAGTCCTGATTCATGTCTTTAAAGCACACAGTACATGGCAGGGAGGCAACACGGCCCAGTCTGGTCCAGCCTGGAACTGTCTGTTTACTGTCTGGTTACCTTGTGGACTTGATGGAGGATTAATATTAACTTAGCTGTTAGCCATTAGCTATTAACAGAGAAAGAAAGTCTAGGAATTAAACTGATCTGGAATATGTATCGCTGCTCATAAAGCACCACAGAAGAGAGTAGAAGAAGCAGAGCTCTACATGCCTGTGTGATTTTATTGTGCTTTTATGATGGTGTTAGTCGTGCCACAGTACTGATGGCCACGCAGTATAAGGTGCTGCAGTATTGACTGCCATGCAGTGTGGGGTGCAGCAGTACTGATGGCTGTGCAGTGAAGGGTGCCACAGCACTGACAGTCACGCAGTGTTGAGTGCAGCAGCACTGAGGGCTGTGCAGTATACAGTGCAACAGTACTTTTGGCTGTGCAGTGAAGGGTGCCACGGCACTGATGGCTATGGAATTCATATGTTAAAATATAGGGTGTCGTAGCACTGATGGTCTGGTCATCCTCCTCTCAGGTACTTCCAGTGCCCCCCCAAGTTTGGCCTCTTCGCTCCCATACACAAGGTGATCCGCATTGGCTTCCCATCCACCAGTCCGGCCAAAGCCAAGAAGAGCAAGCGCATGGCCATGGGCGTCTCCTCCCTGGCCCATAGCCCCAGCAGCTCCTCCATCAGCTCTGTCAGCTCTGTCGCCTCCTCGGTGGGCGGGCGGCCCAGCCGCACGGGCTTGGTGAGAGGGGGCCGCGCTGCTCTCTGGGGCAGGGGGTGATGCCACACCGTTTTCCCTGTTCTCCCTGCTCTCTGTACACCTCCTTGCTCATTGCGCCTCCTTATTCACTGTAACTCCAATCTCACTGTACTTTGTACTCATTGTACCTATATTCTCAATGTACTCCATACTCCCTAAACTCCTTACTGTACCTCCTTACTCACTGTATCTCCTTACTTACTGTACCTCTTTACTCACTGTACTTCTACTCATTGTATCTCCTTACTCACTGTACTCTTACTCATTGTGCTTCCTTACTCACTGTACACTCTTACTCACTGTGCTTCCTTACTCACTGTACTTCTGCTTATTGTACCTCCATTTACACTATACTCTGCACTTATTGTACATCCTTACTCACTGTTCTGCTACTCATTGTACCTCCATGCTCACTGTACTCTGTACTCATACCTCCATAATCACCTGAGTCTGTACTTATTGTTCTCCTACTCATTGTACCTCCATGCTCACTCTACCGATTTCCATGCATTAAGGGAGCATAGTAGAAAGACATGAATGCACTAACGGGGCCTCACTGTGTCACCCCGGCTGTGGCTAGCTGACGGAGACGTCCTCACGCTACGCCCGCAAGATCTCAGGCACCACGGCCCTGCAGGAGGCACTGAAGGAGAAGCAGCAGCACATCGAGCAGCTGCTGGCAGAGCGTGACCTGGAGCGGGCCGAGGTGGCCAAGGCCACCAGCCACATCTGCGAGGTGGAGAAGGAGCTGAGCACACTAAAGGCCCAGCATGCACAGGTACTGTCTGCAGTGGCGTTGTTTTCCACCACTCAAACCACACATCTGCATGGGGGCCCCTGTTGGCCAAAAACAGTCACTGCACTAAATATTAAATAAATGCATTGCTTATTTAGGAGATACTGAAGCAGTATGTTCTACTAACCAGGTAGACAGCAATGACCTTCTGACTCTATTCAGAAGCTTTTTCACATTTCGTTTTTGAAATACCAGAGTAGGGTGCTGCAGCACTGACAGCCATGCAGTGTAGGGTGCCGCAGCACTGATGGCCATGCAGTGAAGGGTGCCACTGTACTGATGGTCATACAGAGTAGGGTGCTGCAGCACTGACAGCCATGCAGTGAAGGGTGCCACAGTATTGATGGCCGTACAATCAAGGGTACCACAGTACTGATGGTCATACAGAGTAGGGGGCCGCAGTATTGACGGCCATGCAGTGTATGGCGCCACGGCATTGACGGCCATGCAGTGTATGGCGCCACGGCATTGACGGCCATGCCGTCTTCCACTACTCAAACTACACATGTGCATGGGGGCACCCTGTTGGCCACAAACAGTCACTACACTAAATACCAGATAAATGCATTCCTTATTTAGGAGATGCTGAAACGGCATGTTCTGCTAACCAGTTCTACTAACCAGCTATGACCTTCTGACTCTACTCACTAGCTGTTTATTTAGTTTTTGAAATACCAGAGGGGTGGCAGGGTGGGCGGAGGGGCCTTGAAGTCATTTTTTGAGTGCGGCCGAGAAATAACAGACCCGTGATTGGCCGTCTGCCACACTGTCCATGTGTCAATGAAGACTGTACTGTGTACCTGCAACCCCAAATTTATACATCTTAAAGTGTGCAAGAGCTGTTTGGATGCTTCATGCTCTAAGCAAAGCAACAGTGCTAACTCCCTATCTTTCATTTCTGAGTGCAGTATGCAGCAGAGGCTGAGAGCAATTTGCAGCAGATTCGAGCCCAACTGACCAGCACCCAGAAGGACAAAGTAGAACTGGCTAATCAGCTGGAGGAGGAGAAGAGGTGCATGCTGGGATTGGACCTCAGGATTACTTTTTACAGTTGATAGTGTGGAGCTTTTACATTTTAACTGATTTAGAAACAATAAATTCTTTTGATTTAAAGTGCTGTCATCTGTGCACAAAGATTTGCTATACATGTGATAAGAAGGCATTTTACTGATCTCTGCTGGCTACTCTGTGTTACTGCAGGAAAGTGGAAGATCTTCAGTTCCGTGTTGAGGAAGAATCGATCACCAAAGGAGATCTAGAGGTATGTAGATGCAATTTCACACAACAGGACCCTCCCTTGAGCTCAGTGCAATCTGAACAGAAAGATCCTCATTCAGTAGCTGATTTGTATGAATTATTGTGATATATAATCTCTTTTGTATGTTTTGGATACACCGTGTGACATAAGCAAGTGAGTCTTTATTTTACTATACGAAAGAGAAATGGACTCTTTCTGGCATAAGAAACACTAAAACATTTTGGAGCTTTTTCCATCGTCTACATTTTGTTTGGCTGCCCAAGTCTGCGTAGGACAGGTTTGGCAGAGAGAAAAAGGCTGTTGCTGGTTCTGAACACAAGGATTTTCCCCAAACATTGTAAGCCTCTTGAAAGAAGAAGAAGAAGGAAGCAGAAAATGGAAAATCTCAAGCCACATTAGACACCTTTTCATTAGCGACCTTCCTTGGAATAGTGTTACAGTGTATCTCTTTATTACGGTTATAATAGTGCAGCTCCTTATGATAATATAGCCCCTTATAAAAGTACCATAGTACAGCCCCTTAAAATAGTACCATAGTACAGCTGCTTGAATTATTATAGTAATACAGCATGTTATAATAGTGTCATGACACAGGCCCGTGTAATAGATCAATCTCTTCTGATAGAAGAGTACAGCTACATATAATAGTGTAATAGTACAAGTTCTATTACATCTTGATATTACGGCTCCTTACAATTGTACGACTTTGTAGTAGTACAGCTCCCTTTAATAGTATTGTAGTATATTGACTCCTGTAATAGCATAATGATTGTTGTAACTCCCAAAGTATGATGCCTCGATAGTAGTGTAGTGCCTTGTTCAGCATGTTGGTTTCTGTCATTTTCTCTATCTTTCCCGGAAGAATAACGGTTTCCTCGCGGTATCTGCGCAACCCTGCCTGTCTGTCCTCCTGTACAGCTGTCTCTCTCTCTCTCGCTCTCTCTCTCGCTCTCTTTCTATCTGTCTCTCTCTCTCTCTCTCTCTCCCAGACTCAGACGCAGTTGGAGCATGCCCGTATTCGGCAGCTCGAACACAGTCTGCTGTTAGAAATTTCCAAAGTGGAATCTCTTCAGAAAGAATTAGACGAGAAGAGGGTAACCATGAAAAAGAGAAATGTCCCCCTGCCCCCCCCCCTTCCCCTGCTGCTGCTCTGGGGGGCTTTTCCCTGCTTGCTTGGGGCTGCCTCGCGCTGGTTTTCAGGGGTCTCCAACCTTCACGGTTCACGTCAGCTTCCGAAGCCTCCAGCTAAGCGACCTTCATAGACATAGCCCCCAAAATCCGATGTCAACTGTTTAAATGTTATACACTGTAAGTATAAGCAACCTTCATAGACATAGCACCCAAAATCTAGTATCCTGCTGTTTAAATAAATGTCATACACTATAAGCAAACCAGAGTCCTACGGCACGGTGAATGTTGGAGTTTTGGATCCCGCAGCTATAACCCCCCCACACCCCCCCACGCCCTGCCCTCCCCTCCCCTCCACTCTGTGGCAGAGTGCCACTGTTCAGTCAGCAGTGACGACACTATAACCCAAACTCCCAAAGTCAGTCTGTGTCTGTTTTCTTCACATTCCTGTGCTATTCCTCTGGGTCCAGTGGTAGATTCACATTCAGCCCTTTTACATGCCCCGTGAGCGCAGGCTGCTGTCCTGCATCACCCTACAGGTGCCTTCTGGTTATTTGCATCCAGCGATTTCTGCTGCCTGTTCCATAATTATAAAGGGATCTAACATTGCAGGATATAATATAATGTATTTTAACAAGCTTTTGAAGTTCAGGACTGATCTGGTACCTGAATATATGATGTAATATGCATAGTACAGTATTCATGCACACGTGCAGCATGGGAGGACACTCAGTCTACATTTTTAATTACTGAACATTCAGAACTTTTTAAATAGTAAGTGGTGTCTGAGCCAGGACTCTGCACCCCGGTGACAAAACATAAACCCACTTCCCTAAGCAGTGTTAAGCTGTAACCTGTGTAAGGGCCTTTGTTGATAAGTGACTGATGCCTGTAGCTGTACAGTGTTTGCAGTTGATGGTTATCTGGCTGAGGAACTTCTCTTTTCGGTGTATCTGTAAGCTCTGCTGTCTGCCAACAGGGACCAGGCAGGCGTGTTGGGGTGCCCTTGAGGTTGGGTAAGAGGCTACAGGTGAAACAGGATCACTAACTCCATCCGGGCTGTGCTCTCACTCTTACCACTCTACCCTCTGAATGCAGTGTGGCACGTGTCTGGCGCAGGCAGATTACAGTCGGTGCTGTTACGTAACTGCTCATGAAGAACATCCTTCATGTTGCTGTGAAACATGCAGAGGGTTATCCTGGGTAGTAAAGTCCGCATGAACAAACCTCCTTCCTCCCTACTTGGTGGGCTATATTTCCACTTATGTAACATAGTGTTTCACTCAATAACACCGGCCCTGAGCGTGCAGTTTTGAGGGGGGGGGGCATCCCATGCCCTCCTGCCTGCTCCACGCCGATGGGCCTCTTGGAATGTCCTCCTGCCTGCTGCTTCCTCTGAGCTGACCTCACTTCCTGGGGGTTTGCTCAGCTTTCTGGGTTGGGACTCCTCTCTTCCTTTACTGTCCTGAAAATACGGGATTCCTCCATTCCTCTCTAGGTCTGCGGGCCCAAAATCCAGCCTTCCAGAATCATCCTTCACGCTCGTGCAGAAGGCATGAAGAGAAAATGGGCTGATGCTTTTGATCTTGCCCTGCATGTCCGGGGTAATTTTAAGGGAGGTGTGTTTGTGTGGCCCCCAGTCTGGGCCGGGGTAATGTCCTCTGGCCCTGTGTCCACAGCAAACCACAGTGGAAGAAAAGAGCCGGATCATGCAGCTGGAGGAGGAGCTGGCGCTGCGTCGGGCGGAGATCCAGGAGCTACAGGCAAGGCTGGGAAGCCCAAGTCTGGTGGAGGGTGCGGAACCCGGCTCCGGACTCCACACAGAGGCCCTTCTACTGCGGGAGCAGCTCATGACAGCTGGCCGCGAGCATCATAAGGAGAGCAGCCAGCTGCGGGAGAAGTATGAAGCAGCCCTGAGCACTAGCAAGCGGGAGGTGGAACGGCTGAGGGCCACCATGGACAAGCAAACTCAGGAGATCAGCGACCTGCGGCAGAAGCTGCAACAGGCCACACAGGAGAACATGGAGATGATGGACAGCTGGAAGACCAAGCTGGACACCTTAGTGAATGAGCACCAGCGCTCCCTGGAGGACCTCAAGCTATCCCTGACCGCAGACGGGGCCAATGCAGGCCTAGACAAAGACCTGCTGGAACTGCGAACGGCCCTGGAAAGCCTCAAGATGGAACATCAGCTGGAGGTGGAGAACCTGAAGGCCAAGCATGACATCGAGGCGGCCGTGTTGGCCAAAGAGAAGGAGGATCAGCGGGCGCGGCTGCAAGAGCTACAGAGAGAGTTGGAGGAGAGTAGCGAGAGCTGCAGGAGCCAGGCGCAGGCAAAGGCCCTACAGCACGCCCTGCAGGTGAAGAAGGCCGCTGAGGAGCTGCAGGTGGCGGAGCTCCGGCTTTGCGAGATGGAGAAGCTGTGCGAGGACTTCAAGGAGCAAGGCCGGGCCCACGACCTGCTGAAGGAGCAACTGACCCTGGCCGAGAAGAAGATGGTAGACTACGACGCCCTGCGGAAAGCGGAGGCTCAGAGCCGCGCAGAAGTCCAGAACCTGGAGGAGAAGCTGAGGGTGATGGAGAACCGCCTGCAGGCCATGGAGGAGAAACCTCAGGATGCCAACGTGAGTGATGAGAAGGGCAGCTCGCTCTGTGGAGCAGTGTTATGGCGAACTCGAGCTGGCGGTTTTTTAATAGACACTTTCTGCCAGCTATTGTGAAAACGCTGCAGAACTGTTTTTCCATTCAGCGGTACGTATGAGATCTATAAGACATCTGCTTGCCTCCTAGATGATAGAAGATAATGATGTATCTGAAGAGAAGATCAAATTAAGGCAGGACATGGATGGTGAGGTGCAGCTGCTGCTTTCAGCTCCCGCTCTTTGTTTTGGTCACTCTGTTGAGTCTCTCCTCTGTGTTTCCTCAGGTACCTTGGAGATGTTGGCAAAGAGGGACAAAGACGTACTGATGCTGTCGACACAGGTGGAGGCATTCCGATCACAGATAGCCGGTGTGTGCCCCCGTACGTGCCAGTGTGTGTGCCCCCTGTCTATAGCTGTGTATGTGTGTGCCCCCTGTCTGCGCCAGTGTGTGTGTCCCCTGTCTGTGCCAGTGTGTGTGCCCCCTGTCTGTGCCAGTGTGTGTGTCCCCTGTCTGTGCCAGTGTGTGTGCCCCCTGTCTGTGCCAGTGTGTGTGCCCCCTGTCTGTGCCAGTGTGTGTGCCCCCTGTCTGTGCCAGTGTGTGCCCCCTGTCTGTGCCAGTGTGTGCCCCCTGTCTGTGCCAGTGTGTGCCCCCCATCTGCGACCCCCACATCACTTCGTCTAATACTGACTGGCTTCTGCAGTCAATCTCTGTTTAGTGACATATGCTGGAACTTATTTATATGTTACTTTGGAGAAACAGATCCTAGTATTTTATATGCATAAATGTACAGATTTATATAGCTGTGAAATAGGTATTAAATCTCACTTACCTGTGAGTAATTATAAGGGCAAGCAGCATATATAATATTTCAAACACCATGTTTATTTGCATTATTTACATACCCATCGCCAAATGAGGCGCTCTCACCCAAACCCTAAGCGTTCTGGGAAAAGTCCAGGATGCATCACGTCCTTTGCTGGTCCCTCAGGCTTGGAGTCCAAGGTCCGCTCGGGGGAGAAGAAGGCAGAATCCCTCCTGCGGGACAAGCAACGTCTGGAGTCCGACCTGGAGTCCCTGACCAAGAAATCCCATGATGCCTCTGGGCAGCTGGTCCTCATCAGCCAGGAGCTCCTGAAGAAGGAAAGGTTAGATGTGGCTCACAATTTAGATAAGTTGTTTGGATGAAGTCATGTTACCTCATTCACAATGGCTGCCTTTTGGTTAAATGTGTGATATGCTGCAGGCACATTTGCTGAAGTCATGTGACCTGATTCACAATGGCTGCCTTTTGGTTAAATGTGTGATATGCTGCAGGCACATTTGCTGAAGTCATGTGACCTGATTCACAATGGCTGCCTTTTGTTAGGGTGAGCAGATAATCCATGTCAGGGAGACACTTTGAGCTACTTTGGGTTTTACAAACTACTTTCAAACTGAAAGGCTCCTGTGTTTGGCTAAATAGTTCAGGT
>JAABNX020000119.1:30800334-30812123 GCA_015163995.2 Mormyrus lacerda
CACCTGCACAAGCTGAGGGTTCTGCATGTTCCGCTGTGTAATGACACCTGCACAAGCTGAGGGTTCTGCATGGCCCTCACAGTCTCCTGACCTAAACATCATTGAAAATCTGTGGAAAGAGCAATGCATGCAAGACGGCCCAAGAATCTCGCTGAAATAGAAGCTTTTTCAAGGAAAAATGCCCCGGATATGAACCGGAGGACTCTTAGCTGGCTGCACAAAGCATTCATAAGCTGTGATAAAAAGAGTGTCCAAACTTTTGTTTCATTTGCTCATTTCCTTTTTTGTTATTTTGAAACTGTAAAAGATGGAAAATATAAAACCACTTTTTCTTAAAATATTACAAGAACGTGTCATGTTTAACTTTATGCCTTTTGGAAATCAGGTCATGTTTTACTTGCTTAGCTACTCACAGAATTTTTTACCACGTCTGCCCAGACCTTTGCATGCCACTGTAATTGATATTGACTGTGATTCAGACCTCCGAGACAAAGTGAAACTGGCTTGCTTGCACTCCTAGAAGCACTGACGCCCTCTGCGGCATCAGCACAGAACAGCTACATAATGTAGGGTGCCAACTTAACCAGCTGATTCCGCTTTGTCTTGTATGTTGAGCACAGTGGAACTGACCTAAGGTGCTGCATTTGTTTGACGGGCCCTATGTGGATGTCTAGCTTAATGGTCAGCGGGGTGTCTCATCTTTGTCCACTCAGGAGCCTGAACGAGCTGAGGGTCTTGCTGCTGGACTCCCCCCGACACTCACCAGGCCTGGACCGCGACCTGAACCGTGAGACGCACAAGGCCGAGTGGAAGGTGAAAGAGCAGAAGCTGCAGGATGATATCAAGTCTCTGCGGGAGAAGCTTCTACTCCTGGTAAGACTCATAGGGGAGGTCAAAGGTTAACAATCAATAAGAATCATGCAGAGGTCATAAGCACCTCAGTGAGCCTACAACTGGAACACTGACACTTACTCATACCTAGAGAGCGAAGTGTGAAGCTGTTGGGCGTCACCCTGGGATTCTTCTCCCCTTGATTTCCATGTGGTGTTTCTCCTCCAGTCCTGTTTGCATTGTTTTACAGCAGAGCTGCCCAACCCAGCTTCTGGAGATCTGCAACCCTGCAAAGTTTAGGTGCACCTGCTAATGTAACACACATAATACAGATAATCAGGCCCTTCGGTAATATCTCAGTATTGGAGCTTAGCTGACTCAACCTAGCTAGCTTTAACACTGAGATGGTAGTGAAGGGCCTGATTATCTATATCAGGTGTGTTAAATTAGGGCTGCGCCTAAGCCCTGCAGGGCGGTAGCTCTCCAGAAGCAGGGTTGGGCAGCCCTGCTTACAGCAACACACCTTATGAACAGAAAATGACTAAAGCACCAAAACGCAAATTGAAACGGCTCTTGAAACGTCCCACTACTGCTACGTTGCGTTGGTCATCTCACATCTCCACTTGGATCGCTTTGGCTTTAGGGTCGGGAGAGGTCCTCGCCGGACCACCGGCGGTACTCCATGATGGACCCTTCTGCGATGGATAGTGAGATGCTGCGGCTTCAGCAGAGGCTCCGGAGCACGGAGGAGGTGCTGAGGAACGCCCTGGAGCACAACCAGCAAATGGACCAGCTGGTGGAGGCCATGCGCATCCGGCCTGAAAAGACCCAGGTACTGTAGCGTGGGGAGATGCTCGACCGTACAGGGGTTTGTGTCAGCTTCCTTCAATCACTGCTGATCATCTCCTTCTCAAATTTTGCAGCCACTTGCAAGTGAAAATTCTGCCAATGGGATACATGAAGAAGAAAAACCCTTCACACAAGAGGCAAGCAAGCGTGTGTGGACCGATGTTCATTTTTATATTCTTTAATGAATTTCTTTGGATTGTTGTCATGAGGAAGCTCTTTATGTGTCTGTTATGTCTCACATTTCACTTTCTAGGAGACTCACTGATGAAGAGGATGGGCAGCCCCCTGATTTATTTGGGACATCTGGAAGTTCAGTATCACAAAGTAACAAAAAAGAGGCAGCCTGGTTCATTTTCACAGTGGGGGGGGGGGGGGGGGAGACATTATGCCAAAACCATGATTTCTCAACAGGCTGCTCCTGAAGATCATACAGCAGATACCTTAATGACATGGAGGTGACATCCATAGTGCCACTAACTGCTCTCGGACTACCTCCAGTACAAAAGCCGGCATCAATCGAGTCGATTCTCTTGTATAGAATTGAATTGGAATCTACAGTACATTTCTGGTATGCATTCTGTAGACTTTTTGGACCTTTTCGGTGATAGTTGAAGTTAATCGAGATCGTGGCCACAATTCATGCTCATGTTTAATTTATTGCCAGCTGTAAATTAAACATCCTCTTGATGATTAATTGGCCGGTGATACATTTAAATGAAATGACCAGCGTTGTCTACTTTGGAGAACATTATCTCCAGCCAAGCTCCACACTATATATGATGATTAGACAGAAAGGCTGCTGGATTCAGTTGACTCCTATTTCATGAGTATTTGCGTATTAATTAAAGCTCAATGGTTAATTGAACCCAACCAAATCAGCCCAGGTGTGTCAGTGGAATAGCACTGATTGCAGATGTAGAAAGTAAAAATCCAAACCAAGATTTTTTCTACCAACCAGTTGAGTGCTCACAGTCACAGAGTACTGAACTGGTTGGTTGAAGCAACATCTTGGTCTGGATTTTGACTCTTTGGACTTGAACTTTCCACCTCTGGCTGATTATCTTTAGCCCTTTGTCAACGTTCTTAACTGAACTTCTCCACAAACCAAACCATATAGTGTTTTTATCCATAGAAATGAAAGGAACCGGTTTGGCGGACGACTTTATTTAAGCGCCAGTATTAAGATATTTATAAATAATATGAAAAATTGTCACCAACCTTCATTGTCAATGGGCTGGATGACATTCTAGCCTTCAGCTAGGCTAATTCTCTACAGTTTGAGCTAGACCTGCAGCTCAGAGGACCACCTTCTAACCCCGTGGCTGAGGACCTTCATTTCATCTGTACCTGCTAATCGTTGAATACATCACACATTCTCACACATTCAGTCTTCCAAAATTATGTCCATTTTCACTCCAATGAATTGCCATTGTTTAGAACAGTGTTTACTGGCAGTGGCTGAGTACTTTTGGTCTGTTGCAACAGTTTTGGGATATTTTATGGGCAAAAAAATGTTAAGCTGACCCTAATCAGCTCCAATGAATTTAGAATTTGTCAGTTATATTCACACAAGCTTAATGCCACTTTTCTGCTGTAATCCTCTATAACTCTGTAACTAAACCGTTTTTGGGACTTTCAAGACATTAAATATTAACAATATGGGCAACTGAACTGTTTAGACACTTTTTTGCCACAACTGCATGATGTAATTAAACGATCTGTGATTTTAGTACTGTAAAACATGGATACACAGCAGAAAACTTTTTCCATCAACAAAGTGACTTTTCTCCCTTTAAGGCACAGGTAGGTGACACGGTGACTGCATACCTGTACAGGTGTGATAAGCTGAAATGGAACAGCTTCTTGTGGGAGGTGTTCATGAGAAAAGTGCGGTAAACTGGAATATGCACAGGGATGTTGAAATCACTCTGAAGACTGACTAGTGCAAACCTGCACTCGTGATACAGATACATATGTCACTGGTGCCAATGACTACAGTGTATTAATACCTGCCTTCATAAAAAAAAGTCCTGGTTTGAGCATAAAGTACTGTCATATATTCCTGCAAGTATAATCTTACACCAGTCAATAATCCTACCGTTTCACCTCACATTTGGTTTAATGCACTCTACTGATGCTGTAAGTAGAGCTTTTGACTTCTTCAGTTAGACAGTGTGCAGCACGTTTGAATCACCTCTTACCTTGCGTTGGGAATTTACATATCTTTCCATACCATCGCAGGATCTGTCATCAGGCTCAGCACACTCCATAACAGTCCAAAGAACATGCATTCAGCTGGTTTTGAATCCAGTAAGATTCAAACGCTCATGCATCTTAAGTGACACGCTCTCAGACTCTCACGCAAGAAATCTCAGACATTCATATTATTCCATTATAAACCTAATTTAGCTGCATCTAAAGCACTGGGGTAGTTTGCAAACCCTACAAATTATTTACAAGTCAATAAAACCGTTACATATATGTAAATTCGTGTGCATGTGAGCGCAGACTTGTTTGGAATTGAAACTCTCATTCCAGTCAGCTGACCAAGGTTGGCAACCCTGGAAGATGCATCATTACAGGGAATGAATTGAGTTTTTATTTAATCTTCTCAGGGAACGATATTGCTTTTCGACCACGTGCTTCTACTTTTTGACCGCTGTTGTACAATATGAGCCTATCTGCACTCATTCTTTCAAACAGCTCTCTCGTGTGTAATACAGAAGTTAACGCGACACCCCCCCCCCCATAAACCTACTGGCAGCAAGATGGAATCAAAACAAAATTCCATATTTCCAGTGTTCAAATAAGACAAATTCCATCAGCAACTATATTGAAACTTTTTGAAGTATTACCAAGATGCAAAACCGTTATTTACAAGCTACAGGTCATACTACAGGTCTCTTTTATCTACACTGCTGCATTATACATTTTATTACAACCTGTCTTGCCGGTATCTTGGTGTTTTTTTAAATCCAAATATTCCCTGGGGTCATCTCCAAAATAATACTAATAACATTAAGTAGCAAAAGAACATCTAAATATAGGCTCGCTCTAATGTCAGTTTTCCCGTTTGGATTAATTCCACTATAAAGCTTATTTTGGCTCAGTATGAACCAAAACAGAGTAGTAAAAACTTGACTTAAGCGTTGGAACTACACCGACAATACACTTAACGTACTGTTTATTTTAATAAATCACATTTCAACCTGCGGCTGCATCAGTCTTAAATTTCAGTATCATCAAACTGAATCTCTGTAGGAGGGACAGGCAGCCAGGACATGGCAGCAAATTGTCACAGGATATGAGGCACACATGGGGACATCATAGGACGGAGCATAATGTTCTGGGGAAAGGTGACTTGCGGCTGAACAGACTGTTAGTGGGAAGAGGGAAATTTACATTTCAGAGTCGATGGTAATGCATGGGATCAGGGAGGATGGCGCCAGGCTTCGGGAACTGTCGGAGCGCAGGAACCCGGGGAAAGGTTGCGGTCGGCCGTAGATTAACCGCAAGCGATCGGGGCCTTGGGCGCAGGAACTCGGGAAACGGTTGCGGTCGGCCATAGTTTAGCCGTAAGCGATGAGAGCCTCGGGTTCAAGCGGGGATCACATGGCAGGCGGCGCTGTGCCAGGCTTTGTGCTGCGTCCGATGGTGCATTGTCCAAACGCAGATTATATGTCTTTTATTTTATAAAATCGCATTTTCCTTTTCGGTGCTTCATTTATATGCGAAAAATTATGTATTGAATTCCATGTGATTTTATGTATTTTATTTACATTTTTCATTTCTAAAAACAGAATTATTTAAATTTTGACACAAAAAGGTGAATTTGCCTAAATTACCTGCGATCAGCGTGGGGCGAGGCCAGGCCGTTAATGTGGGCTGTGTTTTTAAGGCATTTTGATGTCTGGGATAATCTGTGCAGTTAATCTGACGATGGAAAGAAAAGATCTGCGTTACTTAAGCAGCAAAAAGTCATGCACAAGTGAGCCTGGGCATCGCAATCTGCAGTACAGGAGTATCCCTGCTCACTTCCCATTTTAAAGGCAGTTTTTCCCCCATGCTTTTGCAGAGGTTCCTTAATCCTATATGTAAATTACAGCCAATAGATGCTGTTGTTGAGTTGGGCTGGGATTAGCGGAGGCGAATGGGTTTCAATTTTACTGGATTACAGAACAAAGAAAGGGGAAAGGGGACACTGAGCTCCGCTAAAGAAAACAGAAAGAAACGTCCAAAAACTGCAATAATCTACCGTGCAACATTTTAAAGAAGCCATCAATATCACTATGATGTTGCGGATTATAAGGTTTCGGGATCTTATTAACGCCAGATCATAAATGGGAGAAAAATCCTGCTTGCACTTTTCAATCGGATTAAATAGAGAATAAAGCTGCGCGTATTCCGGGATTGAGATCGTAAGGAAATTAAAGCGATTGTTTTGGTAAGCACGATGCATGCTTTAGTGTTTTTTAGTTAACATGAGATGTTTTTGGGGAACACGTGACATTACACAAATAGTGAAATTATGGATTATAATTCTGGGGGAGGGGATGGTAAACATTGTGTCCAGGGGAAAAACACATGAGGCTGACTGAACCCTGCATGACTTTGTCTCGGCGGTCTGGCAGTGCGATGCCCGGCGTTATGGACATTATGTAAGGCGGTGGAGCTGCGAATTGGCGGCCCGGAGCACCGCCACGGAGCCCCTGCATGCGGGCGTGTGATCCGCTCCCTCCGGCTTATTGTTCAGCGTTGCAAAGTAACATCGCGGGCTGCTGCTGCTGCGGCTGGCCGTCGGTTTTTTGCGCTTTACGATAGACTTTACAGTGTCATCGTCTGAGATCCATTATATTACAAATATTATATATTTGCAATCAAATATATATTACAGTTAACGTTAAGCTATGGAAAAAAATCACTCGGTGGCGACGGGATAAAGGCGGTCCGTGTGCATGACGGGCATGATCGCGACGTTCAGCATTCGTAAATGTTAATGTCACTAACAAAAAAATCACTAAAAAGCGCTAAAGCGGAGTGCAGCTGCCGCTAACAAAGGCGCGTTTCTGTACATTAAAATATTTAACGCTTGACATTAACGAGCTCCGGGCCTCGACAAAAATAATATAAAACCGCATAGCTTTTCAGTTTTGTACACAGCCTAACACTTATAATTCTGAATAGTTTTAACTTGTTCGGTATAAAAGTTTAAACAGTTATTTAGTCCATTAGTATGTCAAATTAATGCTGACAGTGTAAAATCGATGGACTTAAGTATTGTGTGTCTAACTGTATGTATTCGTGTTTTATATATGTTTCACCTGGTATTATGTGTTATACGCTCCTTTACGTAACCACTGCATGTTTTGGCCTGATGCAAACAAAACGTTACTCGTCCGGTATAAATTACGCTTGTAGTGACAAAATAGTTGCATCCATTTATGTAGTTTTGTGCTGTATAGGGAAACACAAGCTACCGATCTTAATTGTGTTATTTATAAAATTTGACAGTAAGGAATATAAATGATTTTAAAGAGCATGAGACAGGTTGGTATTTCGTTAGTGACACAAAATGGTAAGTAAAAAGCTAAAAGTCAGCGGTCGGCGTTGAACTGAATGATCAGCATTCAACAGCTTTATTTAAACAGCCAGAACCTCCTGTTCAGGGTCTATAGCGAAGCAGATCGCCGTGTATCGATGTCAAACACAAGCTTCTTAGGGGGAAACCCGCTCAGGAGGCCATGATACCCTTCCAGGTCACCGTAATGTCACCATATGGAGAATGATTCAACAAGTCACTATCCCCGCACTGTCAACTGCGGGGGGAAAGTCACCAGGAGCGAGCACAGATTTTCCGGATGACGTTTCCTCAAGCGTCCACCATTTACGGCATTATCTTATCTTATTTCCTGTAAATCAGGGTGTGGTAATGTGTTTTCAGGCGATCAGTGTTTTCAGTGAGTAGGCTACGGCTTAGTATGAAGCTGAATGTACCACAGATATGGTTCACAATGTGGACGTGTACTGCTCGGCGGGGTGGTCAGTGTCACTGCCTTGTAGACGTCGCACCCTTTAGGAATCTTTAAAATGTCGCCTCTATGTGCCTTAATGTTCCCTTCAAATCATTCTCTTGAAGTTCTTGGATGTATTTATCTTGATTTTTCATACAAATTCTGTTTCCACATAAAATGATTAAGAATACAAATGATTAATTCTTTCAATGGCGAAAAAAACATATCCGTGCTAAGTAATCAAGTTCTTAAAGTGTGCAAATGTTACAGTTGTGTGTCTAAGTCTTCATTCATGTCTGTCCTGTCTTCCAAGTCTCTCCGGTTGAGTACCTGTAAAGTGAAAATTTGTTGTTAACATTAAACAACAATTATGAACTACATGGATCAATCGATGTACATATATAGAGCATTTCACAAGATGTAGTTGATGCCGACCTGTGGGATGGGATTAAGGCACAAAGATTTACGGTTGCTTCAGGTAGGGCGATGTGTGTTTCTGTGCCATTGCTGTCGATGGGGGCGGCACAGACGCGGAATCGGCCAGTATATCGTGCAACTGGGGGCGCCCCGCTCGCCTCAGTGTTTAGGCTGCCCGGAGGCTGGGATAATGACTCCCAGTGTCTGGAGAGATTAAAGGCCAGAGCCGCATTGTTCAAATGCCACGAGATTAGTTTCCAAGGATACCGATTGCGGTTGCCATGAGAACACGAGGGGCCAGGAATTAGGATTGTGATTTTAAATTATATACATGTACAATATATACCTCTAGCAAGCTTCTCTTCCTTTTGGGACATAATGTCACAGAATGTGTCTGTGCGTCTGTAAATATAAATAATATTTTGTTTTGGTAACTGGGGGAGTAAAACCTGGCCAAAAGTCTGGGATCCTTACGGTGAATACCCGTAACAATAGTGAAAGTGGTATAAGTAGTTTAAAGAGTACGATTTTCCAAGATGTAATTACTGCCTCTGATGCAAAGCTATTCTTACGTGTCTAGACCTTTCACTTTTATAGAGTGCAGATTGAGGATGAATGGTTTTACAACAATAATCTGAGTCGACTTTAATTGCTTGACAAAAGCCGATGATGATGAGCTACTTTCACTGCTCTGTAATGGATTCCGCATTAACATATGGCAGACACGCCCTTAGCATCACTTTTAAAGGCTCCTAATAACACTACCACCCCACGTCACGCAGGACAGTTTGACTTCTGCTATAAATTAATTCAACATATACGATGGTTAGATTTCTGCCTCATATTTACATCTTATTTACTGTTCAACTACATTAACAATCACCTAATATATGCAAATTCTGCCATGGGTTTAAATTTAAGCTTGAGATTTGTCATTCTGCTGAACTAGGAAAGAAAAGCTTGAATCTGTTTGGTGTCTGTTTTTAAGGTTCATTGCTCTGCATTTTTACATAGTTTATGTTAATACACTAAGCATATTTGTTGCTTTATCAATTTGTCTTTCGACCACGATGGCTTTGAGTTTTCCTTTGATGTAATTCCCTTTACTTCCTGGAAAGCCTGGCATTGGCTCCTGCGAGCGGGTGGGCTCTGTGAGCGTAGGCACGGCCTGAGCTAGTGAATGCGTTCCTCTCTATCCCCAGGTGGCCATGGCACACGCGCGGAAGACGCCGTCTGATGGGATGCAAGCTGGCCCCCGCGCTGAGCTGCGGCTTCCCCAGGTGTCTGCCAGACAGGAGATCCTCACCAGCCTGGTGTCTGCTCTGGACTCCGTGGTAATTTCCCTTTAATTCAGTGCCACCGCCCGGCAGATGGGCCGGCCTGCCGTATGCCTGTTTGTGAGGGTAATAAATGATTATACCAGTCGGTGGAGGTTAATCCCCCTAAAACTGCAAGGAGGGTAAGGCTGGGCCACTGCCGATCACATAAACAGGTTTGCCAGTTTGGTGCATCTTTGCCGATGCTGCGGTTAATGCTACTGTTAGCTTGCTCTTGTTCTTTCGTGGCCCTCGTCATCCTCCGGGGCCACCACTCTGATGCTCGACCTGTCGTTTCCAGTGCACGGCCATGTCCAAGCTAAATGCGGAGGTAGCATGTGTCACGGTGCACGAGGACAGCGTGATCGCCGTGGGAACGGAGAAAGGCAGGGTCTTCCTCAACTCCCGGAAGGAGATCCAGACCGACTTCCACAAGTTTTGCAGTCAGTCACAGATGCCGCCTGTTGATTGGAAATGTTGTTGTTGGTTGAACTCTGTCTCATCTGCTCTTGCCGTTTG
This sequence comes from Mormyrus lacerda, assembly GCA_015163995.2. Taxonomy (NCBI): domain Eukaryota; kingdom Metazoa; phylum Chordata; class Actinopteri; order Osteoglossiformes; family Mormyridae; genus Mormyrus; species Mormyrus lacerda. The sequence continues at coordinate 30,810,278 of JAABNX020000119.1, forward strand.
TTAGCTAGTTGCACGAAGGCCAGCTGCTGTGGGGCCTGTGAGCCCTGGTGCTCCCATCGCATGTGTACCATGTTTGTTCTTGATGTTAAGCCTGAATTATACTTCTGCGTCGAGTCTACGCTGTGACCTACATGCCTTATGTCGGTGTGTTTATGTTGCTCTGTGATTACATTGTCAAAACACTAGGTGATACAAAGTTTTGGATTTTACATTTATCGTCTTTCCATCCTGTGATATATTCAATTGTTGAATCACGCATTTGAAACAGAAAAAAAACATTTGACAAAATATGCATTTTTCAGGGCAAGACATTTCTGCTGCTCCAAACTTCCCATAGACAAATCTGGAAAAATGTCAAGCCATTATAAAAAAGTCTATTTTTATGCATCTTCTAAAGTTAAGACTGGTTCATATTCTATGCGTGCAACATGTACGTTTATGGACGTTGTCGCTACAAACGGTGCTGCTGTTCATACTTGCATGCCTAGATTATGCCAATCGGGAGGATTAAAGTCCTGTCCACCAGGGGGCAGTGCAAGAAAACCATCTTGGTCAGTTCCTTCATTTCTGGTCTCACTTGTTTGTATGAGATTGTGGCATGAAATGTTGTATGCTCACTGCCTCCAAAGCAAGTTGCTAATTTTGTTGTTCTGCTGCAGTATTTTCTATGTGCTACCCATCGCTCACATGGTAAAGCAAAGCACCAGAATATCACATTCGACTTGAGGTAGTAATGTTGCATTTTATGTTGTTAGATATCTCTAGGGTTGTCAACCGTCCCGAATTGTCCGGGACATCCCGAAATATGGGTGATTTTGATTTGTCCCTTCGGTACTCTCATAGTAGTTAGTATTTTGTACCTAGTATTACGGGTGCACTCTATGGGGGGGGGGGGGGGGAAAACAATTTTTGTGATAAATATTGCAACATTTATAGAGCAAAAATTAATTCGAAATAAATCAATTTATCACAAACACTTCTGTTTGTGAGTCACTTAAACAGCAAGGATGAAAATGATTAGATTGGCTCAGAGAGCATTCAGAGCTCACGAGGAAGCAGTGGAGGCGAACTTTAATGTTAAATTTATACTATATAATCATGAAAATGAGCAGTTATTAAAACTGCAAACTTGCCATGTTTTGTTTCCTATGGCAACGTAAATGTTCTAGTGAAACGTAAAACCCCAAGATCTCCAAATACTGGAAATGCACTGAAAAATAATGTTGCTTATGAAAGTTGAATCCATAAGCAGAAGAAACTTAAAAGTTACCACATTCTGGCCTTTTGGGCCGTCGAAAGGCTTGACATCTTTCCAGATTTGTCTACGGGAAGTTTGGAGCCTTGAAAAATGCATATTTTGTTAAATGATATGATATAAATAGACATGGAATGTATGCTTTCTTCGCTCCCATGAAAAAATGAATTCTGTCAAGCTGACCAATCATAGTTTTCACGATCTGTGTTACCACAGTGTGTAGTTTCTGGGGAGGTGCATGTCAGGGTATGGTGTAGGGGCCATGTTTACGCTGTTCTTATGGCTGGATAATATCCTACCTATATTATACCATGCATGCACAATTATCACCAGGGTGTCACATGACAGGTGAAACATTTGGCCGGATGCCATCTTTTTGGCACTGTACAGACGTTTATTTACGCAGATTAATAGTATGCCTAAAATATCAATGAGATGTGTTTTGTGACACCCAAAAGGTAGTAATTTGTATAAACTTGGTGTATCTTTTATGTTTATTAAATTCAGTTAGCGGGCCACACCACATAATACTGTTTTGGTATACTATGGTTTGGTATAATTCAGTGTGATATGCACTGTAGCGGGCACACC
>JAABNX020000119.1:30838279-30852175 GCA_015163995.2 Mormyrus lacerda
CAGCCACAACAGGAAGTGCAGGGGAATCAAGTGCTAACATTTTTTAAGGTTAATGTGAACGGTATGTTGTTTTATTACCCCGGGCCGGCCCGCCAAAGTGCACGGCGACGTTAGGAGGGCAAAGAGACACAGGAAAGGTAGCTCCGCCCTGGTGGGCCAACACCGCCTCTCTGCCGCCGGTGTCCCCCGCTTGGCCCAAACGACGACCGTGCTCTGGCCTGGCCTCTTGTCTAAGATCTCTGCTCTCGGCAGAGTGGTCAGGCTTTACTGGAGATGCCTTTAAGTTTGTCCCATATCAGAGGTTTCTTGCGTATGTTCGCACACAACTGACCGTGATGCAGCTTGGTGTGAGTTTTGTTTTCTGCACCTTGGTGAGGTTGTGCACGGCTGCTGTTGCTGCCACGCATCCTGTCATTTCCATCACCTGCAGAGCAGCTGAATGCAGATAGAGCTTTTAGCATATATCCTGAGACACTGTCTCTTAGTATTTTTGTATGTGAAATGGCTTTGAACTTTGTTTAGACAGGCCGTGGGGTTTGGCCTCTGGTTCACTTGGATCCACAGAGCACCGGTTGGTAATTTTAAGGATCTTGCCTCGCAGAGGCTGAGCTGTAGCATTGAGTCTGATGTAAACACGTCCCATTGATCCGCCTGAGAGTTTGCCAATGACGATCAGTTCCGGCCTTGATGTTTGCTCTGCGGAGCCTTAGACCGGAACCACCTCCTGCGGAATGTCGGCCCATCCCTGCAAAGGCCAAACATTTCTCAATATTTTTTTTTTTGTCTCCGTGTGCATGAGAGCACGTCCCCGCATCGCCTTGGGATTCCTTTCCGCATGCTTTTGCAGGCTGTCCGGCACTGTGCCGTTTGTGTTCTGGCTCTTCTCACATTCGTTAAAGGTGAATGTTTTTTGTTGTCTGCCGCAATTAGGGAAATGGCCCTGTCTCAGTGTTTGGGCTCTGTGTGTTTTTCTTCACTGGTATCCATCCATCTTCCAGCTGCTTATCAGATGTCGGCTCCTGCTGCCGCTATGGATTCTTACATATCCCTAGATGTCCGATCTTGTTGTTTTCATAGTAGATCGATATTAAGTTGTTTGGCCGTTAAAAAGCACCATGAGCCCGTTTCCTGCCACCCCCATAACTTGCCTTCAGTACTGCAGTTTGGAGACTTGATCTATAAGGAAAATGTTTTCAAATAAAAGCATTTTGAGCTAATAGTCTGAGTTCCCCCCTCCTTTCGGTTTACCTGTTGAGCATTTTTCCTTTGGCTGACCCTCTTTCCTACGCATAGTGTTTTTAAAAAAAATTTTATTATCATTTTCATAACTTTCATGATTTGTAATAATAGCAGTAACCTCTCTGCTGCTATTTTGGTGGTTTTAGCTGTAGATAAAAATGTTGGCGGTGTTTACTTTGAATATTAGTTTGAGTGTTATGGGGAAAAACAAACTCAAGCTTACCTTTCGATTTGTGGCAGTTGCTATTGACCTTGATCTTTCTTTATGTTGTGACATCATGTGACCGTCTTATTTAATCTTCACTTCTCCAGAGCTTAAACCAGTTGATGTGATCCGGAAGTACATGGAAAGAGTGACTGTTCCCCCAGAAGAGGTAGGTGTGTGTGTGTGTGTTTGCACATGCTGTGATGACTTGTCTTCTCTTAATGCCTCCTAGATAGACTTCACTCCATAATAAGAGTAAAATAAGTCATGTGACAAGCAGTTAGAACATAAAAAGTTTACAAACGAGAGGCCATTTGGCCCGTCAAGCTCGTTTGGGGAGAACTTAACAGCTCAGAGTTGTTAAAATCTTATCTAGCTCTTATTTAAAGGAATCCAGGGTTTTAGTTTGCTACACTAACAGGAAGACTATTCCATACTCTAACCGCAATAAAATAGGTCTAATGTACAATATGTACAGAATATACAGCTTGCCTTTAAATAGAATAATAATTTCATTATTTACTTGTTCTAGTGTTAATAATGAAATGCAAAATGACTTTTGTAACAATAGTAATGTAATGAGAACTTAACAGCACTTGCAGTCGCCCCCCAGTGGCACCACCGCAAACCACATTTCTGTTTGGGCCGCTGAGGGTTTTGCCTTCTTTTGGCTACAGTCACTGCGCTAAATATAAGATTATACATTAATACATTTCTTATTTAGGAGACGGGGAAGCTGCCTGTTCTCCTAACCATCTAGTTCACTATGATCTAACTCTGCTTAGTAACTAGTTTATGAAACTTCTGAGGGGGCTGGGGGGGTCGGTGTCCTGAAATGAGAAATCCGCCCCAGTTTGCACCATGAGAGACTCCACAGAGGAGTAAACCCCACCTCCGATTTATCAGAGGTCAGAACCTCATCGTCAGACCAAAGTGCCATGCTAGACTCAGTGCTCCCTTCCCCCGTTCCAGGACTGCATCATTTGTATGGAGCGACTGTCTGGCCCCTCCGGCTATGACGATGCCCCCGATGAGCAGGACATCGCACCCAACAGCGTGGGCAAGTTCACCAAGTGCGGGCACTCACTCCACCTGCTCTGCATGCTGGCCATGTACAACAACGGAACCAAGGTGTGTTTTTCTAGGCCGTACCTCTGGCGTCTTCGCCCCATTTGGCCTCTAGGGGCATTGGAGCTGATTCGAGCTCTGTGCTCCTGCTTTAGGATGGAAGTCTTCAGTGCCCGTCATGCAAGACAATCTATGGGGAGAAAACAGGAACCCAGCCTAAGGGCAAGATGGAGATCTACAGCATTTCCCAGCCGCTGCCTGGCCACCCCGACTGCGGCACCATCCAGATCATCTATAGCATCTCGCCTGGGATACAGGTGGGGGTGGCTTGGGCCTCTTCCTGTGTGGCTGTATCCGTTGTCTTGGGTGGGGCCTTGTGGCTGAATTCACACTGTCTGCAGGGTCCGGAGCATCCAAATCCGGGTCAGCCCTACACCTGCCGGGGATTTCCACGCCTCTGCTTCCTCCCAGACAACGAAAAGGGCCGAAAGGTACGTGCTGAGACTTAGAAGGACGCCGCTGTGTGGCTGATTCGACATACAAGTTGGAGCTTAAACCGGCATATAACAGGCTTCAGTTTCCAGCAGCAGCAGTAAACCCGCTAGACATTCCTTGGTGAAACAATGTCATTTTGCAGGTACAGCCAGCAGCAGTGTTTACCCCCATGCAATTGCATTACCCCTTGAGGTTTGGTACCTGTTGGCCACAAACAGTCACTGCACTAAATATTACCTGCTGCAGGTCGAAGACTACAAAGTCCGTTCAGCCTTTGCCATCCATTCCCAGATTCATAGAGTACTTTGGTGGTTGTTCAAAATGAAGTCTTGGTCTGGATTTTTACTTTCTTGACCTGTTCAGTAAACCTCTTAGTTTAAATTTCTGTGGGTACGGTTCGGGTGGGGGGTCCTGAACTGACACTTTGAATGGGCTCCAAAAACAGCGAACCCGCCCCTGGCTTCAGCCTTTTGCGGCCGGTGTCCTTGTGGGACTACAGAGCAGTCAATGTCACGCTTCAGCCATTGCGGCCGGTGTCCCTCCTGGATACAACAGGGTAGGGTTGGGCAATATGACCTAAAATTATGATCCAGGTATTTTTCCATTTTTGGACGGTTACGGTATTACGGAATTAAGTTTAGGGAGAAGTAGAGTGTCCTGTCTGTTTTGTGTAAATTAAAAACAAAGAAATCATAATATATTAACTGGGTTGTCAAGTTTGGTCAGCTGGCTATAGAGAGATTTTCAGTTGGAGGCATGTCACATGCACACGCATTTACATGTATGCAACACCTTTATTACCTTGTAAATAATTTGTAGGGTTTGCAATGCTTTTGATGTTATCATATATGCTATTTTAGCCAATATGTTTTACTTTTTAATTTGCCACTATACATGTGTAACAAGGTTATTTCTGTTTGTGTGTAATTACAGAAAATATTTTTTTTTCCTCTATCGCTACAAAAAGACTATGACACCAGTGTATTGCCCTCCAATACAACAGGGTCTCCTCTGTCTGTGTTTTTGTCAAGGTTAAGCAGGCATTGAAGTGGTGACACGCTTTCTGACAACGTCTCTGCCCAACAGGTCCTGGAGCTCCTGAAGGTGGCCTGGAGCCGGAGGCTGATCTTCACAGTGGGCACCTCCAGTACCACCGGTGAGCCCGACACCGTGGTGTGGAATGAGATCCACCACAAGACGGAGATGATGTCCAATGTCTCGGGCCATGGCTACCCCGACCCCAACTACCTGGACAACGTGCTGTCGGAACTGGCGTCCCAGGGGGTGACCGAGGACTGCCTGAAGCAAGGGGGGCTGGAACAGGGCTTGTGAGGCTGTGTACGTGGCCCGACCTGTGAACACTAAGCGGTCTGGGGCAGGGGGGCGCCAATCGCCCCACGTGTGAGACACTAACGCTTTAGTATGAGAGAGGGGAAAATGATGAGTTCACCCTTCAAAGCTTGTTTGTTTCTTTTCGATTATTATAATAGGAGTATATGGTTTGGGGATTGCCTTGTTAAATTCAGATTTATTTTTCAATTTCTAGAAACTGTTATTTAACATTTATTTTCTTAGTGGAAAATCAGTAATAAATCTTCCCCCTTCCACATCTCTCTAAAGCCTCTTGTATATACTTGTTTTTTTGTCCTGTTCTTTGTTTCATCCATGTTCACTTTTTTGGTTCAACACCACCCTTGTTATGGTTTCACAGTTCAGACTCTGTTTCTTAAATTTTTATGGAGAATTACACGATCCAAAGAAACGTATCTCTGCTGGCATTTTCTAGTTATATGTATAAATGTTGTAATTTCAGCCTGACTTGTGCATGATTTCACGCAGCTCTCGTGGTCGTGGGCAGCACGCTGCGCATCCTCGATTAACACGCGCCCTTAATGCAAGTAGGCAACAATAAGCAGGACCTGATCAAGCCTGCACTATATATATATATATTTTTTTTTTTATATGGTTTCTATTCTATGGGTTTTTTTCTCCCTTGACATTAAATTAAGCAGCATGGTAATTGCTCTTAGAAAATACCGTTGTATTACAAATTTCAGTTTTTTTCAGTTTAAGGAAATGGAGCTGAGCTATTGTATTATTCCATTAGTATGATTTTGGTTTTTAGTTTGTCACGATGAGTAAATATACTGTACAGCATTAAAGTCTTTGAATGTGTGATCTATTTTCTATCTCTTTTTCTATAATCTTTCATCAGTACATGGTCATCCCCCCCCCCCCCCCTCATATCACATTATGTCTTAATCGCAGGATAAATGAGGAAACTTCCTGCCAGCGGTTTGCCATGTGCTCTGAGTGGGAGGGGCACCGCCGGCTCACGCTGCCACCTGATGGACTTTAGGGGCTGCTGTGTGGCAGTGAGTGGGTCCGGCACGGGATGCTGTACCCTCTACCTACCCCTCGTTTACCATGTAGGCCTAACTTTCAATGGATGCTGGTATTTTTACATCTGTGCTTTGTAGATGTGACAAAATAGGTCAATGATTTTATTAAAACAAGGACTTTACACTGCACCTGAAATGCCTGTTATTAAAAGTACCTGTCAATAGACAGTAACCTTGTTTGCTGATGCCACTTGGACATCTGAAGTCTTCGAACGAGTTATTTTAAGCGGGGCACCTAAATGGATGTCTTTCCTGCTTATTTAGGTATTTTGTTGTGTAGTGTGAATTAAACTGAAGCCTATCAGAGTATCCTGTCATCTTAAAGTACAGGATTCATGGGTCTACACTGGACAAAATATTGATCGGTGGAGGAAGCTAATTGAATTTTAATTTGTTAAATGTAGCATTATATTACTGATCATGGAAGATGATGTGAGTATTGATTTGTGTTTACAGATCGTGTGAATGGTGATCAGAATGCGTTTGAGCTTGTACAACAGTGCCCCACGTTTTGACTAAAGCTCAGCTCTTCACAAACCCCTGGCTCATGTACCAGATCAACATATTTCCTGCAATCTGTTCAGAACAGGTGTCTCTGATAGATGTGTCTCGCTTACGTTTTAAATGTGGTCATGACTGGGAAAACACGGGCTAAGATATAAAGCGCTCTCAGATACTGTCATATTCTGTCATTTGGTGGTAGAAAATTTAATCTCAAGATGTATTCATTTAAAGAAGCTCTGGATCATTAGGGTTAAGGCTGAACTGTTATATTAGTTGGCAGTTGTGGTGTGTACATATGTATACATGTGTATACCTTTCTAAAGACACAATGTTCAGTCCTAAAAAAGAACCACATTCTTCATGAAAAACCTGCAATATATAGTTATTTTGGGAAGAAATCCCATAGCTAAACGACTGCAAAGAGATTAAATCTCACACGTATATGAGAAGCTGTTTTTTTTCCTTGCTATCCATTTCAAAGCTAGCTGGGCAATGTCTTCTGTTGGATGACCTACTTAAAAGTTGTCAGGTTTTGTGTATTGGAATAGCAACCACTATCCTTTCCTCTAGAGGGCAGCATTGCACTGCAGAATACAGTATATACTGGGTCTGGGTTTTTTTTATCAGGAATGGAAATGAGGCAAAATGGATATAAATTGAGGATGGTGCAGCGAAAACTCACGAAACCTGGTGAGGTTTGTGATTGGTTGTGCCATTTGTTAGCAATTATGCTGAGCAAGTTCTGTTAGGTGATAGAATAAAATTTGTGCAACATAGACAGATGAGATTCCAGCCGACTTCCAGCGCTGAACGCAAGCGCAGCATCTGCCATTCTGAATAAAACGGCTAATTATTGAATGCTGAAGATCATCTCATTTAATACATGGAGTCTCCACATCAGGCAGCTGTGCATATTGGCGACATCATTCAAATACGTCGACCAAATGTAATCTGATTGTCAAAGGAAGGACTTATCTGACTGTTGTGATGAAATTTCTCAGCAGGTGTAAGACCTTAGTTATTAAGATCAAAAGCAATTGTTGGCCCAGCCTGATCTTTCTGGTGAGAAATCTGACATGTTGCACACACAGACTGCTTTCCATTGCAGTATTTGTGAGAGAGAATTTTTCTTGAACAGATGCCCTCTCCATTCTGCCTCTGTCCTCCTTCTCTGAATCTAAAATGCACCTTTGAAGTGTCCCAGGGCCTTCACAGAGCACCTCTCCAGGCATCATAATAGACACACCCATTCCTCCCAAGATCCACCATTGGTCACAAGCATTGTAATAGACACACCCTTTCCTCCTCAGAGCAGCCATTGGTCAGAAGCATATAATAGACGCACTGGTTCTTCTCCAGATCTGTCACTGGTTAGAAGCATTGTAATAGACTCTCGTTTCTACCGAGATCCACCATTGCTCAGAATCATGTAGTAGACATACTGGTTCCTCTGGAGAACTGCCATTGGTCAGAAGCATCGTAATAGACATACTGGTTCCCCTTGAAATCTGCCATTGGTCAGAAGCATTGTAACAGATACACTGGTTCCTTCATTTTATGAATGAATGAATTAATGTTACATTTATGATGTGCTTTTCAAGACCCCCAAAGTGTTTTACAGAACCATTGGGGAGCCACTTCAACCACCAGCACTGTGTGGCCCCCACCTGAATGATGTGACAGCAGCCATTCTGCACCAGTACACTTACCACTCAGTAGCTAAGGTGGTGAAGAGGCAGGAGGGAATTCTCCAGATATTGAGATGATTAGGAGGCTGGATATTAAAGAATAATAGTGAGCAATTTTATCCACGGTTCGAGGCTTCATGTGATGCCATGTGACTTGGTATCGTTTGGGTAAGGAGTGGTTTGCAAGCACATTCAGCTGGACCTCAATCTCCATCTGCAGCTTGGATGTCATGTCATTGTGGGATGCTGCCAGATGGGGGAGCCCTTGCTCCTCCAGTGCCACCTGGAAAATCTTCTTGCGGGGCTGAATTACAATGATGAAACAACCAGGCTGAATGGGTAAAACCTGTAAAGGAAGATATGCAGATTTTCCTTGTCTTACCGTATGCATTATGAGGAGGAATATGACTGCATATGTTTGAAAATGCCCTTCTGTACTTTGCAGTGCTGAGATGTGTACAACTGGGATACTGGGATTCCCACCATGCCTCACGTGTGATTGGCACCTATAATATTTTGTGTCATAAGGCTACATTTATACAATATTTAAATATATTTTAAATGCATGTTTAAAATTTCTGAATATTCCTTTTGAATTCCTAGCAAGCAGCATATATCTTTGCCCATATCAGAAATCTTTCATCCTCAAAGGTGAGAAATGGTTGAATAAATATGAATGCTCCTGGAAAATTTTCTCCCATGTACAAACAAGGACAAAAGTACAAATGAAACTGTGTTCTGGGCAGGATTTTCTCCACACTCAGCCAGGTGCAGTTGCTCCTCTGACAGATGAGGGCGCCTGGAGCGCACCCGGGCCGTGGCAGCATTACCATTATTGATAAACCTGTAGCGTTCACAGGTCAGCATTTGCATTTGACATTTTCACTCCGATTTTACTTCATCCCCCAGCCAGCAGTATGGTGGTTTAGGGACGGCTGAAAATATGAATATGTTTTTCGTATGACATCAATGGCAGTAATAAAGTTTAGTTTTTCATCAATGGCGCTTATAAGGCGTAGCCTTTGCTTTTATGCGAATACAATAATGCAGTAATGGAGTGGACAGTGGAATTTAAGCTTGGTCAATAAAATAGCAACGTAAAAGTGGGTTTAAGCCGGGCGTTATTAAGATGTCAATAATAACAGTCTTATTTAAGTGGTTTGCCCACTGCTTAGGATTCTCTGCTAAGCTTAGCTACCCAGACTGCTGCATTCTTAAGTGTTAAGCTCTGTTATGCCAAGAGAAATACAAAGGAAGGGGATCCTTTTTCCTCTTTCGCATCCATGTATCTGTTGGGTGTCAGCATGCATGGGTGATCTGTATGACATCCATCCATCCATCCATCCATCCATCCATCCATCGCTCTTCTAGCTAATTATCCAATACAGAGTCATGGTGGACCTGGAGCACAAGGTAGATGGGATGTCAGTCCCTCACAGGGCACAGGGCAGGGGACACCCTTGACACCAGCCCATCGTTGGGCACACTCACGCAATCACACTGTCTCTTTTTAAACACATGCATTGTCCTAAATGCATGTTTTTTGACTGTGGGACGAAACACTGGGAGAACAAGCAAACACACAAAACTAGGGTGAGAATTACACCAACAAACCATTATGATAAAGAAAAGGGTAAATAACCATAGTCACAGCTGACCCTAGTTAGAACAAGCTGTATCTCAGTGGGGTTTACAGTGAATAAGCAAGCATCACTTACAGATCAGGGACAGGACTCAAATCCCCAGCCCTGAAGGTGTAAAGACAGTGCTACTCTACCCATACTCATATACTCTACCCATACTCATATACACTACCCACACTCATATACACTACCCACACTCATATACTCTACCCACACTCATTTACACTACCCATTACTCATATACTCTACCCATTCCGTATGGATTTTACAGCAGCAGGCCTTTGAACAGTACCAACAATGAATAGGACAACCAGCACTGCAATTGATGGACCTTTAATGCTGGTAGGAAAAAAGCTGCAGAGCTGCATCAGTGGCTGATCAAAGCTAACAACTGCAATGGGCCTTAAAATCCACCAAGGCAGGAAGAAGTGCCTCAGTGAGCTTAGAAAGGGGCTTCGCACTGACTAATACGTCTTACAAAGTAGGTCAAATCAGTCAAACGAAACTCAGAGGCAGGAGAACCCCCACAGTCCTCAGGGTATCAGCACCTCAAATGAAGCTCAGCATCGCGCAGACCCTTCTGCAGTCTCCAGCTTGCAGCCCAGTCAGTCACAGCCAGCAGCAGTTTCCAGTTCAGAGTCTAGCCAGCCGCACCCAATATCAGGCTCTAGTCCAGGGCCAAGCTAACCAACATCAGCCTCTAGTATGGAGTCCAGCCTCCAACAGCTAGCAACACAGTTCAGCTTAGAACTAAGCTAGCCACAGCCAACACCATGTTCCACCCCAGAGCCCAGCCAGCCACAGCCAGCAACAACTTCCAATACTGAGTCCAGCTAGCCACTGCCAGCAACAGAAAAGAAGATGGAAGTTAGCCAGATCCAGTGAGAAGAGAGAGTGGGAATCCATTGACTCAGAACTGGTTTTCATACTAGATCAACAAAAGGGTCCTGTTGAAAGGAAGCTGGAGAACATGGGAACCATCATCTTACAGCTATGGTGCTGAGAGTTTGGGGTAAAGAGCAAGACACAGAGGCAGCAGAAAGGCCCTTTAAAGCAGCCAAAGTATAGGAGGCAGCGGGAAATTGACAGGTTGGTAAAAGAGAGAAGACAACTGAGGAAACAGTGGGGGAGGGCCTATGAGACAGCAAGGGTGGGACTTGCTGATCTGCAGGATGAGATAAAGCAGCAGCTGACTAAGCTGCGAAGAGCAGAGCACCTCAGATGACAACGCAAGAGGAAAGAACAGACAAGTATCCTCTTCTACAGCAACCCGTACAGTGATGGCCAAGCCCCCCCCCCCCCCAGCACCATCAGGCTCTGTGCCCTCAGATATCTTAAAGGCAGTGTGCATAGATGTATCTGAGACTGGGTTGAGGAGGTCCTCAAAGTATTCCTTCCACCTCCGGGTGATGTCCTAGGGTGAGGTCAACAGCGCCCCCTCCTCACTATAAACAGTAGGAACTAGGAGCTGCTTCCCCCTCCTGATATTCCGGATGGTTTGCCAGAACCTTTCTGAGGCAGACCGAAAGTCACCTTCCATGGCCTCACCGAACTCCTCCCACGCCTGGATTTTTGCTTCTGTGACCGGCCGAGCTGCATTCCACCTGGCCTGCTGGTACCCGTCAGCTGCCTCCGGAGACCCCCGGTCTAATGATTCATGGTAAGCATCCATCTTCAGCTTGACAGCCCCCCTCACCTATGGTGTCCATCATTGGGTACAGGGGTTACAACTGGCACCAACCACCCTGCAGCCACAGCTCCATAGGGCCGCTTCCACAATGGAGGTCCGGAACAGTGTCCATTCAGACTCAATGTCCCCAACCTCCCCCGGTATGTAGTTGGAATTCTGCCAGAGGTGCAAGTTAAAGCTCCGGTGAACAGGATCCTCTACCAGATGTTCACAACAGACCCTCACTATGCGCTTGGGCCTACCAGGTCTGACCGGCTTCCTCCCCCGCCACCTGAGCCAACTCACCACCAAGTGGTGATCAGTTGACAGCTCTGCCCCTTTCTTTACCCTAGTGTCCAAGACGGAAGGCCGCAGATCGGATGATACGATTATGAAATCAATCAGCGATCTGCAGCCTCGGGCATGTTCATATCATATCCACTTATGCTCGAACATGGTGTTTGTTATGGACAAACCATGCATTGCACAGAAGTCCAATAACAGAACACCACTCAAGTTCAGATTAGGGAGGCCGTTCCTCCCAAACACCCCCATCCAGGTCACACTGTAATTGCCCACATAAGCGTTGAAGTCCCCCAGCCAAACGATGGAATCCCCTCATGGCACACCAACCAGCATACCACTAAAGCAATCCAAGAAGGCCGAGTACTCTGAACCGACATAAGCATAGATGACAGTCTGAGACCTATCCCTGACTCAAAGGCGCAGGGAGACCCACACAGCTGTGCTATAGGTCTGCTCTTCTCCATCGTGACGTGATGGGCCACGTCCAACAGGGCAGAGGAGGCTTTGGTCTTGAGGCAGTAACACCTCTCTGCAACTAAACGTCGAATCATGGTGGTGGAGGAGGTGTGTCGACAGGAGGAAGCGGCCAGACATGCCAGAGCTGTAGCACAGGCCAAACAGGGCTGCTGAATGAAATGGGAAGTGTTGAAAAGAGGAAACTCACATGGAGTGAACTATGTGGGATGGAGTCCAACAGGTTCAGCTTCATCATCCGAGCCATATATAATGTGCTGCCCTATCTGCCCCTAGCATAAATCTGCAGCTATGGCTTGGAAAGGACCCATCTTACCCCCTGTGTACAGTCCCAGCAACACTCAAGCACATGCTGGTTAGTTGTAAGACTAGCCTCACTCAAGGCAGACACACATGGAAACACAACCAGGTCCTCAGGTATCTAACTGAAAAAGTTGAGTGCAAGAGGGCATCCATCAATGTCCAACCTTTCGCTAACCACGATGTGCGCCATCAACCACCAGCATTTGTCCGGGAGGGGGACAAGCAGAAGACTAGCCCTTCAACCCTGGATCTAGGACCGCTGAATGTAGCCTGGGATTAGTTGATGCAAGCTGACTTGGACTAGAGGCTCATATTTTCCCCAGAGATCGTAACAACTACTCTGCAACCAGACCTCATCCTTTGGTCTAACTCCCGAAAACTTGCTTACATCATCAAACTGATGGTACCGTGGGAGGATGCTATTGAGGAAGCCTTTGAACATAAGATGCTGCAGTATGCCAACTTAGCAGCTGAGGTGGAGGACAGAGGCTGGAAGATCGAGGTGCGCCCGGTGGAGGTGGGGTGCAGGGGTTTTGTTGCCAGTACAACAGCAAAGCTCCTTGGGAGGTTGGAGTCAGGGGACAGGCTCATCGACAGGACATCAGAAAACTGGCTAACACTGCTGAGAGGACCAGTCACTGGCTGTGGCTGAAGAGGAATGACATCACTTTGGCAGCTAAGGTGATCAGCTAACCGCGAGACACACGCCCAGGCCTGATCAACCTGTGCTGGGCCTCAGCAGAGGGTATCATGTGATGAATGGCCGAAACACCCTGTGAAGCTAGGGACACGACTGATGATGGATCCTGCAGGTAAAGCTTCCTAGCTGCCATCTCTCATAGCAGCCATCCCTCAAAACTTTGCCATTAAATGCGATGGAAATATCAGGGATTGTAACATCAAGTCCTTTCATTGAACCCATACTCATATACTCTACCCATACTCATATACTCTACCCATACTCATCGCTCATACTCTGTAGTCATTCATTTTTTCAGAGAGTCGGCAAACTGTATTTTCTGTCTAGTCCTACCATCACTGTCGTGTGAGAGAGATGATAGTGGTAACCCACAACGTCATTGCACCTAAAGACTGAGCTCTTATGAGTTTGAAATGGCTACATTTATTTTCCCAACAGTCTGTTTGGTTTTCTGTGTTGATTGTTCCTGAAATTTAAAGCCCGTGTGCACTTGCTGGCACAGGAGTACATTCTACGTCGGAAGTCGGGTTCCCCGTTAATAGCGGCACTAATTCATTCATGTCATTATCTGTTGAGCCCCAATAATCACCCCCCCACCCCAGAGCTTGTTAAATATGTATGATATAAATGCATATTCCATAAGGAACATTTAATAGAAAATAAGATTAAAGATTAGCTCAAA
This sequence comes from Mormyrus lacerda, assembly GCA_015163995.2. NCBI lineage: Eukaryota > Metazoa > Chordata > Actinopteri > Osteoglossiformes > Mormyridae > Mormyrus > Mormyrus lacerda. Next base: position 30,851,658 of record JAABNX020000119.1, read on the forward strand.
GCAAACATAACATAAGAAAACAAAACTACACTGTCTGGGCCAATTTCATTTGCTTCTAATGATATCTACTCCCACCTGATCTTATTTATATTTATAAAAAATGTAACCGTCCTATTCATATACGCTTCCTTTTCTCTGAGTCCCCTGAGTTTTCTGTAAAGATTGTCTGATACAAAAGAAATGATAGTGATTCAAGAGGCTGGAAAAGGCGAACTCTGACTGATTTGAAAAAAGGATGTTGTCGATTGCTTTATGAAGGACATATATACTGAAATAAGACTCCAGAGATTGTTTTTGTTTTTTTCCAATCTCCATATCCCTTGGTTGGGTTTTCTGGGGTGGCGTTTCTGAACCCGGTTCAGTGTCGGACTGGAAAGGAGAAAAAAGGGAAATTTGATGAAAGTGATAAAGTAAGTTTGTGTGTGTGTGTCCCACTGGAGGTGGTGTCCCTGCTCTGTGTGTCCCACTGGAGGTGGTGTCCCTGCTCTGTGTGTCCCACTGGAGGTGGTGTCCCTGCT
>JAABNX020000119.1:30922381-30938165 GCA_015163995.2 Mormyrus lacerda
CCAGTCTGCCGCAGGGCACAGGGCAGGGGACGCCCTGGATGGGATGCCAGTCTGCCGCAGGGCACAGGGCAGGGGACACCCTAATGGGATGCCTGTCCATCAGGACACCCTGGATGGAAATTCTCTATTTAAACTAATTAAGCATACCTGACAGGCTGGCCTTATATTTAAGCTCCTGCTGGAATTTCTTCTCATTTTCCTTGTCAAGGTGTTGTCATGAGCTTAGCTGGAGTTAGGCTCCTACTTTGGGGGTGGTGGGAGGGAAGAGGGTAATGTTTGAAAGGAAGGGGGTGTCCCATTTGGGTCTTGCAGCCAGTGTTCAGAAGGTCACTCGCAAATAATGAGGTTTACCACTACACTGACTGTCCCATAGGGGTTTGACCTTGGATGCTGTGTCTGTGATTGGGAGGTCACTAGTTAAAATCCCATGGATCCCCAGGAGTGATGTTGCCGTTGGGCCCCTGAGCAAGATCCTTAACCACAAGCCGCTCCAGGTAATGGCTGATCCTGCTCTCTCAATGGCACGTCACTTTGGATAATAGCCTCTTCTAGATAAGTAAATGCACCTGGTCTTGAATCTACTACTGGCAAGGCTGCAAATTAAAGGCATTGATGTGGTGTGACGTTTGGGGCAGCTGGTGTTGAAAGATCTCCAGATGCAGGGATGATGAAGAGGTGCGGATTCAACTTAGCGAAAGCTTGTCAACCTTATCCTCTGCATCAGGGTCGTGCACTGAGATTCCTCCAAAACTTATTCATCTTATGAAAGGTCAGTAGAAGAATTCAAAAATTATAATTCACTGAAATGTCCACACTTTGTTCACACAAGACATTAGCGTACACACTGATTTTGATCAAATTATATAAAAGCGGTCTAGATGCCAGTGCGTTAAACATCAAATTCCAGCCGTAAATTCAGGTTATAATGTGACGCAGTCACTTCCTAAAATTGTAAGGGATTGTAACAGATAAGGGAATAAAATTAAGGATTCCAGTACCGGACTTGCGTATGCAGTGGGCCTGAAGACACAGTTTGTCCGGTTCTGTCGTTTCTCAGAATCCACCATGTCATTTATCTCTAGTATATAATAGATATAATAGATAATCTCATTGTCTTTGTCTTCATTCTCCAAGCAGGTGATGACTGCGCTGAGCAGATTCTGTCAGCATTATTCAACATATTATCTTAGAGACCATATTATCAGTGTCTGTGCTTCCCATTGGTCACATCTGGGGGGACTGTGCACATTGGAAGCCAGCCTGTTCTGAATGTAGAATCGCATCTGTATCTACAAGGGTTTCCAAGGAACCTCTCCATTTAATATTTTAATGTCACAATAGTGTCACAATAACATTACATTATAAAGAACAGTGAGTGTGAGATCATACAGGAGAACATCTAATTAAACAAAAACAAGAACTGAACCACAGGAACAATATTTTGCATCATTAAATATGAAATCACAGCAGAAGCAGAATTTGATGACTCTCCACTTGTTCAAATGGGAAGCTGTTTCTTCTGTATCTTGCTTTTTTTGTTTGGACACTAATACAGGAACAGTGACCAGGATCAGAAGGTCAGGTTTCTATGTAGCTCAAAAATCTAATTTCCTATTAAAGAATATCTGGTGGGACTTTGAAATGACCTGTAATACAATTTTTTGTGATGAAACTAGTTTTTAGTTGCAGTAACTTCTATAATTGATACTTTGACACTTTATAGCAACAGGAGAATTTTTATTTTCCCTAAGAAGGACTTTGCTGCCTTAGAAAGGGGTCAAAATAGGGCTACAAGAATGATTCCTGGTCTTAGAGGAATGTCCTATGAGGAGAGGTTAGCTGAGCTGAATCTGTTCAGCCTCGAGTAAAGGAGACTAAGGGGGGACATGATCCAGGTATATAAGATTCTAACAGGTCTGGATGCTGTTCAGTCAAATAGTTGCTTCAATATTAGTTGAAATACAAGAACTACAGTAATGGCCTTTGGTGGAAATTAGCGGGAGAACATTTTAAGCTGGATTTGAGAAAGCACTTTTTACGCAGCGTGTAGTCAGAGTATGGGATAGTCCTCCTGTTGCTGCTGTGCTGTATGTTCTTACATTCTAAATTAAATTTTGTAAGAATATCTCAGTCTGTTTACAATCAACCTGAATTGGCAGAATATTTTTTATGAGCATGAAAATGTCACTGTTTTTACTTGCCTTCATTGATATGTGAGGGAATTAAAACAGCAACGATGAAAAAAATCTAATATCAGGGAGCAATGGAAGACCAAGACTGAGAGGCTGCATCTAATGGGAGGGTGGAGAAGCTGTATCCAATGCGAGGGCTGAAAGTCTGTATCCAATAGGATAACTGAGAGACTGTATCCAACGGGAGGTCTGAGAGGCTGCGTCTTTTCTATTTTAGTTAAAGAGAACTGTTAAAACAATGCTTAAGTATGTCATAACCTAAGAATGACGTAGTTATCAATTAACATGTGGTGTAATAGAGGCTATTCAAACCAGTTCCTCACTGCTGGGTGTTGACAAGCAGATCAATTGCCTTCCATCTCACTCTATGATTTCTGAATGATAGTTCAAGTAACCATGCTCAGCAGAGCACAAAATGTATTAAACAATTGCTTTCCAGGAAATGATGCACGGTGGCGGCTTTTGAACGCTATAGAGTGTAGCTAGGCTACATATTGATGACTGAAAATCACATTCTCATTGTTAAAAAAAAATAAAAAATCACATTTTAATTGTATGTTAAATTATCAGGTTTGGTCTTTGTTATTTGGGTAATTGTAGTTTCTGAATATTTCAGACAATGACATGCAAAAAATGAATACTGATATGTATTTTCATTTTTCATATTTTTGGGTTTTAATCAGCTGTTAATTATTGCGTAGGTGACCATATGGTGCGTCCTGCTTGGAAACATTCCCTTTTAATGAGATCAGATTCACAATTACAGACTGGGCGTTCTTGGGGAACCTCACCCACACCGAGAGAAACCCAGGAGCCGATGTGAAAACTGGAGCAGGCACCTGCATGCCGTCGGGCCCTTGAAGAACCTTCGCTGATGAATGTGTTTCTGAGCACGTGAGAGGCAGGAGGTTTGAGCTGGACCCTCGTTCACTTCCTGCCGTCACTGTGGCAGTACTGAAGCTGTCACAGAGCCAGCTGTGGGCGGTCACCACCTCGGATGCTAATGGAACGTGACATTGCGTGTTGTCACAGTGATTAATTGTCCACGTCCTTTACCTGGAAGGTGACCAGACAGAAACGTGCCCCAGATACAGGTTCTGTTTTCCGGCATGTTCTTTTGAGGGCATTCGCCACCTTCTGTTACTCAGTGGCAGAGTAGAGGTTGTGTACACATGTGGTTATTAGTGCATACTGGGACATAGTGGGCATGTGGAGGTGTGACAGGAGAGAGAATTACTAGATTCATCATTGTGGTGGAATCCCAATGACCTCACCTCAAGTATATGTGTGGATTCGAGTGACATCGAGAGACAGAAAAAAACTGTGATTTTGATAAAGTAATGTTGGTCTGAAAAGCTATTTCCATGTCTTCGTGAATGTGACTCTTTGTGGCTGTCTTGTGCTTATTGATTTAATTAAACTGACCTGCCCTTTACCCATGTTTACCACTTATAATAATTTCTTAATGACAGTTTTAAATCATCAAGTGAAGGCTTTGAAGTTATCACAGTATGGCTTGTTTGGCCAAGTGACCTTTGTCAGAAAATTCCATAAAATGGCAAAAAACCTAGCTGTTTTTCGTTTTTTAGGTTGAAAAAAAATATATAGTGTATATTGTTCAACATTGTGTATTTCATAGCCTGAATACCATTCGAAGGAGGCCCCTATGGGTTACCTTTCACCAAAAAAATATTCTGAAATTCTTCAAGAAGGAACCAATGGACAAAACATATGAAATAAAATATTTTTGGACATATCTGATCCTATTATTAAAAATATATTTTTTTAAATAAAACAAAATTATATAATTTTAAAATAAATTTATATTATATAAATTAAAAATAAAAATAAAAAGTCTAGGGGGCATGGTTTCCAGCTATAGACCAATAAAAAGTGGAGAATCACCGTTTTCGTCCCAGGTAAATGGCGTCATATTTATTGATTTTCGACAGCTGCAGTGAACCAAGATAGCGGTATATCTCAACTGGCAGAATAGCACTACTCTGACAAAAATGCTTGTATTTCAAGAATGTAGGAAGGTCATTTTAAATATGTATTATTTCAAAGACTCTGACAATACCCAGGTAAATCCTGAGAATGAGACTCATATTTGTATATATCTCGCTGAAGTCAGTCAGATCTAAATATCGCGTTCATCAGGTTATACAGGTTAATAACTCAAAACAAGTCAAAGTTTGGGCATTTTGCTGCACATTAACCATTCCAAATGCAACTGTTTTTTTGTTCCTAAAGAGAACTGTACCCTAAACCCTATTTAACGCTAACGCTAAGCCTAAGCCCGTAACAGGGTCACCAGAGCCCATTCCTGTGGCAAAGAGCTGTTTCTGGAATGTGGCTCGCTTGATGGGAAATGCATGAAGGTGAATTACCTGCTGGATGTCGGCTTCCCCTCGGATTCCTGTCACTCTAAGCGCTTCTTTGTGAAACAACACCTTCCTGAGTGACCTTCATTACTGAAATGCCACAGAGAGCCCAAAAATCACCTCCCTCACAGTAACAAGCTTTTCTCCTGGTCATGCAAACCAAAATAATGAGTGTTCTATGCATAAACACGGTGATGTTAATTGCTCAATAGTCTTACCTCACACAGTCAGACACAAGGAACGGACATTTATTAGTAGAACAGAGTGTAATTCCCAAAGAAAAAAATAACTAGGATATTTAAGTGACCCATATCTGCGTTAACTCATAAAGAGATAATTTTGCAGTAAATGAACCATCTTAGTGTTCTTGTGAATCTAATTATTTCAGAGAACACAATGCGAAAATGAAACTGGCAGAAGCAGTGCTAAGGGCTCACTGAGGACGGAAACCCACACGGAAACCCATCATTGATAGGCTCTATACTTCAGGACATTCTTGACAACCCAGAGAGTAAAGTTCCAGAAGCCGGCGCCAATGAAAAAGCAATTTTCCTTGACCCATATAATAAACACCACTTGGCAATAACGGCTACAAGTAATTTGCTCCGGGATGGGTTTGAAAGACAGAATTTCATACATCAAATTAATATTGCTATAAGGAGAAACTTAGGAGTATAACCATCTATAACCCACTAGGAAATAATCAGTGGGGGAAGCAGTACATATGCAGTGTGTCATGACTGCCTGTTCGGGGGGGTCTGACCCAGTAGAGCTCAATGGCTGCTCACTGTGCCAAGACAGACCCCCCCATGTTGCTGCCGGCACCTCAGGCTGTGAGATTAATGAACATGTGCTCTGTCCTTCCCGTGGTTCGGGGTCCTTATCCGCAGAGGGCTGGCCCGGCAACTGCCTTTCATTGGACGTGAACCTAAATAATTGAGTAAAACAATCATTTCAGAATTACACCCAGCAAAGCCTACTGTGTGATGGGTAACTTTCATTAAAAAACACATAAGAAGTACATGAAAAGAAACAGGAGAAACCAGAGACACGTCGCCATGCAAAGAATAGAAAGACAGGTCTCCAGTTGTAGCACAGAAATACGTGCCCTAGACTGCTAAGCCATATCTCCATGTGTAGCACAGAAATACGTGCCCTAGACTAAGACAAGTCTCCATGTGTAGCACAGAAATACGTGCCCTAGACTGCTAAGACATATCTTCATGTGTAGCACAGAAATACGTGCCCTAGACTGCTAAGACATGTCTCCATATGTAGCACAGAAATACTTGCCCTAGACTGCAAGACAAGTCTCCATGTGTAGCACAGAAATATGTGCCCTAGACTGCTAAGGCATGGCTCCATGTGTAGCACAGAAATACATGCCCTAGACTGCAAGACATGTCTCCATATGTAGCACAGAAATACATGCCCTAGGCTGCAAGACATGTCTCCAAGTGTAGCACAAAAATATGTGCTCTACAACGCTAAGACAAGTCTCCATGTGTAGCGCAGAAATACGTGCCCTAGACTGCTAAGGCATGGCTCCATGTGTAGCACAGAAATACATGCCCTAGACTGCTAAGTCATGTCTCCGTATGTAGCACAGAAATACGTGCCCTAGATTGCTAAGTATGGGACTGTAAACCAACACAGGTATGCATGTGGGAAATTGCAGCATTGAATGAATGGCCTTATCCTACCTGAATCATAGACTAGCAGGACTTTATGGGGGTATTCACGGTAAATGGAAAGCAACAGACCCAACTGAAATCAGTGAGCTCAGGACTCAATCCAGCATAAATGCATGAATAAAATGAATGAACACACTAAATGCAGGGTGTCCCCAACCTTGTGCCCTGGACTGCTTGGAGCAAGCTCCAGTCCCACCCCGCTATGACCCTGAACAGTGATGGGCAAGATGGATAAATGGACATTTAACCCCTTGTTGCAAGCTAGTATTCAATTCAATTCAATTCAGTTCAATACATTTTCTATAGGGCCTCACATAACAGTTATTCAAAGAGGCGTAACAATGATTCATGAAAAGGGGAAAGAAAGAATGGCATTTGAGAGATCCCACATCCAGTAAAGTGACTGGCTGTAAAATGTACGCTTTATAGCATATCGTCACTCGTTTTCTCCGCTGAAATATCGTAACTGGTGTGAATCCAGGGATGGCTTTTAATGGTTCTGTATATGGTTTATAAATGTATTATCCATTATTACATTATAGCAGGGTCTGGCAGCAAAACATAGCACTTTCCTTTGCTTAAAGCTTTGAGGCTGCAATATAAATTTGTAACCAAATATGCACTTTAAGCATCAAGGCAATCAATAACACTCTGCGATAACACAATTACATGGCACTGGAATAAAATGGGGAGCCTGACTGCCCTTAATCCAGTCAAAGACAATTGTGTCACCCTGGATCAATAGCTATTTTCTAGAGGTAATATTTGGTTTCAGGTCCAGGCATAGATAAGGTAGAGCTAAATAACTTGTACTCATTTTTATATAAAAAGCCACATCCATTAGTATATTTCATATCTGGGCACACAGACACTCTATTGAACACATACTTCCCTGTAGTTTTTGGCTTTCAAAATATTGTTGTTTGTGTCCTCCTGTTACCATGGAATCTGATTGGATGAGGTGATCCTGCTTCCAGAATGTGTTTGAAAAACTTCCCTTCTCCCAGCATACAAACAGGAAGCTTAATGGATTTCCCCTTCTCCTGTTTTACTGGGAGAATAAAACGTGTGCAACCAGAAATCTGCTACATTAGTCTGTAGATCAATGTATGCCTGATGTGGTGTTCAGGACGTTGTGTCTGCGATCAGAAGGTTGCTTTATCTAATCCCAGGACTGGCAGAGTGATGTCACCGATGGCATAGTAACCGAGGGGGAATGTGTGGCATGTGAACCCCCCAATATTTAATTTAGCTTCATATGTACCCCCCCCCCCCAAAAGAAACCTTTGCATTTAAATTCAAAGTTGTGTCTACCTATCAATGCATGTCGCCTTTGGGCCCCAGAGCAAGCTCCTTAACCCCCAATTTTTTCTGAAACTTTGTTTGACTCTGTTTACTCAGAAAATCACTCTGGAGAAAAGCATTAGCTAAATAAATGTAATGTGTATAGAATGAGCCGGATGGCTTAAAACGTGTACATGTTGTAGTGGGGGTGGTTTGGCCAGGAGTATTTATCAGTGTGATGTATAAAGGCATTTCTAAGCCATCGCACAGACTTACAAAGTACAGTTAGATGCTCGCTGGCACACCCATCATTCATGGATGTCCGCTGCGATCTAGACCGGTGTGTTTTTCAAATCTCTTTGAACAGTGGTGAGAAATGAAAGGGGTTTCATTGCCCCCAGGCTGAAGCCCACATGTGGCTTGTGAGTTTGGGGTTTGCAGAGAGGAGCTGCTGATTTATCCATCCCATCATATGTCCAGTGCATCCAGGAGAATATTAATCCTAAACCGGAGCCTATCTTTCCTCATGGAGGCCCCACAGGTATCACTGACATGCGTTTGCTCTGCGGGGAGGAGCTGCTCTCCTGGCTAGATCCTTATTGGTATTTTAAAAAGTCACACCCGTTTCCTGACCTGGAAGGGGAGGGGAAATTGATGGTGCGTTGCTTAGCGATGGTAACTAGGGGCTTCCTCTCTCTCCACAGCCTGAAGCTTTTGATGCATTTATGATACAATTTGATAAGGAAATGATGCAGTGGTTTTTAGGCTCACCTAACTGATAGATGGCAGGGAAATCAAACTGTGTGTGTGTGTGTGTGTGTGTGTGTGTGGGGGGGGGGGGGGTGACTCCTACACAGACTTGACGTGAATAATAAAATGTGCCCCAGCATCCATTACACAGAGGAGCGAACGGGTTCATTCATACGGTAAACTACACATCGCCGGAGGGGCCACCGATCCCACAGTGTCCATTCATAGTCAGAGAGCAGGAAAATTACAGAAAGCGTTTGAGCTCAAAGGGAGTATTTCTCACCGACAATGGGGATCGATCGCCTGCTGAAGCCAGGCCAGTTCACAGCTTAAACTGCAACTTACATTGTCACAGTGATAATATAAAGAAATGCTTCCCAAAGTATTATAACATGATACCCTGTTGTTAAAATACTTCTGCAATTTTACTATACTAAATATACTAGCTTCCAACTTACATTCATTTTGTTGAAAATTTATGTTCTCTTAAAAGTAATACTGTATAAAATAATGGCTATGCTGTAAACAGGCCAAATTATTATAAAGGAGTTTTAGTCCACATAAACAATGGTCATGGAATATAAATACATATTACTGGAAACAGAATTAATGTACAGTCTTTCCTGTTGATATACAGTCCAATATATTTCCCTGTCACTTTCCTTCGTCACTTTGATGAAAACATATAACATAATGTCAATTTTCATTCATTTTCATGAGTAGTAGCATGTATTTAACTCTCCTTAATGGAACTTCATTCTTTCAGCATTTGACTGAGAATCAACACTCCGCCAGTGCCTAAAAACCAGCTAGAAGTGGCAGCGAATCCAGTGCACTAAACATTACTGAAACACAAGGGCAGTGGCATGGTGACACTGAGGCAGCATAGGAGACTTGAGGTGAAGCAAAGACGTTGTTAGACTCATACAAATCAAGAAGGCGTCAGGAGAGCTTATTGTAATACGCGTAGAAAGCAGTCAGTTACACTATGCAGTGAACGTCTTACTCTGCATCTACTTCAGCTGTCGGTAAAGACAAATTAAACATAAAACACAAACACAAACTAAGGTTTTTTAATAAGATAATACACATGAGTATAATTATGAATAAATACATAAGCAATTTAAGCAATTAACTTAAGCAATTTCCCTATGGGATCAATAAACTTTTCTTTCTGATTCTGAAACAAAATGCAATGTAAACATGTGAATATATAAGCAATGTAAACTTATAAACATGGAAGGAATATGATAAGACAAGGATAAGATAAGATATTGGAGACAAAGAGGTGTTAATGTAGTGCAGAGGTCATGTGAGGCTCTAATGAACTCATCAGTCGCACATGAGGTCGCACATGAGCGGGACCGGTCCTGGAGATGGTCCCCCTGGGGCGTCCCCACTGCGCGTGAGGCCGGTTTCACACACGCAGGAGGTCGCACATGAGTGGGACCGGTCCTGGAGATGGTCCCCCTGGGGCGTCCCCACTGAGCGTGAGGCTGGTTTCACACACGCAGGAGGTCGCACATGAGCGGGACCGGTCTTGGAGACCGGAACCTGTAATGGGCATCCAGGCCCCTGTTTAATCCAAACGCCATGGAAACAGCTTTACTTATTACTAGTGTTTTTTATTTATACCTGCATTTTGTGATTGTAAACATAGAAGCCGATTTCATATTAAATCTGAGTAAATGGCGAAACCGAGGCCTCTTGTGTTTAGCAAACTGCCCCGTTTTTTAAAAAAATCTTTCTTCTAATGTTAAGTCTCCCATTTCATTATCTTGATCATTTACAGCGAGAGCTGCCGGACAGCTCTGTAATGGCGTAAGATAGCGGCAGCCTGTCCCGTATCCATGGCGATCGATCAGTGGCCCTCTGCATGCACATTGCCTGGACTAATGGCCCTGTTAAGGTTTTACATAGTTAATAGGATGCCATTGGACTGGGCCTTTCAGGTTTGACTGGAGAGAGCCTCAGGAAAATATCAAGAAAAGATGGTAGAAATTTCCAGAACTTGTGTAGCCATTTTTAGCCTTCACTGCATCGTGACACATGCAAACTTACATTATAGGAAATATGCCAGTCTTCCCTCAGCTTTGTCACATCACACAGTGCTCAAATACTCAATGTAAGTCACTAAATACTGAATCAGAATCTGAATCCTTCTTTTATGATTTTCAACACTGTGAGGTAAGATTGGCTCAAGTGAGTGAAAACAATGTAATTTAATTCGCCAAACCCAACCTAAGATGCTGGGTACCTCTGTGTCACTATTCAGAATCATTTTGTCCTGTAAATGTACTATATTTTTTCTTAAAACTTAATTGGTCTCGGGAAATTTTACTATGTTACACAAAGTTCTCAAATTAAAATATAATTCATAAGCAATGAATTAGTGACTTTGTTGAGAGATATATAAAAATAACTTCTTTTCATTAGTAAATGTGTAACATATACTGTATAAACAGACAATATTGATCCACCAGAAAATCCAAGATCACATACTTACACAGTAGGTTTACCATTATTAAAGTAGTATGCACTTCATGTATGTATGAGAACAGTGTGCATGCACTCGGACACACTGCAGTCTCCATCTCACACGTTAGCTAACCCAGATGAGAACCAATGATGCAGACTGACCCCTGTGAAAGTTAAAAACTATCAAAGAAAAAGAGCATTTTTCAGTCAACTTTTTACTTTATGTTTACTAAAATTTGTAAAGTGATGGCATTCTCTCTGCTATCTTTTTTTTCTGAGTAAGCATTGTTCTTCATCTCTGCTTGTAGGCCTAATGGCCTTGTGGGATAGCATAGTGTCCATCAGTTGCACACTTCGGAATTTCACAGGATGTAGTATGTCATGCAGGTACCGTTCACTTAGTCAGTGCGTTTATATGCACCGCTAAGTCCAGCTACGGTTATAGCTTGACTATGTCATTTAATCAAACTACTGTCCTTGTCTCAGTATACGTGCACGTCGGGCGAATCGATATATTGACCCAAGTATGTTTGACTTTGCTACAATAGGTGGCGATATGGCTCCTTCCAGCTTGTTAGAACTATGCTTTTTCCGCTTAACGTATTATGCCACAGACATAAAAAAATAAAATTAATAATAATGGGTGTGTGGATAAATGAAGTGACGCAAGCTTTAATTGCGATCTGGTCGGAAGAACAGATACAACAAGATCAGGACAGCATAACAAGAAATAAAGTATTTTGTATAATATACTATGAAAGCACAGTACTGGAAATTTTTCAAATATTCCAATGTGATTTTGTTGTAATAAATATTAGGGTATTTACAAAACAAAAAAAGGACTTTAACATAAATTTCTCACTAACCCGTCTAGGAGTTAAACAGCAAGGATGAAGAATATTATGATTGTCCTGGAGAACAAAGGCAGCGTTCACGCTAAAGCAGTGGAGGGAAACTTTAAACTGATTTTTAAACATATACTAGATAATCTTGAAAAAGAATAATCATTAAAATGACAAGAACTTGCAGGTTTTTCCCTATGACAGAGTAAAACTGCTTAGTGAGACTTGCTGCAGTATAAAATCCAAACCAAACTGAAGGCAAGAAAAAGCCTGATCTTAATCTACCTGGCTAGTGATGTAAGAATTTCATGTGCATAACATGCGATGTTGGTATTAATATTACACATCGTCCAGCCCTATAATATACTACAGTAATTTTTTAAATTCAGTACAAAATACCTGCCTCGTGTTGTAATGGCATTTGGCACTGGTTCCGGTTTTGATGCCAGTGGAAATCCAACACTTTCTTGAAGTACCAAAAAGTTACCTGGTGCAATGGAAAAGTACCTTTTTACTTGAGTGGTGAATTGGACAGTTTTGAACTGCTGTACATCTCGGACGTGCTGTAGATCCTCTGCAATGCTGCAAGCTTCTTCTGTTACTTCCAGGTCAGAGTTTGAGTCCAACTGAACTTATACATGCAGGAGTAAATCGACTCCCAATCATATTATCTGGGTGTCATAGTCTGACTAAGAGAAAATCATACGATCTCAGTCAGAACACGTCGACATTTCTTAGTATACATGTAAACGTGTCTAATCCACATTGAGGATTCAGACATACTACTACTACATAGCAAATAAGTTTGCAATTTTTCACGTTGAGTATAAACTGGCACAAAGAGGTTTTTTGTCGCTCTGCTATCAATGCGCATATTTATTTGGTGGCCTTGTAGATGATGAGAAGTCCAGCAAAATAAGCAGCCAGAAGCCAGAGTAAATAACATCATGTCTTCAATTCTTTCACATTTTGCTGAGAGGTTTTTCTTCTTCGCAATGGCTGCCGTGAGTAATGTCATTATTCACAGACACAGTGAAACCCGTCCGAGGTTTTGAGATTGTATGAAACTGATGATAATAATAATGGGCATTGCGATTTCGGTGAGAACAGCAGAAAGTTCGGTGAGAAAGACTCAAGGCTGTAAATACGTCGTCTGCATCCCCCTCAGTGAAGTGGCTCAGACGAAACAACAAGTAATGAGCAAATTAAGTGATAGGTATTAAATATGCCTTGATTGCTGTGTCAAGCCCAGAAACAACTGAAGCAAATGCGAATATTTAGTAATATTTATTGACTTGTTTTTCAGGCTCATCCACCATTTCACCTTGAGAGAAAGATTCCCTATTAATGAACATTTACCTTGGAAAATTTCTGAATTTCTTCTTGTTCTCTTGCACCACTCAAAACTAAGCACAGCTGACATCCAGATGTGCCCGTCTAATCGTTTATCAAGCCCAGTTGATTAAGAGAGTCAACGGTGCAAAAGCCAGCTTACAGAGAATGTCCCCAAGACCAGGATTTATAAACCCTAAAAAATACAGACTTAACTAGAGTCAGCTCTGCGTTTAAACAGCCTAACCTGCTGTAGGGCTGAACGTCATGACATACATTATCAGCAGCTGTCCCACTGCCGTAATTGAAACTTCTCTATTGGTGTTAGAGATAAAACAGATATGACAGCTTGTCTGGGGATCCAGCAGAAATACAGATGATAAGCATCTGATCCTCAGGGCTGGTGCTCATCCTTTGCAGAAATCCCAGGCAGTGCGCTGGTGTCCTACAGGCTTAAGAGGCTCAGTTATCATTATTAGGGTCATTACAGATATTAGCAACTTGTCACTCTGTGTGAATTATATTCTGACCCATTGAAACAGTTCATTTGGATATTTCTCTATACTCACTATACTGGTTCCTCCCACAGTAGATAGTTATGTGACTCGAGGCGCTCTAAGTTCTTCTGGGAAAAAGCTCTTAATATATTTTTACATACTCTTTACAGTGAATGTCTACTGCAAGTAATCAATTTATAAGCCTTATCAGCAAGAATTACTCTCAGAACAATGCCACACTGATTTCCTTTATTGAACTGAATATATTGTCATTAAAATAACATTTACTTTTGCATTTACATTGCATTTATTTAGTCGACGCCTAACATAAAAGGCAGATAATAAATGACAAGCCAGCGACTGTCAAGTACAAGAACAGATAGGCAGAGCTCCCAGTGAGGTGGCACTGGAGGCACAGCACTACAGTACGCTAGGCAGAGCCCCCAGTGAGGTGGCATTGGAGGCACAGCACTACAGTACGCTAGGCAGAGCCCCCAGTGAGGTGGCACTGGAGGCACAGCACTACAGTACGCTAGGCAGAGCCCCCAGTGAGGTGGCACTGGAGGCACAGCACTACAGTACGCTAGGCAGAGCCCCCAGTGAGGTGGCATTGCAGGCACAGAACTACAATACAGTACAAAGCGATGGAAGAAGCGTACAAGAAGATGTAAGAAGTCAGAAGAGCTTATTAAATGAAAAACACCATGAGGAGTATCTTCCTATTAGAAAAGAGATATTAGAATATGAGAGCATCCATTTTTGCCAAGACACTGTAACCAAGTGATGACAACAAATCAGATTAGCGACACGTGAGTTGAGGTGCTCCCAGGAAAGATGGGTCTTGAGGCATTTGGCAGAAGGGCTCTGCTGACAGAAGGGGATGTGTAGATTATTCCACCATTGAGGAACCTCACAGGATAAATGTGCAGTTATTATTTTCATGTGGTGGAGGATCTCCTGGTGGCTTCGACTTACAGACTGAAGAACCTGCGATGAAACGTACTGCAGGTCTTTTTGAGAGATTCTGTGGAAGTAGAGGTCTGTTCCATTAACAGCTCTGAAAGCAGCACCACGAACATGAGCTTGGCAAGCGTATTCTGGAAAGTGATAGCTACCCTCAGGTCCTTAGTGACTTATTGTGTTTTATTTTAGATTACAATATTCACAATAAGCAGAAACATTGTAGATGACAGTTACATTACACAAAGCTGAAAAACATTACGTAAATTTTAGGATAGTGTCTCCAAACATTTGCAGCAAAGCTGAAAGTGGTTAATCGCTAATTAAGTGGCTGCAAGTAAGAGATGTCATCCTGAAATGCCTGGAGTGTGTGTGAGTGTGTGTCCTGTGACGGGCCGCTATCCTGCTCTAGGCATCCCTCAGCCCTGCGCCCTGTGCTGCCTGGAACATGCTCCAGACCCACCCCCTGGGACCCTGTACAGAATCAGCGCTTGGAAGATGGATGGCTAGATGTGCTATAATATACTGAGGAAATTAACTTGAAATCAAAAGCTCGTGATTTTAAATTGCAGAAGATGAAAAACACTCTTCCCTGCAGCAAGATCTGAATCCCTTTCACCCAGCTGGAGAGGGTAACCTTTTCCATTTTCCTTAGTAAAATGTCAGAACTGAAGTAACCACATCCGAAAGCAAAATGTCCGCCAAAGGCTAATCGGGTTCATTATTTTCATTCCTCTCTGTTACCTTTAAATGACTGGGAGGTATTTTCATAATGGTTATGCTGGAAATGGTTTTCTCTCTTCAAGATGCAGTCACCAGTGGACATAGACAGATAGATCCTAGCTAGCACGTTCTTTGGGTCTTTCTCTGAGAACACAGTGGCCCAGCAGTGCGTACCTGTCGGTTATCAAGCTGCTAGCATGGAACACGGAAAAGATCTGTAATATAAAGATGCTGTTCAGAAAAGATACTCTAGAGACATCCTGCGCAAAGTATTTGCCTCTTTATTAAGCGAAACTCAGGCAGTGGTCGTTGAATATATTCTCAAAGCCCAGATCAAACAGTTCCCAGGATTTTGAATATCATACGATAAGGGAAAGGGATTTGCCGTAATGGTTAAATGTACAGATAAGCAGATACGGGTAAAGATGGGTACAGTGCCATGACTTCTGATGAGTAAGTGCTGACCTCCGCAGAGATCGTTTGTATCCAGTGCTGTACTTTTCAAAGCTGTAGCAACAAGTTTCATTCATACTGCTGTCAGTCAAATTGCAGTCTTAGAAAACGGCTTTAACTGCCTGCTAATATGTCAGACTGTAGCTGCCTTAAGTGCTTTTATGGTGCTGTAATTCTCCCAAAACTATATATGCT
>JAABNX020000119.1:30960755-30973974 GCA_015163995.2 Mormyrus lacerda
ACCTCTGCTGTGTAGTACTCAGCATCCGGGACCTCTGCTGTGTAGTACTCAGCATCCGGGACCTCTGCTGTGTAGTATTCAGCATCCGGGACCTCTGCTGTGTAGCATGCGAAAGAAATTACACTTATTTTATTTTATGCATACCAGCAAAAAAAAAAAAAAACACAAAATTTTGTTTAACTTATCCAGATTACAAAAATATTTCAGCTTTTTTCTCTAAACATATAGTAAAGTAGTTTATCCAGCAGCTGATTTTAATTACAAGCCTTAAATCACTTAAGATGAAAAGTCCTTCTTCCCTTTTTCCCTAATCAAGGACCTTAGGAGACAGGAAAATGAGAATTGTGGGCATACATGAGTTATTTCCAGCCGTCCATGTTCACTTACCCAGCAGTCAGAAGGCCAGTTCATTACGGAAATATATTCGCATCCATATGTAATTATCCAGGCTTTTGTTAGTCTATTTAAATAAGGCAAGAGGATCCTCATGAGGAAATATTGAATGAAGGGTGCCTGTTTTTTGTTGAATTATGTGTGATTTTCCTAAACTTCCATTATTTCCTCAGTGTCCTTGCATTAGAGGAAACACATGTTATAGCCATGTTAATAGTACCATTAACTGTAATTTGTAACAATTCTACTAATGTGCTTTGATAGTGTAAATCAGGGGTGCCCAGATCCAGTCCTGGGGGGCCAGAGTCCTGCACATTTTTGGGTCTCCCCTCATTTAACACACCTGATTCAACTCCTTGTGCTAATTACCACACAGCTCTTAAGCTGAATCATTTATAGTGGAACAGGGAAAGAACTAAGCTACACAGGGCTCCGACCCCCCAGGACTGGATTTGGACACCCCAGGTGTAAATGCTAAGAATGTTTAACGGCTGGGATAAACAGCAAAGTGGTGTCTCACAAACACTGATTTTGTGTAGGATCACTGCAGCTGGTACCTTTATTATCACGACAGTGATGACACAGAGCGATGCAGCTCCATCCCTTACGCACTCTTTCCAAGCCGCGGTGGAGTGTGATTCGCTCTGCTCATGGGTTCTGAAAAGCCTTCATCCTTTGCTTAAAGGCTGCTTGAGGTACTTTCACCCAGTTTCTGAAGGCTTCTGCTTTTAAAACACGTCCTTGTTCACAGGCTTTGGGAGTCGCATGGTTGAAACAGAACAAATACTCAGCATGCACCCATTGTGATAAGGAGGAGCCGTCGCAGAGGCGGGACGAGCAAAGCCGTGGTGAACTGGAGATAGGCATGATGTCTGCAGGCTCTTAACAGGAAAATCTGAGCGCCAAACTGAGAGTAAAAAGCACAGAAGACTGAGCCAGACAGCTCTTCTCTGCTGATGGTGACGGCTTCCTGTTCCCTCCTGCTCCCTGTTTCATCCAGCTGATTTACATAGCCCTCTGATGAGTCCATCAGCCTCCAGCTGTGCTTATTCAGTAGCTGTGCTCACAGAGGCTGCCTCGAAATCCCAGCTATCAAAGGCGACCTGCAGGATCCATCTCCGCGTCCTCATGCTTCCCAATGCTAGCCCACACTTTACAGCATCCATAAAGGAATATATTACTGGTAAATGATTATGGCCCTCATATTATTTTACATTTTAATGTGCATAGATACTTCTGGGACTCGTTAACCCTTTGTGCTGAATAATAAATAAGTCATGTGCAACAAATAGGTGCTAAACACGGGATCAGACATAACCCCACTGGCGTCGTTAGGTCTGATCACCCGGGGCTATAGCCCCGAGTATTTTTAAGCGTAACCCCGAGTATTTTATGTCTGTGCATGGAAAAGGGAGGTATTATAGTGAATCAACACTCAGACTGTGTGACAGAGTGGAACTAGATTTACAACATCCGAAGGATGTGCAGTGATCAATCCCTACACAGTGCACAGAAAAGCTGGAAGTTGCGCGAACACAGATGGAAAGCTCCAGTTTTAAAAACACATTTTTTCTTGACTATTTTAAGAAAAAAAACTCAAAGTAAATCATTGAATATGCGTATTCATTTCATGTCAAATAGGCTTGCTGTATTAGGCACTTCCACACCAAAGTTCTGGAACCTGGTTCTTGGGTACACGTTCTTTGGATGTCCAGACCAGGAACTTTCATACCTCCTAGGCACTCTCACACCACACAACAGAACTGGGACCTTTATGTTAAATAACCATGGGAGACAGTAGTTCATGAAAGTACCGAGTCTGGAATAGGTAATAAAAAAGAGTCCGAGTGTGATGACCAGTGGTAGGCAAGCAGGCGGGAAGCGTGGAAAGACGAAGTAGGCAGATGAGGATTCAGAAAACGGGGTTTTAATAAGGAAAGCAAGAACTACAAGGACCACACGGTACAAACATCAATGACAGATCTGGGGAAAATGGACTCAGACGCGGATTAAATGCACAGGACAAGCTGAAAGTAACAAGCAACAGGTGATCACAATCGGGAATTAACACGAGGTAATGAGGAGGTGTGGCACACAGGAGGATCGGACGAGCAGGGGAATTACAATCAGGCCAAGTTCCTGTGGTGTAAAGAACACAGAAGTTCCCTGGAAAAAGGTTCTGGTTCCTGAAATAAGTTCCTGCAGTGTGAAAGCACCCATTCACATTACCATAAGAAACCATATTGCTAAAACACAGATACACACATACATATATGCTGTATAAGGATATGGAAGAAAAAAAAGTTGTCTCTTTTGTCAAGGATGTAATCTTAATATCTATATAAATTTGTGTTGTCAGTGCAAGCAGTGATGATTATGATTAGATGCTGCAGTTGGCTGAGCCAGGCTTCACTGGAGAAAACGATGCATATGCGTGTGCACTTGTGTGTGTCTTAAACCCCTGATCTTTTCAGTAGCTAGAAACACCCCTGCATACCCCCAAATACCAGTGGTAACTAGCCAGTTGATCTGTAACACATTCCAAGTCAACCCCACCCCCCACCCAGTCTGCGAAATGTACTGGAGAGAGACGTCCCTACTGGCAAAATTTACCGTCAGGCCTTGGTAGCTCTCCAGGTCATTTGCTGTGTAAAAATGACTCTCACTGTAAAAAAGGCTTACAGACCACTGCTATGCATCAATCACAGCTCAGTATAGAAGGAACGTTTCTTTGATGATGTAGGATGCCCAGTGTTTGGTCAGTCAGACCACTGTCTCTGGGATTATCTTTAGTCCGTCCTCGGCTGCCCGTCTCTACTTACCCATTCGTATGCATCACCATTGGTTTATTATGCTAAACAGACGTACAAAGTGCTGAACAGAATTTATATACTGATGAAATGCTGCAAGTAATAACTTGATTTGAATAATTCTTGCAAGCCGCCTTATTATTCCGGTGACCTGGCTTGGATCACTGATAGCTGCCGTAATGAGGCACGTCTGTTTTTCTTCCTATGCTTTTAATTACACCAGCAGTTTGGTTGACCGGGGGGTTCCAGCATGGCACCGTGCATTATTAACACCTCCCGTGAGCGACGCCTTTTTCAGGGGCTGTTTGTCACATGGCTACGCTGCTCATGAAACTGTGTTTCCATGCAGCTTCCAAAGGGTCTTGGAGAAACAGTGTTTCCGAATTTAATGCGCCGGGACCCGCTGACAGTCCATGTTTTTGCTGCCTCCCAGACCGCCTGGGGGTCCCCATCGACCGGATTGGGAAAGACTGACATACAGTATTTAGGAGACCAATCTTATGTTTACATTTACATGTACTTTCTTTAGCAAACACTTTTGTCCAAATTGAGGCAAATCACACATTACAAGCAAACAGCTGTCGAGGGGTCGATTCCCAGTAAGTGTGGCGAGGCCGAGCTTCCAATAAATGCCAAGGTACAAGTGTAAGCGGTTTAAGAGGCAGAGCTCCTTCTCGCTGTCGTGCCGTCTTCATCTCGCACCGCTCACCTTTCTTTCTGCTTGCCGTCTTCTCCGTCTTCATCTCGCACCGCTCACCTTTCTTTCTGCTTGGCCGGGGCTCCGGGCCCAGACTTCATCTCCTGCCTTTACTGCAGCCATTCAAATTTCCCATCATCTCTTGCAGTGATTTATTGCCGGTGCGAATCCTGCAAGGGCGGATTTTATATTTACTGTACAGAGTCACGTGTGGTGTCAGGGATTGTTTTATATGCCATTTCAGGAAGGTCAGCTAAACTGGGCCAGCCCTTAAAACCCACTGCACTGAGTCACGCCGCTGAAAATTCCAGTTGAAATTTAGTAAAGCCTTACTCTGATATTTGTTCAATACTCCAGCATATATTAATGTCAACGTCTCAAATTTTGTTTTAGGGTACCTAGGCACATTACTTTAAACATTACTAATTTTAGTACATTTAAAAGCCTGACTTTATAGAACATTGTGGGCCAAATTCAATGCTAACATTTTCATTGTAAAAGTTATGAACAATTTTTTGACTGCAACTAATGTCACCCCTACAGTTTCAATTATATAATAATTCAGCTTCTTTACTTGTGCATTAATTAGGGTCTTATGTAATTTAATTAAGCAGAACCTCAAAATGGGCACAAAATATGGTGAGTATTTTACTGTACCTTTCCAAGACAAACCGCTGATGACACATGCAGGGATAATAAGAGGCACTTTCCCTCTATTCCTGCCATAAAAACGCTGCGCTTGATGCAGCAGGAGGCTGAGCAGAGAAGCTTTAGGAGGGAGCCTGACTTCACAAGGTGATCTGTCATGATTACCACTGGCTAACTGATACTTACAGATCCCAGGCTATTAATGGGGGTGCTGTGTGGCTCAACATGTTAGGACACTCTGATCAGAAGGTCGGCGTTTCAACTCCCACCGTTGGCAGAGTGATGTCACCGTTGGCAGAGTGATGTCACCGTTGGGCCCCTGAGCAAGGCCATCAGCCCCATTTGCCCCACAGATTGTCTGATGTTGCTTTCTCAGAAAATAAAGCTCAAATAAAAGTGTCTCTTCTAAATTAACAAGAAATTATGATCCTCCTTATCCCACCTTCAGAGGAATGGATATTCATGTGAGGAAAAAGTACAGCTGAAACAATGACAGCATTTTATTACTTTCAAGTACACAGGAAAATCTGTTTTGTGTGACTCGGTTTGATTGATATAAAGAAGAATCACTCTTTGTGAAGCGCCATCCCTGCTAAATTCACTTTATTAGAAGTGAAAAATGCCTACAGCAAAATTCCTACAGCAACCAGATAATTATGTCACATTAGAGGGAGTTTATTATGCCGTATCAGAAATGTCCATTCTCCACCACCAAATCAGTTGGAAAGCACAGCCCATTTGCTTGGCAAAGTTAAATAAAACTGTAAAATAGAAATGGATCTGTGGTTTAGCATCATTGAAGGCAGCTAATTAGTTTCCAGATGTGTTGTTTCTCACAGAAAATATACTGACTTCTTATACATAATCAGCCTGGGTTGAAAAAACACATTGCGGCTCCAGAAATGCCACTCGCTGCAAAAAACATTGAAATGCTAATGAAACCTGTGTAGATAGGCATAAACTAATTACACAGCTCTTTCACAGCTGCTGAAATGCTTCCTGGGAAAGTAAATCCAGCGCGGTGTCAACAGGAGAGTTATCTGTTAATTAAGGAGAAATGTTCTGCTCATTTTTAAGCTGTTGCGATTTTACGGAAATCGCAAAAACATCTTGGCTGAAGTACCACAAAACCAGCCGTTACACGTTAGTTAGTTACACTTGGAGTTTGCTTAATTACAAAGATCCGACAAAGAACAAGGAAAAGTGCCTGCTGACTTCAGCAGTGCCAGCACACATATCTACAGTATATGAACACGCCCAGTATAAGAGCTTCTAAAAGCTGCCTGTACGAATTAGAATCTCTGTAATCGGAAATACTGCAGATACATTTCAGGCTGTTAATTCTTATATTGTAGTTCCCATCTAAATGTCAACATTCACACTATCTGTAAGGCTTAAAAGCATTCATTATGTGCTTTACACTAAATTAGTGTTTAGGTCAACTTGCAAATAGAAATACTTAATAAGGCCCTGCCAAAGAAAGAGATCCAGAAGAATCTACAGATAAAGCCTAAAAGTTGAGATCTTCTTGGGGGCCGTCTCCATTTCTGTTTCTTCCCCAAAACCAAGGGGTTTAATATGAATTTAGGCACATGTACTTGCTATAATCGCCTGTACTCTTCTGGGAAGGCTTTCCATTGGATGATGGAACATTGTTCTTGGGATTTGCTCCCGTTACGGTTGGGTATTAATGTTGGATGATCAGTTCCTGTTCTGTGAGATTGTGCGGCCTTTACCACTTCACAACTGAAGTTTCTCCCAGACATTTCCACTTAACCATCATTTCACATTGATCAGGGCAAATCTAGCAGAATAGAAATGTGACGAACGGGTTTGTTGGAAAGATGGCAACCTATGATGGCACCAAGTGGAAGGTCATCGACCTCTTCTGTATAACCACCCATTCTGCTGCCAGCAGTTATTGCAGGACACACGGCCGTGTGCTTAACTATGCACCTGTGCCAGCAGGCTTATAATTACTGCGGACAGCCTGCTGTGTTTGCATGATGCCCCCAATGCTGAACACCACCTCAGCTACACATGAGAACCCTCTCTTGATCTGACTCAGTGTGCACACCCGGCCATTTGATGAACGCATAAACCTGCATTGATTTTTTCTGTATGTATATCTGATCCTCGTCTAATTCAACAAATGATACTAGGGGATATCACTGAAATTACTCATTTAACAAGAATCACAGAAATGTCTGAAAATGAAGAACAGCACTGGCATTGAAAGCTCGAGGTGCTGCTATTGGAAGACATTCGGTGTTTCTTGACCATTTCTGTATTTCTTGTTTCTCACACTGACAGGGGAAATTCTCCCCCCCCCATTAAATCTGCTGTAGCTACGTGATGTTTGAAAGCTTTCTACTTACTTCATACCCCTCCACA
Source organism: Mormyrus lacerda (assembly GCA_015163995.2). Taxonomy (NCBI): domain Eukaryota; kingdom Metazoa; phylum Chordata; class Actinopteri; order Osteoglossiformes; family Mormyridae; genus Mormyrus; species Mormyrus lacerda. The sequence continues at coordinate 30,967,698 of JAABNX020000119.1, forward strand.
ATATTCCAGTTAGATTTAGATTTGTGTTTGGTCCACTTCAGAATTCTCTCTCCTTTTGTTTTGGGCCGTTTGCCTATGCATGTCTTCTGGGCTTGGACCAGGCCATTCCAGAACTCTTGGTCCCTTTTCTCGCTCGGTTTTGAGCTGTTTATCCCAGGAAGCTCTTGGCTGTTTCGGATCATTGCCTCGTCACCGGGTAGCTTTTGTATGCTGCTTTTTGACATGGCCACATCGAAAAAGTTTATGGCTGTAGCAAACATAGATAGCTGTCCAAGCCCTGAAGCAACAAAACTGGCCACTAGCCTTCAGCCTGGCCTCTGCTTCAAACCCCCAGGCTGCCATAGGTTCCAAACCCTCATGCTGGCATAGGCCTCAGATCCTCAGGCTAGAATAAGCTTGAAATCATGAGGCTGGCATAGGCCTCAAACGGATGTACTGGTATACAGTAGGCTTGAAATCCTCAAGCTGGCATAGGCTTCAAATGGTCGTACTGGTATAGGCTTGAACCCCTCAGGCTGGCATAGGCTTCAAATGGTCGTACTGGTATAGGCTTGAACCCCTCAGGCTGGCATAGGCCACAAACTGTCATACTGGCATAGGCTCAAAATTCTCAGGCTGGCATAGGCCTCAAACTGTCATACTGGTATAGGTTTGAACCCCTCAGGCTGGCATAGGCCTCAAACTGTCATACTGGTATAGGCTTGAACCCCTTAGGCTGGCATAGGCCTCAAACTGTCATACTGGTATAGGCTTGAACCCCTTAGGCTGGCATAGGCCTCAAACTGTCATACTGGTATAGGTTTGAACCCCTTAGGCTGGCATAGGCCTCAAACTGTCATACTGGTATAGGCTTGAACCCCTCAGGCTGGCATAGGCCACAAACTGTCATACTGGCATAGGCTTGAACCCCTTAGGCTGGCATAGACTCCAAACCCAGGTAGCTTGATATTCTTCTGTTTCATTTGTTCCATATATGACATCCAGTGCTGTGGCCAGATATACAACTTCAGCTGGTGACCAGAACGCCCCCCCCACCCCTGCAGCCTGGTATCCAGAATCATATGCGTGTGTGTATGAAATTACTGTCTGTTAATTGTTTACTTGGAGAATGTATCATTATAGGAAAATACATTTTTCAAAAATATGTTTATATAATAATAACTTTATATGTTTATATAATAATAACCTTATATGTTTATATAATAATAACTTTATATGTTTATATAATAATAACCTTATATGTTTATATAATAACCTTATATGTTTATATAATAATAACTTTATATGTTTATATAATAATAACTTTATATGTTTATATAATAACCTTATATGTTTATATAATAATAACTTTATATGTTTATATAATAATAACTTTATATGTTTATATGCTCCATAGCCAGACGTAAGATCAGAAAAATTTAGTTTGTGAAAAATGGCCAAGATTCTCACTTTTAACAAAAAAGCCCACGATTGGCTGTAATTTCATGTGATAGCTGTTTTTACCGAAGTTTGCTGCAGCATCCGAAAGATGTAAAAACAGCACTAAGGATTAGGCTGCTCCTTTCGAGTTGTAGATTACACTCCAGCATAATGACATGACTGACAGATGATCCATCTTGAACATGCATATAACGTCACGTGAGCTGAATACCTCAATAAGACTTTCTTCCAAGGCCTAAAATGAATTAGTGGGATGTTAAAGGCTACCAGATTTACTGCAAATTTGCAAATTTCTCAAGTGAGTGTCCCCACAGCCATTCGTCAGCTCTGTAATGTTTCAGCGTCACGTGACCGTGAAGGCCGCAAATGTTTAATGTCGTCCTTGGGAAGAAATATGTATTGTGAGAAATGTGTGCCTATGAAGGAGAGTCGAATGGCAGTTATTAATGCCGTCAATATGTGACCAGTGCTACATAGCTAATCATTTGAGCTTCCAAAGAAGCGGTAGGTAGTTATCCTGCTGCTAGGAGAGCTGCACTTACATCTGCCACACTTAGAACTTCAGGTTTGTGCTTTGAAGTCCATCAGGGAGCGACTGGTGTGTGTGCACGCTCCCTCTCCATATATGCTATTAGATGTGTAGCTGACAGCTTCGTTTTTGGACATAATTACATAGCAGACATGGAAAAGAAATACTACTGTGAATATGGAACTGATATTAAACAGTAGTATGGATCGAGGCCTGGTTAAGCCTGTTTTGAAACATAATTACGGAGAAGGGATACCTGCCACAACCATCACTTGATGCAAAATATATATATTCAAGGCACCGACTTCTGATTGGCTCACTGAGACCAGCAGGAGAGTTTAAATACTCTGTCTCAGCTTCTGTCTTCCAGATCTTTCTCCCAAGGAAAGGTAAGGTTTTCATTCTGTTTCGTCATAAAAATAAATTAGCATTGCGTTGCTTCAGTTTATTATTCAGTCATAATGACATTGTCAAAATGTAGCTGCATTTGTACTATTTCACTTAGAAAGTTGAGTTAACATCTATCTTTAACAAGCAGTGGGACTTATAAGGGTATTTCAAAGAGAGTACTCAGTGTCAGAATGTCACAGAATGTCACTGATGCTTTTCATGCATGTCTTTAACCCTAAATCTATTATCTTCAGCTCTAGTGGACTTCTTTCAGTTATACTGCAGCTGAAAACATTACCAAATACTTTGGTTGGATGGTAGCTCACCCTGTAATCACATATTCCCTCTAGTCTGTGCATCAGAAATGAGGGCTGTTCTTGTGTTTGCCTGCCTCATTGAATTCACACTCCAAGCCCCTGTAAGTACCTGCCTATAAGGCAAACCTTTTAATCAGCTCAGGTCACATACAGGCACCTCTCAATTGTTATACTGTACTCACGTGTTATTACTGTACTCACGTGTTATTACAGCTGGACACTAATACATACATATTAAGACTGTCCATTAACGATTAGTCTCTCACTTCTATATAAGTTGTTATTTTTATTCTGGGTACATTTCAATTGAAAGAAATGACCAGGGAGATGGTATAGAGATGTAGGGACCTTCGCTGTAATTTTGGTTTCCCTGCAAAGGCTGGTTGTGGAGAGGGAGATACAGGAAAAAGTGTGTGATGGATGTATTGCGTTTTTGTTCTTCATCTGTTAATAGGCCCCCCAAGCTGGACCACCTGAGCCCCCAAGTTTAGAAATTGTGAGTATGTGAAAAATGCAGTACAAAATCCTATATACAGCACTCTCATAACCAAAGTCCGTTGACAAACAATGTTTAACATATCTGCACCTATCTATCAAACATATATTTTCTTTTTTTTAAGTGTCATATTTTGACTGACTCATTCATTTCAGTTCTTGTAGTCACTGACTCCCAAATACTAAATACAAATGCTTGGTGTTTTATGTTATTGCAAAGGTGTTACTAAAAAGCACCTTATGAGACCGCTTGTCAATTAACTTTTAGCCCAGAACAGTTTATTTAAGGAGTATAATTTGGGTTTCAGTGTATTATTACTTGAAAGGAATGTTTTACTTAAAACTGCTGGTTTTTTCTAATGTGAACAAAGTTGGGTAATTCAGGTCCAGAAAGTAAAAATCCACACCAAGATTGTTGTTATAAAACCAAAAACTTTGCAGTATTTTTACTGAATTAAGTAAATTTCCCAAGACCTTCTGTGAGCGGCTTTCTGTGCGCACTGTATGTTTATACGGCATTTTTATACAAAGTTTCTGGAACTTCAAGATCCATAAAGGGTTGTCACATATGTTCTTAGATTCAGAGTATAGAGTGCTCTGTCTTCTCAATGCAAGGCACTTTGTTTCTTTATTGCCATTAGCTAGCTATCTTAATACAGTGCAGTCAGCATTGTTATTACTTGGGCAATTTTGAGCAGGCAGCATGCTTTGATAGAAAGCCTAATCAAAAGTTCTCTGTGAATTCCAATCAGTGGATATATTAGGCTTCTTTAAATGTAGTTTGGAAAACTCGTTGGCTTAGTTTACACAAGCAAAATAAAAGAAGAGAGCAAACAAACATTAAAATGTCACCAAAGAGAGAAAAATGTAAACAATTTATATATGTTTGCCATAAAGTGTAATTTGTATTCCTGCTCTCCTGACGAATTGTTTAAACTCAGGCTTGACTCTGCAGTCTGTCGTGAGCTCATACATAATCCTGAGGCACAAGCATGGCTGTTTGTTTTTCTAAAATGAACCTTTTTCATTTAAGTTGCTACCATATGGCTTCCAAGGCTCGGACATCAGACTGCAGTCTGCGGGAGCTGTGAGTATTTTGCACATAATCCAAAGAGAGTAACTCAACTTCATGCGACCTATTGTCTGCAAGACTGAAGATGGACATCTTTCATTCAGGCCTGGGGGAAAGTGATATTTCTCTCCTGTTGTGTTTGGGAATATGCTGCATCATTTATGAGAGTAACCAAGCCCTTGTGTAGCTGTACAGTGACCCTGTCATCAAAATGGGGAGCAATTTGATCTTCACTGCTTTTGGTTTGGATCCTGGCTTGGGCCTGTGTGGGGGGTGGGATGGGTGGAGTGATGATGGTGGTTTATATGTTAAGCCAGTGTTCTTGTTGGTGTACAGATGATGTGACATCCCCCCGCAGTCAAAAGGCATGTGGTTTAAGTGAATCTGTGTCTGAAAATTCACTTGGTATATGATGGTGTGGGTGCCCTGCAATGAACTGGCATACTGTCCAGGGACTGGTCTAGTCTTGGGCATCTTGGAACAGGCTCACTGCTAACCCTGCCCTGGATAATTGAATTTGATTTTCATATAGCGCCTTTCACACAGGGACACAGTTGCCCAAAAGCACTGGACCAGAATGAGTGGCAGTCCGTTACCACATCATTTATGCAAAATGCTGCATAGAAAAAGAGGTTATGGATACTGGTGGATGGATGGATGGAGACCTCCTATGACAGTAGCCTGCAAATGCTGACGCGGCTCTGTGTGACAATGCAAACAGCAGACTGTTTACACAACGTTTTCTCTTAATCCTGAACAGGTCCATCCCGCTATAGCCACGCACAATGTTTTCCCAGGACAGACCAGCATAGAGTTCGTAAGTCCCGAGGTTTACTGTTGCTCATGATAATAACCTGCCGATGAAATGAAATCCTTGTGGTGATGTCATTTAACGGGGCTACAAGGTTTTGATGAGACTTTAATATGAGCTGCCAAACATAAGGAAACAGGTGGTGCCTCATGGCAGTTTAATTAATGTAAAACTACAGTCCTCGGCCAGATGCATTGTTAATTGGTTCAGAATAATATTTGCTTTTGCGTGCTTAATGCATGATTTACTTGCCTGGCATGGGTTGACGGGTTGAAATAAAGATAATCAATCGCTTCCCCAGCTGGTGCCTGTTGGAGATCACAGCCCTCAGTCTGCCGGTTCCACTTCTCCTATGCATCAGGTGAGCTGCCCACATCCTGCTCCAACACGATACCCTCTGTTAGACACGCTCTGCCATAAGAGCCATGGGGTAGTGTGAGTAGCAACATGTTCTGCCAAACACATCCGCTGCTTTCCTCATTGAATACATGTCAGAAAGGTAACAATCCAGCTTTGTGCAACATTGCTGTGACCACAACAGACACCCACTGCGTGACGTAGACCAATAAAAAAGACTGAATAATAATTTCTTTATGATTTGTTCTTTTCTTAGTATTGCCATAGCAAAAAAGATAATTGTGAAAGAATACATTCAGACACACTATATCTATACTGTTTGATTTCCTATTTAGATATAATTTTTATTTATATATTTTGTGATGCATGAAGCCATTATCGAGCGGGCTTTATTGTCCTTTGTCCATATACAAAGGACAATAAATAATTGTCAAAATGTCCATATACAGGCATAGAGTGTGTCACAATGTGGGAAGGACAGAGGCATTGGGAAAAACCAAGGGGCTTTAAAACACAACAGGAGATGCAAAAGGAAATGGAGCATGATGGGTCAGAACTAGGCAGGGAGAGCTAGGAGGGCAAACAGAGGGGCACAGGCAGTCAGGAACGTAAGATTGACTGAGGCAGGGAGAGCTAGGAGGGCAAACAGAGGGGCACAGGCAGTCAGGAACGTAAGAATGACTGAGGCAGGGAGAGCTAGGAGGGCAAACAGAGGGGCACAGGCAGTCAGGAACGTAAGATTGACTGAGGCAGGGAGAGCTAGGAGGGCAAACAGAGGGGCACAGGCAGTCAGGAACGTAAGAATGACTGAGGCAGGGAGAGCTAGGAGGGCAAACAGAGGGGCACAGGCAGTCAGGAACGTAAGA
>JAABNX020000119.1:31083678-31094124 GCA_015163995.2 Mormyrus lacerda
CTGCAAAAAGCAGAGACCTAATCCTGAGGTCACCAAACTGGACACCCTCAATGCCCTGGCTGCGCCTAGAAATTCTGCCCATAAAAGTTGTGAACAGAATCGGTGACAAAGGGCAGCCCTGACGGAGTCCAACCCTCACCAGAAACAAGTCCGACTTATTGCCGCCCATGCGGACCAGACTCTGACACTGATCATACAGGGACCAAACAGCCCTTAAGAGGAAGCCCGGCACCCCATACTCCCAGAGCACCCCCCACAGGACTCCCCGAGGTACACGGTCGAATACCTTCTCCAAATCCACAAAACACATGTAGACTGGTTGGGCAAACTCCCATGAACCCTCCAGAACCCTGCGGAGAGTATAGAGCTAGTCCACTGTTCCAGGGCTGGGGCAAAAACCACACTGCTCCTCCTGAATCCGAGGTTCGACAATCCGGCGGATCTTCCTCTCCAGAACCCCCAAATAGACCTCACCAGGGAGGCTGAGGAGTGTGATCCCCCTATAGTTGGAGCACACCCTCTGGTTCCCCTTCTTAAAGAGGGGTACCACCACCCCAGTCTGCCAGTCCAGGGACACTGCCCCCGATGTCCATGCGACGCTGCAGATGCGTGTCAACCAGGACAGCCCCACAGCATCCAGAGTCTTGAGGAACTCTGGGCGGATCTCATCCACCCGGGGCCCGGCCACCAAGGAGCTTCTTAACCACCTCAGCGACCTCCACCCCCGAGATAGGAGAGTCCACACCCAAGTCCCCATACTCTGCTTCCGAATTGGAAGGCATGTCTGTGGGATTGAGGAGGTTTTCAAAGTACTCCCTCCACTGACCCAAAATGTCCCGGGTTGAGGTCAGCAGCACCCCATCCTCACCATGAACAGTATTGATGTTGCACCGCTTTCCCGCCTGGAGCCGCCGGATGGTGGACCAGAATCGCCTCGAAGTCATCCGGAAGTCGTTTTCCATATCTTCACCAAACCCCTCTCAAGCCCGAGTTTTTGCCTCAGCTACCGCTGAAGCCGCATCCTGCTTGGCCTGCCGGTACCTGTCAGCTGCCTCAGGAGTCCCACAGGCTAAGTAGGCCCAATAGGACTCCTTCTTCAGCTTGATGGCATCCCTCACCACTGGTGTCCACCAGCGGGTTTGCGGATTGCCGCCACGACAGGCACCGACCACCTTATGGCCACAGCTCCGGTCAGCCGCCTCCAGAATGGAGGTGCGGAACATAGCCCATTCGGACTCAATGTTCCCTGCCTCCCCCGGGACATGGGAGAAATTCTGCCGGAAGTAGGAGTTGAAACTCCTCCTGACAGGGGATTCCGCCAGATGTTCCCAGCAGACCCTCACTATACGCTTGGGCCTGCCAGGCCTGGCCGGCTTCCTCCCCCACCAGCGGAGCCAACCCACCACCAGGTAGTGATCAGTTGACAGCTCCGACCTACTCTTCACCGAGTGTCCAGGACATGCGGCCGCAAGTCCGATGACAGGACTACAAAGTCGATCATCGAACTGCGGCCTAGGGCATCCTGGTGCCAAGTGCACATATGAACACCCTTATGCCCAAACATGGTGTTCATTATGGACAAACCGTGACGAGCACAGAAGTCCAACAACAGAACACCGTTCCTCCCAATCATGCCACTCCAGGTCTCACTGTCATTGCCCACGTGAGCATTGAAGTCCCTCAGCAGAACAAGAGAGTCACCAGAAGGAGTGCTCTCCAACACCCCCTCCAGGGACTCTAAAAAGGGTGGGTACTCTGAACTGCCGCTCGGCGCATAAGCGCAAACAACAGTCAGAACCCGTCCCCCCACCCGAAGGCGAAGGGAGGCTACCCTCTCGTTCAATGCGGTAAACCCCAATGTACAGGCACCCAGCCAGGGGGCAATAAGTATGCCCACCCAAGCTCGGCGCCTCTCCCCGCAGGCAACTCCAGAGTGGAAGAGGGTCCAACCCCCTTTGAGGAGACTGGTTCCAGAGCCCAAGTCGTGCGTCGAGTAGAGCCCGACTATATCTAGCCGAGACTTCACAACCTCGTGCACCAGCTCAGGCTCCTTCTCCTTCAGAGAGGTGACATTCCATGTCCCAATAGCTAGCTTCTGTAGCCGAGGATCAGACCGCCAGGATCCCAGCCCTTGGCACCGCCCAGCTTGCATCGCACCCGACCGCTATGGCCCCTCCTATGGGTGGTGAGCCCATTGGAAGGGGGACCCACGTGCCTTGTTCGGGCTGTGCCCAGCCAGGCCCCATGAGTATAGGCCTGGCCACCAGGCACTCGCCATCGAGCCCCACCCCCAGGCCTGGCTCCATGGGGGGGGGCCCGGTGACCCGCGTCCGGGCAAGGGAAAACGTGTATCCAATATTTTTCTCATCATAGGTGGTCCTTTGATATATATATGCATGCAAACTGCAGCCTGGTTCTTCCCTGTTTTCTCATTAATGTTTTCCTTAGGATGATATGACCTGATATGAACTCTCCTAGCGGTGCACTTCACACCTGCACTTAATGTTTCCCAATCATTTTGTAGATCACTTGAGGTCATCCTCCAATTCATGAGAAACTGTCGGATAATTTAATGGTCATCTCTGGCATTATAACGTAGTTTTCGCCCTTTATCTGTCTGGCTTCTGGTCATTTCTAGTGTCTGCTGCTTCATCTTATTATTCTGTACTGCTGTCTTTTTTTAACTTAAACTTGAATTTTGAGCCACAGTGTAACCTTTTGCCAGCAAAACCAGGTTTAAACCAGGATATACAAAGTTGTCTCTTAATTTTTTCTCTTTAATTTTATTTCCTGTATATTGTTTGCATGCATCCATCTAAAATAAGTTCTTCATGGCACTTTTAGTACAACAATAGGACAAGAAGCACCTCTGCATTACCATAATAGTATGAAAATTCTGCTTACACATCTGACTTCAAAAGTAATTATTTTTCTAACAAGGCAATTCTTTTTTTTGCTGTGCCATACTTCAGACTTTTGCACTATTTGTTATTTTCATTCTGGATCTGACTTTGTTATCTGCCTCACACACTGTGAATCCACACTTTGCACAAATTCAATAGCATCGGGGTCAGAACACCCACAAGATTCCTATGCGTCCAAGGATTTAGCTGTGGATGATAGAGGCATGTCCTTACCAGTATTGTAGAAGTACTATGTGTATTTAGGGGGACGGGAGGGTTGGGGCTGATTCGGTCCCCATGTTGCGTCCACAGTGAAGGACGAGGCAGGGAGGCGAGGATACACACAGAAAAGGGTTTATTCTGGCCGGACAAGTCAGACGACGACAAACATCAATGACAGATCTGGGGAATGCTGACTGACGCAGACTAAATACACAAGAATCCGAAAATAACAGGAAACAGGTGATCACAATTGGGAATTAACACGAGGTAACAAGGTGGGCGTGGCACACATGAGGATACCCATGGGTGCGCGTCAGGGGAGGCGACGGACAAGACAAAACCAGGGAGAACAGAACCTGAAAAACAAGAGCAAAAAAAAAAAAAACATCAGCGGTTGACCAGGAACTGAACAGACACACAGAACAGGCACAGGGACAGGAAGTAAGACAGGACCTGACATAAGACGGGAAACACGGACAGAGATCAGAAAGGGAGACAGGCGGAACAAAAGGGCCAGGAGTGAACAAGGGAACCACAAAGGGACGAGGAGCCGAGACAGGAGTAACGAAGGAAGGAGGCGGACCACAAGGGCTGGGAGCAAACACGGGAGGCACAGAGGGACGAGGAGTGGATAAGGGAGGCCAGACAGGCAAGGTCGGGGGAAAAAGGGAAGGCCACGGCAGGTGAAGGGTGTCAGCCGGAGGGGCCAAAGGGCGACCGCGAGGCCAGAGCCGTAGGGGACCTTGCAGGGGCCGAGGAGGTAGACGGAGGGACAGGCAAAACAGGTGAGAAGGGAGTCGGAGGGGGCACCAGGAGAGGCGAGGAGGGAATTGGAGGGGAGCAGAGTGCCAGTGAGGAGGGAGGAGTAGCAGCTGCAGTAGGCGAAGGCACAGCCGCTACCAGAAAAGGCGTAGTTGACCAACAAGTCAGAGCGGAGGGAGCCGCAGCGTACCGACGAGCCGAGGCAGGGGAACCCGCAGGCAACCAACGAGGTGGTGGAGGTGTTATCGAAGGCAGCCGACGAGTCCTCAGAGGGGGACCTGCAGGTGCCCCCTGAGCCCCAGTCAAGGTCAGCGAGGGCGAGCCAGGGGGCAGAGCGAGAGGAACCCTGGCCCTGTGCCCTCTCCCCTTTCTGGATATGGACAGGCGGGGGTCTCAGTCGACCTTGCTGGGGTGAGGGTGAAAGAGTCATTAGGGAGGTCCCCGAAGGGTGTAGGCAGGACAGGCGGAGCCGGAGGGAAGATCGGCACTGAAGCCACGGGCGTAGCTGCGGGTGAAGGCGGTGCTGGTACTGTGGGCGGAGCAGGGAGCTCGAGCGGAGCAGCTGCAGGTGGCTCTGGGCCAGCAAGTGGCACAGCAGCCTCGCTGGGCAGCACAGCAGAGAGTTCAGGCGGTGTAGCAGGGGGCACCGCAGCGACCACCAACTCTGGGCCATCAGGGGGAGCTTCAGCAGGTGCCAGGACAGGCAGGATGGGAGTAGCAACTACAGCCTCGGGCGGTGCAGCGGGCAAGACAGGCGGGACAAGCAGGCAGGCGGCAAGACAGGCATCACTGGAACAGGTAAAACAGGGGGCTCAAAACCAGACACCGTGAGGGGTGGTGTATCGACCGTTGGTGCAGGAGCCACGGTGGAACGTCAGAGTGCACCCTGGCTGTGGGCTTTGACCTCTTGAGGATTAGGGGAACACGTGGGATGGCATCCCTAACTGATCTGGCCCCTTTAAGAGCCAGGAGCGATCCCCATAAGGGGTGAGCTGCCCATGTTAGCAGCGTAGAGGCTGCATCATGTGCACACTCATGCGTCAGCCCTGTAGCTATGAGGTTGGGATTGTACTTCGCCGGACACAGGATTGGGAGGGATTCCCCCGGTTATCCGGCAGGGGCAGAATTGGCAGAGAGAGAGAGATGGCCCCCAAAAACACCGTCGGCTCATCCGTGACTCTCTGGCTCCTTCGCTTCCTCCTTCGACTTGCTTTCGGAGAGATCTCGAGTAGTTCGGTCAGCGGATTAACCTGCAGACCGCTGTCTTGGGCAACCTGCTGCTTATCCGCCTCTTCCACCTGACCCCGGGGCTGCCGTAAGTTAAGCTGTACCTCCTCGGTCAGAAATGTGTCTTTACACGGGGAAATCCCTCGCAGAATATTCCCTGTATGGATCGTCAGGGCTCGAGCCTCCAGGTCCTCCTGGACCTCTGGCTGCTGTAGCCAGTATACAGCCTCACTCACCAGTGTGCTGTATTCTGTCTCCATCAGTGGAGGCGTCTTGTTGGAGAGATCTGTCATTCTGTTGCGTCAGCGGTGAAGGACGAGGCAGGCAGGCGAGAATACACACAGAAAAGAGTTTAGTCTGGCAGGACAAGGCAGACGACGACGGACATCAATGACAGATCCGGGGAATACTGACTCTGATGCGAACTAAATACCAATCTGAAAATAACAGGAAACAGGTGATCGCAATTGGGAATTAACACAAGGTAACAAGGTGGGCGTGGCACACATGAGGATCGGACGAGCTGGGCGTGACACCCCAGCGTTGAAACTAGAGATAGCCGATACAGCAACAGTTGGCTGATGGTTAAAAATAAGGCAATATTTTCTGACAATAATTCCCTTTAAACTAGTGACCTATATGGCTTTGCACACCCGCTTACTAAACAGATAGAAAAATGTCTGCTGTGTGCAACTATTTTAATGTTAGTGAAAATTTTAATGCCAGTGAAACGCAATTTTCAAACATTGCTCTGCTAAAATTTCATGAGGAGGATCTGCTAATAAGCGTTTTAACACACCAATTTGATTGCTCATCTTAAGGTGAGACAATGAATAAGGAGTTTGAAGAGTTTCTGAAAAACAAATCCTTTCCAATAAAGGAGGCTGTAGTACTGCTTTTCTGTGAGTAACACCAGCATTTGATAGCAATGCAGACAGTATGAAATCAAAATTATGGAGTTTATCACACTTGATGTTATAAATTATATAAATATATAAGATGTATACAGATATATACAAGATGTATAAAATATAGTGCTCTGGGGCTGTTGTTGAATACCAACAGAATTAGTGTTTTCTTATTAAAAAATAAATATTTTCTCACGTTTTTTTTTAATATATGTAAGTATTTTTTTATTTATTTGAATGGGGTGTCCCTTTAAACTTATTGAAGCAGAATTTCCCAAACAGTCAGTATTGGTAGTGGTACCAGTTTTCCAGATAGTCAGCTATTGGTATTGGCCGGAAATTTTATTATGGATGCATCAGTAATTGAAACCAAACCTACGGCCTTATATTTGTTTATTCCAGCTTATATTAATCAGCAAACCAGCATTGTCATCTTTTAATTGGCTTTTTTCAGAAGGTCAGAAGGTGCGAGCATCAAAAGTTCTGATTTACAAAAATCAAAATGCTGTGTGCACAGAATCACATAAGATGAATATAAGTACTTCTGGCATTTTGAGGAGAGGAAAGGTTATTCTTCTCACATGCTCTAAATTGGTAATTTGGTAACAATTGTCATGACCTGCGCTTCCAGTCCTCATGTGTGCCACGCCCACCTCGTTAGTGGTAAATGGATTGCATTTATATAGCGCTTTTCTACTCTTACAAGTACTCAAAGCACTTTACAATATATGCCTCACATTCACCCATCCACACTCACATTCATACACTGGTGGCAGAGGCTGCCATGCAAGGCGCCAACCTGCACACCGGGAGCAATTTGGGGTTCAGTGTCTTGCTCAAGCACACTTTGATGGGGTCAGGAGCTCAAACCTGCAACCCTCTAGTTGCCGAACGATAGGACTATCACCTGCGCCACCATCCTCGTTACCCGCGTGTGATTTCCTAATGTACCAGCTGTCTTGAGTTTATTCTAATGTCATGTCCTGTATTTAAGTCTGTGTTCAAGTCTGTTTCCCCAGGTCTGTCATTAACGTTGCATGTTTGGAGTTTTGTTTGCCCTGAATAAACCCCGTTTTCCCGTATTCATGGCTCCCTTTGCCTACTTCCCAGTCCTGATGTAACAGAATGACAGACCTCACAAACAAAGTACCCCCCTGACTGAAAGATTGTTACCTCTGTCTTTTTGATGAGGTACTTCACTGGATCGCCTTGCCCAACGTCCGGGAAGATCCCCAGGCATGGGATCTCCTAGAAGAGGACGCACACCTTCTCTGTGAGGATAATCTCCAGCAGCTACGACAGAGATTGAGAGAGGTATGGACCCTGCTGGTAGCTTGTGATATCAAACTGCCTCTCGATTTGGCCTCAAACCCCTGCGCTGCCCTCAGCTCCACAAGCAGGAGGGAAGTGGAAGATGATAAAAGAGATTGACAGCGGAACCAGCGATCTTCTTAGGAGCCATCTCCCTCCCTCCCTAGCTGGGATGTAATTCACGCTCCAGGGTCTCTTCTGGAGGGTGATGGAGGACCCGGCGGTTTGTGAGGCCCCAGAAGCTGTCCAACTGTGCATGCAATTCCAGGAAGCCTTCTCAGCATTCACCCCAACTTCATCTACGCACGAGTTGAATGAGATCACCGTCTCCTTAAAGAGGCTGCTCTTATTGAGGACAAAGCAGACCCCCTCAACAGTGTTCCCTGTGGTTCCCAGTCCTGCAGTCCCTGCAGCACCCCTCATGGTTCCCACTATTGATGATCCTGTCCCGCCGGCACCTGATGTTCTTGTCCCGCCTGTTCTGCCCGTGCTGCCTTTCTCGCCTGTTCTGCCTGACCATCCAGCCCTGCCCATGCTGCCTGACCTTGTCCTGTCTGTGCTACCCGAGCCTGCCCTGCCTGTCCCAAAGGTCCTTAAAGGGGCCCGCTGTGGCTGCACGGTCACCTGCCGCGGCTCCACCTTCCTTCTCGCCTCCCCTGGTGCCCCCTCAGATTTCCTCCTCGACTCATCTGCCTGTCCCTTGGCCTGTTTCCTCATCCCCTTCGTGGTCCCCTCCTGTTCCTGCCTCCCTGTCGCCTGTGGCCCATCTGGCTGCCACCTGTCTCCCACTGTGGCTCCCTCGCGCTTGTCTCTTAACCTTTCCCGTTTGGCCTCCCATGTTTGCTCCTTGTCTCCCTGTGGTTCCTCTGTTCACTCCCCGTCCTTTTGTCTCTCCTGTTGGTGTTTCCCCTGTGTCTCCCTTCCTGGTCTGCCAGTCAGCGTTTTTTGTATTGTGTCAAGTGTTGTCTTGGCTTTTACCCTTGTGTGTGTTTTGTGTTTCGGTTCTGTTCCCTGTGCCTCGGTGATGCTTTTGTTTTGTTTTTCAGGTCCTTTTTTTTCCCGGTCTCGTTCTGTCCGCTGGCTTACGGGGGGGTTATGTCATGACCTGCGCATCCAGTCCTCGTGTGTGCCATGCCCAACTCGTTACCCGTGTGTCAATTCCAAATGTACCAGCTGTCTTACGTTTATTCTGATGTCATGTCCTGTATTTAAGTCCGCATTCAAGTCTGTTTCCCCAGGTCTGTCATTAACGTTGCATGTTCCCTTCGCCTGGTTCCCATCCCGAAGTAACAACAATAAAGAGGCTAATTACATACAGAGGTGAAAATAATTATAACAAACATGCCTGGCACTTCTTGTTAATTCAAACAGAGATAATGAAGCACAAAGTAACCTGTCTGATTTTGGTGATGGGTGTATTTCCGTATTTCCAGCTTAAAACTGCCTGTTTTGTTATAAGCATGACAGACCTCATGATATAGGGAAAATGTTTTGCGCTGCGGAGCAGAAATATGTTCAGATCTAAATTCAGTGCTTTCATATAAACCTTTTTTACATGTTGTCATTGCTTTCAAACATTGCTTGCGTCTTTTACTATACAATTAGATTTTTTAAATTTCTATTCATATAAAGTTATAGAAAACCCAAAAAATTTGAGATTTTCAAAAAACATTCAACTTTATTCTTGAGTGCTTAAGCTTTGTTTTACAGATTGAGTTCAATTATTTCTTTAAAGTAAAACAATTAAAACAATGTTTGCTAGAAACATAACTGTTATATAACGAGAAAACAACAAACCCAAGCACATTGTAATCTTAAAGAATGAATTTCATAAGCAGCTGTCCCTGGAGTCACCTTCATCTAATTGTGTTTGGCTTGTGCGAGATGAAAGGAGCCTTTCTGCTGAAGTCTGGCACCTCCAAACTAAAAACACGCCCTTCATTCTGGGCACCGTTCTGCAGATAGTGAGTGACACTCTCACAGACTCATGAATGTATTTCTGACATGAAGTGACCAAGTCATGGGGTGCTGTGTCTGTGATCAGAAGGTCGCTTGCTCAAACCCCAAGATCAGCAGAGTGATGTCACTGCCGAATCCTTCAGCAAGACGCTTAACCCCCAATTGCTGACCCTGCTTTCTCAAAAATAAATAAATAATACTATGTTGCTTTGCTCAAAGCATCTGTAAAATAAATAAATGTAACCTTGAGTTTATTTAAAACCAGGACAGCAGAATTGCTTGGTCAGTTTCAGGCGCTGCTCCACAGTGGCAGCTTCTCTCATTACCCATGAGCACAATGGGTCTGCACACTTTTCCAGAATATAATAATACACTTTACTTGGCTATGCATCATGCAAAAAATACAGTTCAAGCTAGACATCTGGTGTCCTTGTCATAAGGGTCACTGACTATACAGAAGAGGCAAGCCTTTCCCTGGCTCTGAAAAGCACGTCAAGCAATTTTTTCTACTTTCAACAATTTAGTTCATTAGGTAATATATGACACCCCCCCCAAGAGATGTAGGAATGACAGACTATAAATTCATAATTTGACATGTATTTAAATCCTTCATAATTTTGTCAGAGTTGTTTGGGGAGGTCAAAAACAGTTCAGGCCTTTGGGAATATCAGATCTGTAAGATAAATAAAACATGCAGTGAGTACAAGAATAGGGTTTTAGTTAATGGGCGGTAAGAAATGCAAACAATATTTCAGTTTTGATTATTTATTGTTACGTGTTCCAAGGAACACAATGAAATTCATAAAGGAAGGAAAGTACAGACGGCAGTGCAGTACAGTACTAACAGCAGCACAGTATAGGACAGACAGCATTGCAGCACAGGACAGACAGCTGTGCAGTACAGTACTGACATCAGCACAGTACAGGACAGACAGCAGCGCAGTACAGGACAGACAGCAGTGCAGTACAGCATAGACAGCAGTGCAGTACAGTACTGACAGCAGCACAGTACAAGACAGACAGCAGTCCAGTACAGGACAGACAACAGCGCAGTACAGGACAAACAGCAGTCCAGTACAGGACAGACAACAGCGCAGTACAGGACAAACAGCAGTCCAGTACAGTACTGACATCAGCACAGTACAGGACAGACA
>JAABNX020000119.1:31117259-31138043 GCA_015163995.2 Mormyrus lacerda
AGCCCCTACCTCACTGGGGTCTCCAGCCCTTACCTTCCTGGGGTCTCCAGCCCCTACCTCACTGGGCCCTCCAGCCCCTACCTCACTGGGGTCTCCAGCCCTTACCTTCCTGGGGTCTCCAGCCCCTACAGGTACCTCACACGGCCCTCCAGCCCCTACCTCACTGGGGTCTCCAGTCCTTACCTTCCTGGGGTCTCCAGCCCCTACCTCACTGGGGTCTCCAGCCCTTACCTTCCTGGGCCCTCCAGCCTCTACCTCACTGGGTCCTCCAGCCCCTACCTTCCTGGGGTCTCCAGCCCCTACCTCACAGGGCCCTCCAGCCCCTACCTCACTGGGGTCCCCCAACCCCTACCTCACAGGGCCCTCCAGCCCCTACCTCACTGGGTCCTCCAGCCCCTACCTTCCTGGGGTCTCCAGCACCTACCTCACAGCGCCCTCCAGCCCCTACCTCACATGGCCCTCCAGCCCCTAGTTTGCAGATGGAAGGACAGACAGTTTTTAATGACACAATACAAATATATACTCAATATCACAATATTTTAAAAGGTATTATAAAAAGACATTTAATATCCCCACAATTACAAAATATAACTCTCACCTTGCAGTAGGGAGAAAATTGAAGTATGTAAAACAAAAGCATCTTCAATACACAGCTAACAGATCTCTTTAAAAAGCTTGTGTTAAATCTCATTACAGCAAATCACTTTTTCCATTTATAAAAGCAGCTTATCAAGCTGGTGCTGAGTGATTTGGCTGATTAAGGCAGTTTCCCTCATGAGCAGACTAGGTCCTATAGCTGTATCGTGCTTCATATCTGCACCGTGTCACTTGGCAATCATGACTGGGAGCCTCTAGTGGCAAAATAAATGAGGTTCAATTCATCGGGGGACAGGAAGCAGGAAGGGTGCAGAGCATCAGGTGCCTGAGAGGTACTTGTTGCCATTGGCAACGATCACACCGCTTCTCATGCTAATGCTAATCCCTCCAGCGCAGTGCTGGTGATTTGCCGGCCGTATAAGTTGGATTCCATGTGCGACGTAGCACGAATCAGCTTTCGTTGCCCCCTGCAAACATCAGCGCAGAGATAATGGATTGAAGGCTAATTAAATTGCAGTGAAAATCAGGGGGATAAAGGATAAATGTTTCTGAATAATATAATTATCTGAGTTCTGACACTTAATTTACCTTCGTTTGAAATTGAAACTTTCTACCTAGCTGTGACGAGGGTGTTGTTTGTGATTTATGCTTTAGTACAAAAACACAAAGGAGGCAAATATATGAATGCACAATCGTTCTATTGTGTTTTTAATTGGATTCTAGGTTTATCCAGATTCAACAATATTGCTTCCTCCCTGACTCAAGTAGACATAACATTTCCTTAATTTTTTGATGTCTGCAAATATACCAGGTGCCTGTTGAAACCCCCCCCCCAAGCTATTGTGGCTTCACAAGTCATGGCAGCTTATATCTTGTGTCATCAAACATTTGAGAATTTTTTGGATTCATCCAGCCACTGCATATTACATAGAATAGTTATACTTTATTAATCCCTGCAGGGATATTTTCATTTCACCTACTATATCTGACTTGCCATGAGACACACAGACAGGTGAGAGCAAGCTTGTGAGTCAACTGGTATGTAGTGCCTCTGGAGCTGGGGCTTAAGGGTCATGCTCAGGGGCCCAATGATGAAATCCGATTACTGACCTGGGATTTGAACCGACAACCTTCCTATTGCAGGCAGAGTCTTAACCAGCTGAACTACACCCCAGCCCCCAGTCACTCCAGTGATTAACTGACCCTGTTTTCTCATAAATACATGTCAATTTACAGTCAGTAAAATGTAAATGTGAAATTAGTGAGAGGGAAACAGTGTATGATGGGATGGGGTGGGGATGGGGTCACATCAGGTCCGTACAGGGACTGTCTCTGCCTAGCGGCCGCAACTGCCTTTTATCTGTAGCACTATCAGAGCATCTCCTGCTGGTTGACATTGGAATAACTCCAAGTTCTCAATCACTGCCTGTTTTGGGGCATTATGGGGAATCTGAGTGGTTTCCCAGTATCCATTGCTGCTGTGTGTCATGTTTAGCATATTGTCACATGATCAATTAGGGAAACATACCAAACTCGCTAACTTCGTGAATGCTGAGAGTCGGAAGTAGTGATGGTCAGATGATGCTTTTTGAACCATTTGCTGTATTTTCAAACTCCACTAGATGGTGATGTTGGCTTACTTTGGTGTGGCATCAGAAAATACAGCAACGTCTTGGCCATCATGTTCCGAGAGGAGTGAGGCATTGCCACTTAACATGTACAAAGCACAAATACAACGAATGACAACATGCGGAAGGGCACTGAAGGGAACGTGGTTATAGACAGTCCTTGAAAAGCAAATATAAATTACTTTAAAAAGGTTGCTGTATGTTTTTATGTGATAATTTGTTAAATATTTTTATATTTTTAGAATCTAAGACTCTGACTTGTGCAATGTGTAGATGTACAAAAAGTTTGAATCTTTTAGACTTGAAAACCAGTTCAACCAACTCACTTGCATGAACAGGAAGTCACCATTGATCACTCATATAGTTGGTTTTGCGTGTGAGTAGTGTTTCTCACTAAGACCATATCACGCTTAATGCTGTTATCTCCAACTGAAAATGCGCAAATACAAATGCACGTCGTATTGGATTTTATATTAGAGATTCATATTGTGATATTATGCGTTGTAGTAGGACTGAGTATTAAGTGACTCATCTTACCACAAATCTTCCATGTGCTCTAAGGGAGGCTTGATGTATTTTCGCCTAAATTTGTGTCGAATGGGAAGGATGAAGACTTCTCTCTCAAGTGCTTTTTGTGATATCAATTCTTTGTCTGTCACATGGTATACATATTATCAGTGACTCATGTGACTCTATTGCAGTACCACTTGTTTTATTTAGAGGTGTCGTCTAGTGATACCGTGCATGACACTTCTTCTGTTACCATTGGCTGTCCAGCAGGATGTGGTGACAAATACATCTGCTTTAAAAATTTACATTGTCTTTAGCAGATTAAAGGTGACAAAATGTCGAAATGTGTCTTTGCGGAGACGTTGGTTAATAAATCCTATTTTGCAAAGTGCACCCTCTTCTTTTGTTATATTCCATGTGTAGAAATGAAAATGCCCATTAAATACACACAATTGTTGGGGCTTTGGGAACCACATCTTATATTTTAATTGTTTATGAATAAATAGTCATACGTCTTGGAAGGGGGATAGTTGTTAAGAAATGCTACAGTTGTATACTTGTTTGGTCCAGAGGACAAAAGCAAGTCAACTACAATCAATAGCCTACCTGCTTATTTTTGCAGCACAGCAATTTAAACACATTCTGAAATGACTCGACCGAAAAGACCGCAGGGAGTGCACTCAGACCAGTGTTTACCAAAATGGAGACATCGCCACCTGTTGAGTAAAGGCAAGAATTTGGTTGCCTGCCTGAACTAGGGACTTGGGGCTTTAGGTCTGGAAAGTAATGCTCTTCTTGACAATCGAGCCAAAGGCATCATGCTGTGCTGTACTGGGGTCTCCCCCTGCCTGTTTCGGTGTGAGAACATACCCTCCACAACTCAGACAAAAAGCCAGAAGATGGAGTTACTGTGATGACTGTCACTGTGTGCAGCAAATGTGCTGGGTAATATTTCCAGTTTATTGGCTTTTGTGATATATTTATCAACTTTTTGTCCATTTGGTCACTTCAGATTCCTCGCTCTTTGATATTGCAAGCCATCAATAGTAGTAAAGTAGGCAGACAGGAGTGAGATGAATTTAAGCAGCTCAACAAAACATTATCTGAACTCGGTATAAAATCAACACCTATCAGGTGTTATATATCCAGCTATCAGTAAGATATTAGGTTATAAATGTCACTCATGTATTTAGCAGATTTGTTTTATCCTAAACAAAGTACAATTGCAAAAGTTGGGTCAGTCATTCCCTGGTGCACTTAAACACCTTACTCAAGGGCCCAATGGTGGCGTCACCCTGCTGGGATCCTGGGATTCGAACTGGTAGTCTTCTGATGATGGGCACAGTATCCTACTCTGGTAAGCCACACTCTGCCCTTAAGCTTGTGGCTTATTTTAATTAATAATTAAGGTCCACATCTTTATGTTGAAAAATACCATTTCTCCTTTTATGATAAAGCAGTGACAGGACAATAAATCAAACCACCTGCATGTCAACATGGTTATATAACAATTTGTCTGGTCCGAGATGAGCACAGGCTGCTTTGCAGCACAAAACGTTCAGGAGAAAATGGATGCTGGGCCTAAGAGGCTGCCCTTGACCTGTCCAGTTCCAAAGGTTTCGATTTTCAAAGCGGGAATCATCCTTTTAGCTGAATTTATTGTGGCTGGTGTGTGGAGCTCTCACCACAGGAAATGCCTGAATAAAATCATGCCTGGGGTCATCTGGGGATTCGTCCACGAAAATGTGATAAACGTGTAGCCTGACAAAATTGGCCTTGAGTCTAACAAAGTCAAAATACCCTCTATATAAAGTCACTCTGCTGTTTGAACTTATGTGACGTAATTTAAAAGGTGTGCATTACAAACACACAGCTTCCTCAACAGTCTATGTCAATGCCATTCAACTGGCACTGTTGGTATAAATGTAAAAAATCTGCCTGGGGGGCTAACATTGAGTCACTGTGTCTGATCTAGGGATTGCTTTGGGCAGCCAAAGCTCTAACAGGAGGCCTACACACTCAGCATGCTGCTCAGATGCAACAACGTGGGACCCAATACAAGCTGGTAAAACCATGTGAAATAAAGGATTATGAATAGGATTATACTTGATATTTCTAAAACCATAATATCAAGGGAATTTATTTTATTTTAAAACTCACCAAGCAAGCTATTTTAAATTGTTTTCAGAAAGATAATTCCAAAGAATGCATTCGTTTAAATGCAAAAAATATCCCACATGTGACAGAAGTCTTTTACGTTAGGAATTAAATACATCAGTTACATTACTTTCATTAAACTCAGAGCTCTGTTGTTAGTGTAGGTTAGAATATTAGTGTAGGTTAAAATATTTTCCATTAAACAGAAAGAAACAAGTTGTTTACTGTATCATACACTCAAGAAAGACCTGAATATGTGAGGTGTACAATACCTCTTCTTCTAGCACATTCTGGCACATCTTCTATAAAAAGTTTATAGTTAGAGTCAAACTGTCATGATCCGCTCCGTTTGATCCTCCCGTGTGCCACGCCCACCTCATTACCTTGTGTTCCTACCCGATTGTGCTCACCTGTGTCCTGTTAACCCCTGCTTGGCTGTGTATTTAGTCTGCGTCTTTCCCCAGTATGTCAGATCCGTCATTGTATTGTTATGTAGATTGTCTGTGATCGTTCGTGGCTGCTCTGTTTTTCCCTCTAATAAAACCCCGTCTACCTCGTCCATCTGGCTCCCGTCACCTGCTTGACCGCTCGCCGTACCACCGACCGTGACACAAATGCTCATCTTCTGAAGTGAGTAACATTAATTGAATCATCATCGGGTCAAAGCCTTTTCTGTAATGCTGCTAGATATGACATATTTTTAAAAGGCCGATTGTGCAATTCTAAACATTTTTCAGTTCATACATTTTATATAATGGGGAATTATGTCAGTGTAGCACAGGAAAGCAGAAGCTGAACATGCAACCAAATAAAACCTAAAGCCATTGAAGTCTCACAGTTGTCATTGATGACATTTAGAAAGAGAAGAAAATGAGATGAGGAACCAAAGCTGAAGTTTACTGTGCCAACGGAGCTCAAATGCATTTCATATGGCCTATTTTTTAACTTTAGTTTGATTATGCCGTTATCATGGACTCGTATTGCTGTGATGACAGGAACAGTGAAATATTTAACAACTCTAAATATTAAAAAAATGCAAAGGTCTACAAAGGAGTAGCGAACTTATCATCTTGGCACTTTAGCATATTAACATATTAGCATAGTTATTACGAGACAAGTGGCCCCTGCTAACTCTTCCAGAACAGCATGGCTTCTTAGAGCTTTGAATTCAAAATGCTGACATTCTTCCCTGTAATTTGAGGCCACGTTTCACCAGAAGCATTCATTGGTTTAATTAAAAAAGCCATTACCTAGGTTTGGATACATCTTCATCTTAGGGTTACCATATATGGTGAAAAGTGGACATATCCAGGGAGTTACCAATTAATGAGTTACCAATCAGGTAGCACTTCTCTCATGAATATTAATGAGCCTTCCCTAACCACGCTGTAAAACAAAAAAAGCATCTGGGGAACACTGGATGTATGTTAACTTACAGTTAATTCTCATTATACAAACTACACACAATTGACACTACATATGTGTATACATGTCTTTTTCAACAAAAGTCACAAAATGCTAAGACAAAGTTTGTTAAACTTCAAGCAAACAACACTAACAAACAACAATTCACTATTCACATGAACACAAAAATAGTGTGAAAGTGCCAGTGGTTTCCAGAAGTTATCATTTAATTTCTGAGGTAAATGTCTACACTAGCCTTTCAAATACTGAGCGATGATACTGAGCAGCTGCCGTATATTGAAAATTGGTGTCCTTCTTTTTCTTTACTTGGTACTCCACTAACTTGCAATATTGGATCATACAGGTTGCGGCACTAAACCCAAATACACCACTGATTTTTGAAAAAACGCCCAGACATCCAGAGAGAGAGGCCCAAAAAGAGGATGTGTCCAGGGAAACCCGGACGTTTGGTAACTCTACCTCAGCTGGGCCCAGAAGTTCTCACTAGTGAAGAGAAACAAATGGGAACGCTGCTCAAATGCTTCATGCTATCATTTTTGTTGGTACCAGACAGTCTGACATTAATTTCTCATTGCAGGGCTTTTAGCTCCCAAGTTAGCCTTGTGTTTCACATCACCTGCTGCCTCTTTCGAGCGACAGCTTTGACATGTTGCTTAGCTTTGTTTGATAAAGGCGGACTGTAACACATGAGTATGTCATTAATGGCAGAAGTGTTCATTCAGTGGGCATTATTGGTGAAATCTCCACAAAAAGGTCAGTCTACACCTAAAATCCATAATTACATAGTTAAGTTTATTGGACTTGATGTAGCAATCCCAATATCCTGCACTTTCTTGATACAAAATATTTAATTATTCAATATTCAATAATTAATATTTGTACTGACTTTAGTAAATTATTTCACAAATTCTTCTGTAAGTCAGTAAAAGTCAATTTTATAGAAGTTGGATTCACTTTCCCATATCGTTCGACACATAAAATCACATAAGTCAAAAAGATATTAATAATACGTACTAAAGGACATATGTTAATTAAATGAAAATATGAAGTGTTAATTTAATTACCAGCATGTGTTGCCTCTTTGTATTAGCAATTCCATAAACTTTATGGTCATTTTTACGTAACTCGAGAGCTGCCCGGTCTCAGCTTATGAATCCTGAGACGTGGGGTTAAAGGTCAGATGGTGCCCTGTGCATGCCTAATAGCATTGTCTCCACAGCAGCTGGAATCGCTGTGGCTGTCCCTACACTCCAAGTGAGACACTTTCCCAGTCATTTTCCCCTGTCAGGTGCATTAATATAATCTGTGCCTGCAGTACAAGATGAAAGAACTAAGATGACAAAGAAGTGGGACTTATTTCCTCAGCTATATCCTGAGACTGTTAGCTTAGCACAAGAATGTTGCTGAGCAGATTGGATTACGTCTAGATCGGACGCTTCACTGACATTGACATGCTTCGTCTCTCTTTTCTTTCTTATTGCCCACATTTGGTGTGATGGATTTCCTCACACGTTATTAGGAATTATTATTAAGAGTAAGCCAAGGGCCACTGTACAGTAAGATACTGCTTTCCATACTGTTACTTATTATTTAAAGGCATACGCACACTTCAGGAGCCACATAGTGGCTGTTCCTGTCTTATATGTCAGTGTGCACTGATGTATCTCTGTTGCACCATAGTTACCACACCTGTGTCCAGTGCCCCATAGAACCCAAACGGCATACTACTAAAGCAGTATAAGCCTCATAATGTTCATGGCTCAAAATGCCAGACGCCTAACTGGATCCTGCACAAAGGTATTTCCTAATAGCGTTTACTTAGGCAAAGTGGTATGTGGCACTTAAAGAGCAAAACCAATGGTTTCCAGTTATGTGCTATGTAGCATATTTTGTCAAATTTTCCTTTTTGAATGGTCGTGTATGCATGATAAACATCTGTTCACTTCATTTCTAATTGTTTCATTGGGTTTGTGGGGTTCACCCATTATTAAAGGTATTTTCCATAGTTTTATAGTTCAAGCTATGAGTTGGGTGGATGCTCTTCTGGGTTGTTTTTTAAACATAGCAAATCATATTGTGCCATTGTAATATTAATTTGCCTACAGTATAAGAATACCACACAATATGGTAACTCACCAGTCACATTATGGCTTTATTTATTACTTCCCCGCCTGAAGTAATCATCACATTAGACTGCACCTTGGAAGATAATTATTAATCAGTCTTGAATTATTCAACAGCATACGCAGCTCCTGCACCCTTTGGTTTAGTTATGAAACGGAATGTTTTCTTCTCAAGATACGATAAAGAGGTTCACCCAGATGTCATATAGCTCATTTGTACCTTATTTCCTTCAAGCAGATGTCTTAGTTTTTCCTGTACCATTTAGATGCAATGCTTTATTTCATTCTGCTTAGAAAACTTCAAAGGGAAACAATAAATTCTCTTTAAATGATGTGCATAGAGAAGACCAGGCTATTAGACGCGCTTCTGTCCTTGAGTCATTCCTGATAGAGGAGTAGTTAAGATGAGCTACACTAAGAGCCCCCATAAGAAGTGGGGTGTGGAGACAAAAAAGTGCAATTCTCTATTGCAAAAATACATTCAAGCCCTTCAGAAAGTGCACTTTGCGAAAGCTTTCAGAAGTAATTACACATCACGGTGAAAATAACAAAAATAAAAAATGTCTGTAAAAGTGTTTAGTAAGCCAGCAAACATTTGGCTACAGATGCACCGAAAGTGTTTGTACTGCTAATAAACATAAAAGTCAGGACATATGTCTCCAGTTATTACCTTTCAATCTCTCCATCTGCATTTTTCCTTTGGTTCTTACCTAACAATTTAAATACAGTATAATGCTGAAGTTTTTCTTTAAGGGAAGTATATTTTCTGAATGATACAATTAGAAAGTTTGTCTGAGCTGGTAAGGCCAAGCCACTGTCAATGTTTCACTGTTGGCAAATGATAGGCAATTACTGGCAAACTGAACTCTGAGCCTCAGCACCCAGACTAACTAAGACCTCTATAATTGTCTGTCGAACACAATGACTTTAAGCTAATAAAGCAATGCGGCCCACTCTGACTCCTGTTTTCCTACCCCTTTGAAACACATTAAATTCCAATAAAGTATATTTACGCAAATAATGTCTGCATTTAAAATCCTTTCTTCCATTGATTTGTTCATATGTACCTAGATAATAATCCAGCATGCAATTATCTGAGACAGAACTTTATTTATTTGTTAATTTGTTAATGAGTATAATGAAGCAGGCAGACCATGGAGTTCCTACTACATTGAATGGAACCTACATAACTGATAATTAGTGTGTGTGTGTGTGTGTGTGTGTGTGTGTGTGTGTGTGTGTGTGTGAAGTTTGCCCCAAGCCTTCACATTGTCCTCAAAAGGTAAGTAGTGTGGTATGAATGAATAAAGCGATAGCTTTACATGCAATTCTGGTATGTCACATAATACAGTCAGGAACATCTCTTACCTTTCCACCCTACACAGAGGGTGGTGACCCATTGTCAACCTACTCTCTCTTTATCAATAAGAACCTTGCTGGGATATCAGACATCAGAAGCAGGGCTGCTGCAAAAGATATTGGGCCCCCAAACAACATCAATCAGATTATGTTTCTATTTCTTTTATAATAATAATCGATACTTTATTAATCCCCATGGGGAAAATGACTTCATGCCTCCCTCAAATTGCACTTTGTGGAGTAAGTTGTCCGTGAAGGGCGGCCACCCGTAGCAGTGCCCAGGGAGCTGGGGGTTAAGAACCTTGCTGAAGGACCCACAGATGGCTGATGCTGGGTTTGAACCGGTCACCTTCTGATTACAGGCACATAGGCTTAGCCCACTGAGCCTTTGAAGCGTACTTTACCCTCGCTATATGGTTGCCCGTGATCCTAAGGCTTGTATTTACTGAGCATAATCATTAAAACCTATTTAAATCGATGAAGACTTTGGTGAATTATTTAAGCAACTGGCTTGCTGTCGTTTTAATAAGTTGCTTTGCACAAGTTGTTTTAATAAATATATGAACAGATAATTCATTGCTAGGACTTGGTGTTGCTTCTGAAGGATAGCTTTCACAGCGCGGCCAAGCTTTGTAGACTGGCACTAAAATAAATTGAAGTAATGGATTCTTTTAAATGCCAGGTCCATTAGCGGTGGACTGGAGCAGCAGGGATGTGGAGAACGGTGTCTAATGTTCACAACGCTAAAGGTCTTCAACTAGTAATAGGGTGGAGCTCATTATCATGCCTGCAGAGTACCAATGTGACTGTTTTCACAGGTTATGCTCTCAAATGGGAGTTTAGGTTACTAGAGTTAGCAAGCAGGAGGGATAAAAAGAAGTAAAACCTTGCAAAATATCAAGAAAGCCAAGTGCGAGAGGCGTCACAGAGGAATGTGAAGAAATATGCGTTATTATTATTTCATTTGTAGTCTGCTCTGCCTTTCATCCTTTAAATTGCCCATACTTTGAGTAGCCGGCTTGGAGTAATTTACTTTAAATGGATTCAGAGAAGTTGTTTGATGTTGCTTGCCGGGATGCCGACCGGCAAGCCTGAGCAGTACTGAAGATCAGCAATGGAGTTTTCTGAAGATATACCATCCACTCGAGTCGGATCGTTTCTGAATTAGCAGCACACAGCTATATCTCTAGAGGCAACGAAATGCAGCATAATGATGCCAAACTGAGAGATCATTCTGCCCTATTGTTTTAAAGAAAAAATATTACTTCAAATAAACAGAAAGCCCCTTATACGCATTCTGTATCTGTTTGCCATCTGCTTTTATGTCATGTTGATTTACAAATTATAATAAGGACTGACAAATCAGGACAAATTGTGATTAATCTGGTACAAAAAATGTGACATCTTGATGTCTTTTTCAAAGAATAATGGATCGGAGGTTGGCATGTAGCATGTAACTTTAACTTTTTCCTTAAACAGACACATTTGTCTAATGTCTATGATAAATTGTACACACTTTAATTAATCATAATTAGGCTGTTTTTAAGTGTCGTATCTCTGCCTGTCTCGCCTCTCAATCCTAATCCAAGAGTTGAACTCTCTCCCAGCTGCCTCTCATTAATTCTCTCGTTAGTCACATATATATTTGCTTCCCAGTCCTGTGTTTGCCAGTCTGGTCATTGACGTCGAACCATTTCTGTTGCCTGTGCCCTTCCTCGTTCCACTTCTCCCATTTTGTGATCTCTCACAATCCTATTTCTTTCCAGTCTCCGTTCCTTGAGTTTGATAATTTGCCTTTCACCTGCCATCGGGTCCTCTGTCTCTCAAACTACAAGATTGAGAGTGACAATCAATTATTTAGTTTCTCTGACCAAAAGTGTCAGCAAAGGTTGATTGATTACTCTGATGGAAGGATAAAAATATTAAATAATAATAAAAACATAGCATAAAAACTTCCCCCTTTATTACAAGTCCCATTTGAAACCCATCATAAATGTAGACAGGAGATCGTACTTGTGCCAACTCATTTTTTCATTAACACCCATTATTTACACTGCTTTCTCTAAGGAAATTTAACAGCATAAAGTGGAAGACAACATCTACATTACTGGGAGAGTGTTATTTAACAATAATGACAGTTTGTTTTTAGAAGACAAAACTGATAAGGTGCCTCAGGTTTAAGACTTAATTAAACCTAAAATACCCTCGATACTGAATGAAACATGCTGCTAAACTGATTGTAAAAGGCTTATAATGTTCATGTTAACAATTTTCATAAAAAAGTTTCATAAAAAAGTTAACTGAAATCTGCAGTCAAAATCATATTGATCATATTTTTATATACATTGTTAAATTTAAAGAATGGAATGAGGCAAAGGGTGTTGTCATGCCCCACTCGTCCGATTAAAATTAAATTGTGTAGACATACTCATGATGAGTCCCAACTAATCATTTAATAAAAGTTCATCTACTCATTAAACATGGCTGGTACAGCCAATCAGAATTCAACATGCTATAATTACCCTTGTATATGACCGAGAGACATTTCATGTCACAGTGCAACATTCGTTCCACTGTTCAGGGCTGCAAAGCCTAATGGTGCTGTGTTGTAAATTCTCTGTTGTGGGTCAGAGAAAGTATTTTTTCCACATTCCTTGACTTCAGACAGTCATATTTGCAAATTTCACCAGGGTATAATTACCTCTGTACATGACTGAGAATCATGAAATTTGGTCTAATGGTGCAATATTTATTCCACTATTTAGGGCAGAAAAAAAGACAGGTTGGGCTTATGGTGGCGCTGTAGTGCCCATAGATCATAGGCTTTCATACAATAATACAGATATTATAAAGCCATGCATACACAAAGTGTTTCCATACTTAATGCACATTCATTTACAGTCATTCTGATGGAAAAGTTGGTGTTAAAATTGGCCAAAGCATCTTTTCAGGCCATAGTGCTTGGACTCTGTTAATCGCTGCCTGCAGCTATATTGGTATATTGTTGTTCTATGTTCATTTTAAAATGTTTATATTTACCTTTTTGTTAGTTTTATTTCTCATTTTACATCTATGTAAAGAACTTGCTTCATGTATTATAAAGAGATGTGTTCTAAAAATAAACTCGCTATGCCGTTAAAGGAGGCGCCAGCTGAGGCGAGATGATTTGAGCAATATGGTAAAGGGGGATTTTCCTTTAATGGGTTTCCTGCTATACATCTCACCCTTCCCATCAGCCCTGGGTGGAATCATCTCAACAGCAACATCAAGAGGGTGAAAAACATTTGCAAAAAAATAAACATCATGACCTTCAACTGAAATGTTTGAAGATGCGGGCAGAGCCAAAGAGCATGAAACTGATCATCCGTTGAGGCTAAACAGTATAGTTACATGTTGAAACCCATGATTGGTAATGTGTGTTCCATGTATCAATGCTTTTATACAGCATTAGCTGGAGTTTAGCATTACATAACATAGATCCTATGGCTTATTCTTTGCCGAAAAATGTTGCAGTGCGGGTTATTAATATGTTATTTTTTGCATTGGAATTCATTTTATATATTTAGATGCTAAAAGTAAACACATTAGAAATAATTCACGCTCAGTTTGGGCTATATGTCGAATGTCTGTTTGTGTGCATTAACTGGTTTGATAGGAGATCCCTAACGGCCCCAAACTGTCTGATTCACTTAGGGTTTTGTAGGGAAGATCACACAATTCAGGGCTTTGGTTGTTTTTTTTCTTGACTAAAATCCGGTGATTGCAGGATTGAGGAGAATCAGTCAGAGCATGGTGTGACAGGGATCATCGAAAAGAGGTCATTTACTTCAGAGTAACATTCTCATTATACCTAGCATCGGGGTGTGGTGAGTGGCTGAGTGCACTAAGTGTTTTTGATTAAAAAATTGCCAGTTTGAGCCCCAGCCTCGGCAGAACAGTCACATGTCCATGGGCCCTTGAGCAAGGCCCTTAACCCGCAACTCCAGGGGTGCTGCAGGTTGGCTGAACCTGCACTGTGTCTCCCCTCAAACTATGGAAAGCAAGACTGGGTAGGTGAAGAGAAGAGCTCCAATGTACTTGTACTTGTGGAAATGGCAAACTAATGATTTATCAATTCCTAATAATATTAGTGTTATGAGAGTGTGGGTACACTACCAACCAATCAGTATAAACAGGGTTCCCTCTGGAGTTTGATTTCAATTCTTCACTTTTCTTTGTATTTTTGCTTCTACTAATTAAATTCTTCACTTTTTTCAGCATCTGTTTTTTTTAGTCACTCTCTCTAGCTTGACGGGGAAATACTAAAACAGTACATCCGGGTACAAAGCATGGGGAATCCCGTCTTCCATATTTGGAACAAGCCACACTGTGATTGGTCAAATAACGGCATGGGCGAGTCACGAGTCTACTTGATAAGGTTGGGAGAATCGTGAATACTGTGTAAAAATTTGAGTGCTGAAAACATGATGTATAGTATGCATTTCGGAAATAATGTTCTAATTACAGTCGAGCACGGTTATTACGATTTTCTGGGGCTGGCAGATTTCTTTTGTTATAACCGAATTTCGTTATATCCATTTTCATGTAAGATTGCTATGTATTATGACTGATCGCTAGGCACATGTATTATGACTGTATAAAATAACACTGACCTTCTAGTTCTTTCTATGAAGCTTTGTTTCATGTAATGATCAAAATACTTTTTGATTTACTATCAAGCAACGTGTATTTTGTAATTTAACAACCATTTAGTATGGACCACGAAATCGATAACATATTACATGGTGGTAGAACACTACGCACAGAAATAAGGTACATATACTGACGGTTAAGCTGACGTTGGACTAATTTTAAACTATTAAATCTGGAATGATTGAGGCAAATCGTTATAACAGAATAAAAATTCATTGAAATATTTCTTTGGGGAAGACAGTAGACATCGTTATAGCCGAATCTTCGCTATAAAAGAATCGCTATATGCGTGTTTTCTTTAAGGAATTTAACGTTACTGAAGGTCAGGGATTTGGAATTGAAACGTTACAAACGTGTTTTCGTTATAAGCCGAATCGTAATAACCGTGCTCGACTGTACTATATAATTAGAACGGCCCATGCTCATTTGACATGGATGATCGACGATCGTGTGTTTGGGGCGCCGGGCCAGTTTTCATTAGGCCCTACGGGTGCTACGGTTGAAAATTGGGAAAAAATGAAATTCGACTTTTGAAAATTGAATTCGCCAGAGTGACAATTTGATGCCGTTTTTCTTCGTCACCATGGGTTCCGTTTTCGTCAATGACGAGAATGAGGAGCGGCAGTGGGAACCCTGTATAAACCATAAGAAAAGAGGCTAAACATGTCTGAAACATGAAGAAATTATATTATGACACATATTTAAGTGTAATGTAAACTAATGACTATTCCAGGATATTAAAGGTTGATCTCTGGAGCCTGGTAACAGGCAGTTGGTTTAATAATGAAGTGAGCAACTGTGTCGCCTTCTCTTATGTTTTCCAAAGGATGCTAATGTTGCTTCAGATTGTTTCCACAATTGGTGTTTATTGTGTGTGAGGCCTGGGAGTTTTGCAGCATTAATTCATGATGGTGAAGGACTTCCCCAGAGTCATCCCCTACTGACAGGGTTTTTTGAAGCCCCTGGAGTTAAAGTAATTAATAATTAGTCCCCTAGCTGCATTTACTAGTACTGGCCAAGCTTGCCTTTGGCAGCCCTCTCTGTTAAATACCATAACTAACGTTGGGCTATTATTATGCATGTCTGTCAGCTGCTGTGTTTATGACTAGATTTGATTCATGTAAAAATAGCATCCCACCTGTTGCGAGCTCTAGACAGGGCACATGACGTGAAACATATCTTGCAGACACATTTACCTGGAATAACTCCCAAGTCTTGCTGCACCTGATCATTTACAACCATCATGTTACGTTCAGACATATAAAAACATCAAAATGAGATATGACGTTCCCACCAATCATTTTTCTTATCTGACTCATGATTCATATGGAATGCAGAGTGTACCAGTCACCATTCCTGATACATATCCTGACAGTCACCTGACCAATCACAAATTTCACTATTCAAATAGCCCTGCTTTTCCCAATAGTGGAAACTTAGTACTTGGTGTTTCATATACTGTGTTGTCACATTCAGCAATTTATTAATCAAAAGCAACAAATGATATCCTGAAAATATACAATTGCATTATAACAGAATATCCCTGCTAGTAATAATACCAATTTCACTGTGAAAAACACAAGGCTAATGTCTTTATATACCTTTATATACCCTTTCTCGGGTGTATGTGTTTGCATATATAAAAATTGCATACATTTAAAACCTGAATATGAGAGGCCTTGTTCCCCCAGGACTGCAAAAATATCATACCGTTTAAACAGTTCTGATAATGGCTAGACAGATGCAGGCTTTGCCATAAGTTATCTGAATGCTAACAATACTTAACAATGCACAAATAAATAGGACAACCTATTTTAATGAAATGTTTCTTCAATTCTGACACGTCCTTGATAGAAAGAGACAAAAAGAAAGGCAGACAGAAAACCAGAGAATAATTTACTCTATCCTGCAGATAAACCATCCATAATGATAGCAGTCATGTGCACATAACCTCGTGTGGCGTTTTAGTTAATTACACAAAAAAAAGATCAGTGGCCTTTTAAATACAGAAGCAGATTTTTGTGTTTTTTTTCTTTGTCTCATTGATCAATGTGCTTTGTAATGAGAGCAGTTCATTGTCGTTCATCATTTATGACCCCAAAGTCACATCACTTTACTTCCCACAGTTATCTCATATGCATTGTCTCTGCAATCTTTCTCATTTATTCTAATCCAGTCTCTGCCAGCAGCCGATCCCCAACAGCCAGAACCAAATATTTGTTTAATAAAACCATTACAGATCACCAAAAGCCAAAGCTACAGATGGGCACTTTGCATTTACAAATACAATATACTATAATAATTGAGCAGAATAGTCAGAAGAGATGTATTACATTCAGGGTAGGCACTGAATCTGCAGATCATAGGTCAGAACCAAGATCAGAAACATTTTATTAGCCAAGTACAAAAAGTATGATGAATTTGTTTTGGTGCAAGTAGTGGAATGAAGTGTACAATTTAAACATACAGTCAAGACAAAAGGTACAAAACAAACAAGAAACAGAATAAAGTTAAAACTTTTCACAATTCCAGACACCCATGATCCTAAAACAGGGACGATGTTTTCAAAGCCTTGCCGGATGGACGCAGCCATTGGACACATCTCTGTTTATTGCAGTGGGGTGGCACTCACCCTCGTGTAACAGCACGCTCAATTGGCTCGTTGTGTACAGTCGTAGCTTGGCAAAGATGATTCGTGACGCACTCTCCTGTGGCATTATTATACGACGATTTCAAACAGCAATGCACAAAACTGAGAATGACACAAAGTGAAAACACAGGCTGAACTCCACTGAGGCGCTATTCACTCAGCCACAGACTAGAAGCATTTTGTGTGTGACTTTCTCCTTTGTTTGTTCCCTTTCCCATCAGAAAAGCTGACGAATCCCCTTTGTGGATGTGCCTTTAAGCTGGCAGAGTGTGATGTCAGCCAGCGTCCCACTTAAATTTAAATAGTTGTTGATATTTGCTGTGTGTGTCTGTCTATGTTTAATTTCACTGCTTCCTTACATTGCTTGGTATTGCATCATTTTTTCTTTTTAATTTTGGAAAAAAAAAATTCAATGATCAATGATGCACAAAAAACAAAAAAAAAAGACAAATGAAGTGCCGTCCCACTAATCATCAGCAGAGGGCTGACTGGAATACATTCCACTGAACCAGCCCTAACTCTCCTTACAGGTCACACACATACTCCCCGCTTGTATAAAGTAAGCACTTGAGTGGCTAGAGCAGCTAAGGAATTCCCTTCGCTTTTTTGTACTTTTGACCAAATTTTATAGGTGTTATATGCTGAAAATAAATAAATTATGGATTCTTCCTGTGACGTGGGCTAACTGTGAACCGGTGATGTTTCCACAGGCCATGAATATGAAGATACTTCCCTGTGAAGGACAACAGGATGGACATGAACCTGCAAAGTAAGGAAATCCATGGCATGCAACAAAATACTAAATAATTCGTCACTGACAGACCTTTTCATCACTGTCATTTAAACATAAAACACTGTTCAGATAGTGTTTGGATATTATGTGGATCAGATTTGCAAAATATGTCCCTTATAGTTGGTAAATGTCAAAGATGTGAAATAAATCAAGATCCTTTCTATTTTTATTGAGTGGTGTTTCGCGAAAGAATTTTGTAAGCAAATTGAGGCCCTTGGATAAATATACACACTCAGTAAATACTGTTACCAGAAATCACATTTATTATGCACCTTCAGAAAAAATGACATATACATTATGCATCTTTTACAATGTTTCATGTAGAGTTCAGTCTTTGATCCACATTCAGCTTTTGAGCAGCAGACAATACGTTGCTGTATGACAGGACACTGTCACACTAACTCCTCGTGCCAGAAAAAAAAAGCCCATACTGAACCAATTGCTGTCCAGAATGCCTATACTGGGCCAATCGCTGTCCAGAATACCAACACTGGACCAATTGCTGTTCAGAGAGTTAACACTGGGCCAGCTACTCTCCAGCAGAATGCCAATACTAGACCAAATGCTGTACAGAATGCCCATACTGGACAAATCACTGTCCAAAATGGCAACACTGGCTAATCGATGTCCAGAATGTTAACACTGGCTAATCGATGTCCAGAGTACCAAACCTGGGTCAGCTGCTGTTCAGAGTGCCAACCTCAGCCAATCCCTGTCAAAAGTGTCAGCACTGGGCCAATCGCTGTCCAGAGTGCCAACCTTGGCCGATTCCTGCCCAGAGACTTAGCACTGGGCCCATTGTAATCCAGAGTGCCAACCTTAGCCAGTCTCTGTCTAGAGTGTCAACACTGACCACCTGTTCTCAAACCCACCTCCAGCAGACCCTCACTTTTATTCACACGTGGTTTTGTCCGTTGTCATATTGCTCATCTGAAAACCCCAGCAAGAGACTCCTGTCACCCTCCATTATGGCTTTTACCTTTTTTAGTAAAGCGTGAACAAGCTGAAGTGAGATACCAAGGCCAAAGGTAACTTTCAGTCCTGCACTTTTCCAGACATATGCCAGTAATATACACTATATATTGTGTATATAGTAATTTAAGTTAGTTATTTTATACTCAGTCAAAGTTCTTCATATTACACATGGTCACACTGGTCACAGTGGAATGGTGAAAACATTACTTCCTCCCCCAGATCAGACTGTATTTTCTTTCAAGACCTTCTCCAATTACTTAATGCCCCCCCTGACAGAGGCAGCGCCGATTTTGGTATTTTCTCCTGATTGCATCAGGGCCATTCAGCTTCCATTTGGTTTCTGATATTATTGCTACATGGTGAATTATCGCGTTGAGTTTGATACAAGTGAATATGAGAAGCCCCAGGAAAAAAAAAATGAAAATAGAAAGGAAAATATGACTTCTTGGATGACCTAATGCACAGACTAAATCGTGTTTTTGTTCTGCAATAATGGAGCTTGGTGGAGCTATTGAGGATCAGAGTAGGTAATTGGATAGCTATGCCATTATCATAATACAGTGATTAACGGCAGAAGATGGCTGGAGGAAGAAAGGAAAATATCTTAATTCTTTGCAATATTCAGAATTAGGAGCCAACTTCAGATTCTCTGCCTGTCGAGTCTATTAAGTATGAAATGTGGAACGTTTTTAATCTCGCGATGATTTGGAAATGAAAACAGCGGGGATTAAATGAAGCTGACCGTGTGTGTTTTACAGTCCTGTGCCATTCTTATCTCTTTGAAGAAGGAATGAAATGATGTCCTCTATGATCAGAATCAGATCCGATGAGTCTCAGTACATAAAACACAAAACATGATAGAGCAGAGATTTACTACACAGATATCACTGGCAGCCCGTTAACAGTTAGCTCCAACATCATTTCACATCTGAACTCGCATGTGATTTATTACATTCCAGTTATCTCTCATTTTTTAATTTCACAAAGTGATATTATACTTAAAATAGCAGTCTTTTGCCAAAAACATTGAGGCAGGCTTTAACTGGTACGTGTAAAACCCAGCAAAGCTTCCATCTTGAAACCTGACATAGCATCAAACGTGATGTAGATCAGTATAGCATCAAACGTGATGTAGATCAGTATAGCATCAAACGTGATGTGGATCAGTATAGCATCAAACGTGATGTGGATCAGTATAGCATCAAACGTGATGTGGATCAGTATAGCATCAAACGTGATGTAGATCAGTATAGCATCAAACGTGATGTAGATCAGTATAGCATCAAACGTGATGTAGATCAGTATAGCATTAAACGTGATGTGGATCAGTATAGCATCAAACGTGATGTAGATCAGTATCGAAGCTCCTGTCAAGAAACTGCATTTTCATTTTACTTTGCTGACCCTCACATTCTGCTCTGATCTGAGTTTTATGCATTTTTCTTTTCTTTGTTCGCTAATATTACCCTTTTACACTTTACCTATAGAGTTTTAAAGTTACTCTCATTTGGGGTAAAAAGTTGTTGAATTGGAAGAACAACCTTATACTGTACATTATAAAGCAGGACAGAATTTATTTTATAGGGTCTTACTCAGTCTTTCCAACTTGTTCATGTTAGCTCAGTACCACAGATATGGTACAGAGGTTATAGCAAAACGGCAGAGAAAAACTGAAACACACAAAAATACAAGTGTGCAGTGCTCCTGGACGGGTGGGGGGGCACAGTGTAGGGTCAGCCAGTGTGCAGTGCTCCTGGAGGGTAGGAGGGGCACAGTTTAGGGTCAGCCAGTGTGCAGTGCTCCTGGACGGTTGGGGGGGCACAGTGTAGGGGAAGACAGTGTGCAGTGCTCCTGGACGGGTGGGGGGGCACAGTG
>JAABNX020000119.1:31150158-31163505 GCA_015163995.2 Mormyrus lacerda
GGGACACACACTCACACTGCGGATGGGGGAGACCTTGTATGTAATGCCGGTCCATCAGGGGACACACACTCACACTGTGGATGGGGGAGACCTTGTATGTAATGCCGGTCCAGCAGGGGGGACACCCTACATGTAGATTATATATTTTTGACAACCAGCTACCATTATAAAATCACCTGTACCATGCAATAATTTTTATTTAAGTGAGAATATCACAGTGTACTTTTTGCATTATTTTTGATTTATTTGACTTTATTTCCTCTGAGGATTTAGTATATTAATGAGAACCAGCTCAAAGCTGGAAATACACAAAATTTGTCTTTAAAATGTTGTAGTACTCTTTGAAAATGTAATAGATGTGGAGTATTGACTACAAAAACAACTTGCATTTATTTTACATATTGCGGGGAAAAGAAAGTTTGTGTAGATCTCTGGGTAGCAGCATGATCTAACCTCAGCCAATATGTCTCAAGGCAGATAGGAAGTTCACCTGCTCATTGCATTTTTTGGAAATGGTAACTGACAGCCATAACCTAGAAAAACAATCTAGGGCTGAGATAATCTATATAATAATCTATATAATTTATATAAAGCATTGATGCACCACAATGTAAGAGCATATCTGTACATCTCAGTAATGTGTATAATGTGGCAGCATAAAATAAATGCAATAAAAAGATTAAAACATGCACTGAACATGAAACATGAAACACAATTCAGGATTCAAATGTTTTATTGTCATTGTGTTATATTTCCAAAGCTGATGAAATACCAATATTAATTAAATAACATATTAAAGATATAAGAAATATACAAAAGAAATAAAATATATATAAATGTAAACATATTTCAAGGTGGACAAAGTATTAAATAAAACATAAAGGGCCAGACAATGTAACAATTTGCCAACACAAAGTGCAGGAGGGACGAGTGACAATTATTACTGGTTATTGCACATACTTGAAAATGTATGTAAATACTGCAGGGGCCCGTCCTTGTTTGGCACTAAGAGCCCGGATGCATTATGGCCCTTGGAAAGAAGCTTCCCCTGATCTTGCTTGTGTGGGTGTTGTTTTGTGAATATTTCTCTTTAAATATATCGTCTATACAGGCCAGACACTGACCGTAGAGAGTTGTAGAGAGAATGTAGAGAGTTTAAAAGATCTTCGTTCTCTGAAATACGAATCTCTTCAATGGAGAAGAGCTGACCAGACCATACTGTACATATTTTCCACTGTAGGTGCCATCGCAGGCCTAAAATATGAACAGGTACGAGATATATTTTGTGCACACTAATTGGAGTGTCAGAATCCACAATAATCCCTCAATGACATATGTTGATGCAGTTACAGTGCAATTACAGTACAGATATGATACAGAATGTCTCTGATATTATTTGCATGAGTCTAGATTTAATTTGGCGATATTATGTCAGTCATGTTCTTCGTTTCCCAACGCAATCCTAAGGGTGCCCAGACGGTCCACATTTTTGCTCCATCCCAGAGCACATTTGTCTTCTAAGTGTAATACAACTTTCTCTGTGTGTTTATAATGTTCTGCCCTTCAATTAAGCAGCTGACTGGTGAGAATCTGTGTTTGGACGAATACTATACAACAATGAATTAAATTAAATTAAATTCAGTTGAATTAAATTGCATAATGAAGATGTACATAATATAACACATTAAACATTATAGTGAACACTCATTTGATAGCTGCATCATGGGATTGCTTATTTGCCTTTTATAATGTCAGGCTGGGGATGGTGTGTGGTTAAGTGGGTTAGCACACTTTGCCTGTGTTTGGAAGATTGCTGGTTGAAACCCCAGAGTTGGCAGAATTATATTACCATTCGGCCCGAGAGCAAAGTCCTCAGCCTCCAATTGCCCCCAAGATGCTAGATAAATAGCTGATCCTGCACTCAGATCCCAAACTTCACTCCAAGCTCTGTGTTTGTCTCATATAGGGAAGCAAATTAGAATATATGAATGGAAGTATTGTAACATGACAACACAGGGCAAACATGCAAACTGCTCACACACAAAACCATGGCAGAGACTCAAACACTGGTCCCAGAGGAGTGCAGAAACAGTACTAACCACTGCATCACCATGTTGCCCCACCAATCGTACCACCCCATCTGTACTGTGCAAAAATGGCAAATAAAATCTCATTTCAATACTCCAGAGATTGACTGACCTTGATTTCACAAAAAAGGTGTATCAAAAGGTCCCTGCAAATAAAAAAAAAGATATTTATTTACAAAAATGCAAATTGATATCACATTAAGTGACATGAAAACTATTCATTTCTATTTAAACTTCAAAACTGAAGTTTCCTGCATGGCATGAAAAAGGACAGGACAGTCCATATATTGCTGGACCATCGTGGAGACGCCATCACAGTGGACATTCTACGCCAAATGTGATACACTTTCAGGTGTGAACAAGAGCTTCTGCATTCTATGTATTATATAAGACAAGGATGCAAGGATGCAAATTGCATCAAGATCAGTCATGGAATCTCTGGTGACTCGCTGGAATAAAATCTGACATGACTGCTGCTCTGTTTAGTCAGATTAATTTGCTATGTGTGCTTTTGCAGTATTGCTGTTATGCACAAGGGTTGAAAAACACAAAAAGCAACAGTCAGAACTCCTGCTGTTGCCATTTACTTGGATTACAAAAGAAATTTTTAATCACAGTGCACAGGGCAGGGGACACCCTGGATGGGATGCCAGTCCATCACAGGGCAAAAGGAAGGGGAGTCATGCCTTGTAATTGGATTACTTATTAAGATGCCAATTCCTAGGGCATGCTAACCTGAGAAAAATAAAAATAAGTACATGAGCTTGCTCTGAAGCAGAGCACTGAACATTACGCTGGTTATCTGTTAGGCCAGACAGCCACACCGTGAGTCCTTTATTTGTTCTTCGAATTACCTAAAATCCTGTTTGGACATGAGCTCTGTAAGTGGACGTCAAGCCTCTCAGTGTCATTGTGACTAGTGAGGGGTCACAATGACCCTGGAGCCTGTCCTCACAGGAACAGGGCATAGGAAACCTGGCATGGGGAAACTAGTTATTACTCGTCACAAGTGTTTGGGAAGCAAGAGGAAGCCTTGTAGGCAGAGCTTGTTGAAGCAAGTCGTACTGACCTTCATAGGGTGTCAATTTTTGGAGCGAATGTATTTCTGGAATGTGCAATGGGTCTGTTCCCATATGTGAGAACGAGGCAGTAAGGAGGCACTGTGTGGCCCAGCGGGTTAGGACAGTGTGGCTGTGATCAGAAGGTCGCTTGTTCAAATCCCAGAGTCAGCAAACTGGTATCACTGTTGGGCCCTTGAACAAGGTCTTTATCTTGCTTTCCCCCTCCAATTGTCCACAGGCTGGCCCTGCTTTCCCAATAAATGTATGCTGCTTTGGATAAGAGCATCTCTTGCATAAATTAGGAGCAATGTGTAAATGCTGTAGGATGGTTGAGCTGATAATCAGACTGCTTGTGGTGCTGCTTGAGTTAAGGCCAGAGTGGCTGGGTAGACTTGTCATTCTGCTGGTACTGATCTTCTGGATGCCACGTGGTCAGACTTATGACTCTGAACATGTGCTGGTTATACCTCCCCAGACGCCAGCTAGAGCAATGTCTCAGGCTCAAACAGAACCACGAAGCCAGCTTGGCTTTTATCTCTAAAATACAGTTAGCTTGTGGACATAGCTAGGTTCAGAAGTTCATGCGGAATAGTGATGTCAGAAGGTTGATTGAAGGCAGAGCATTTGGGAGAGAATGTGCACAAACAGCCCATTACTCTGAACATTGTTATTGTCTCTGGCAGGTTGTTTTTAAGGCAATTTTATTTATGCTGGAATGAATGTAGTATAGTACGTTTGAATAAAGGGCTCTATTAAATATGTATTTTCACAGTGGTAATAATATAGAAAAATCATTTTTCCAGAGGCTTGTGTTTATAAAAGCTACAGTTTCTTGATTTAAATAAGTTAGAAAGTTTGATGTGACACTAATGTGTGTGTGTGTTTCTGTGTGTGTTTCTGTGTATATATTACATTGTGGGAACCAAACCAATATGTCCCAACTGTGTGATAAACACCTGTTGTTTTGACGTTGCAAGGCAAAACAACATTTTTTTGGTCCCCAAAAGGGAAAACTCAATTTTATAAAAATCTGTGATTGTAAATAAAAAACTAGAAATGTCAAAATAGGGTTGTGCTAATTAGGATTTGGGTTAGGTGTCATGATCCGCTCCGTACGATCCTCCCGTGTGCCACGCCCACCTCGTTACCTTGTGTTCCTGCCCCGATTGTG
Organism: Mormyrus lacerda; assembly: GCA_015163995.2. Classification (NCBI taxonomy): domain Eukaryota; kingdom Metazoa; phylum Chordata; class Actinopteri; order Osteoglossiformes; family Mormyridae; genus Mormyrus; species Mormyrus lacerda. Next base: position 31,154,478 of record JAABNX020000119.1, read on the forward strand.
ATCACCTGTGTCCTGTTACTTCCTGATCTGCCTGTGTATATTAGTCCACGTCTTCCTGAGTCTTGCATTGGTCATTGTGTAGTGTTATGGATGTTCGTTCCTGTCTGCCCGATTAAACCCCGTTTTCCCCGTCTACCCTCGGACTCGTGTCTCATTACCTGCTTGCCTGCCTCGCGAATTGTAACATTAGGGTTATGACCATAGAAATGAATGGACAGTCCTGTCCAGGGTCATCCTTTGGTTCATTATGAACTTGCACTGGGCAAGTGGTTTGCATGAATAAAGAGAAATTATGTAATTATAAATAATTACATATAGCTATGATAAATATTTTAATAGCACCTAAGGGTGTGATTTAATGGAAAGGAGCACAGACTCAATTCAAAGTTTTACTTTGGGCTTGCATAATGGCCTTTTGAATGGAGACAATGCTATACAAATGGGGAGGGTTTAGACAGAAAGGTTCGGATAACGGCCATCACTGGTGAGGCACGGGAGATGGGAACGCCTCCTGGCACCGACAGACTTATCAGCTTCATCATTGGTGAGGCACGGGAGCTGGGAACGCCTCCTGGCACCGACAGACTTATCAGCTTCATCATTGGTGAGGCACGGGAGGTGGGAACGCCTCCTGGCACCGACAGACTTATCAGCTTCATCATTAGTGAGGCACGGGAGGAGGCAACCACCGAGCCAGCGCCGCAAGACCCGCAGACAGCTACCTAGCCACCAGCAGGGGCCGAACGGGCGAGTCAGGGGGAAGGGCGGGCGGGACCCGGGCCCGACACCTATGTCCCCCTCTGTTACGGGACACCGAAAGGCGGGGTCCTGAGGGGCGTCGGTCTTCATGGGGCAAGGAAGAGGGAGTCCATAGGGAGGTTCCCGAGGGGTCCCACTCAAGCTCCTCTTCCTCCAAGGAGAAAGGTGCGGGGGTCTGACTGTCTGGGACCTCCTCGGGAACTGGGACCAATGCTGGGGGGGACAAGAGATAGGGCCTCCAGCCTGGCCGCAGGCGGCACAGCTGGAGCCGCGGGCGTGGCTGCAGGTGGGGCCGGCTGGACAGGCAGGACGGGCTGGACAGGTGGAGCAGGGAGCTCGAGCTAGACAGGCAAGGCGAGACAGGAGTGCCGGGCTGGATGGGTGAGACAGGAGAGCTGGGCTGGGGCATCCCGCCAGTAGGGAGTCCTCGGCGGGCACCTCGGGCATGCGGCCAGCAGGGGCGCCTTGGCGGGTACCTCGGGCATTGCAGCTGCAGGCGGAGCCAGGAGCTCGGGCAATGCAGCTGCAGGCAGAGCCAGGAGCTCGGGCGATGTGGCTGCGGGCGGAGCCGGGAGCTCAGGCGTGGTGGCTGTGGGCAAAGCCACGGGTGTGGCAACTGCATAAGGGAGCAGGCCCCCAGGAAGAGCGTGGACTCTCCCTCATGGGGCGCTTGGTGCTGCCTTCACCCATTTTTCTTGCTGCCGGGGGTAGACGGCGGAGCTGGCTTGGAAGCGTTGTCCAGGCACCAGGCAACGTGTTCGTCCCGTCGCTCTGCAATCCTCTGCAGCAGTCACTGAGGAGACTTCCGTGCCCTCTGGAGGGGATAGTCCTGTCCTGGTGGGCGCTCCTTCTCAAGGAGGTCCGTGCCCCGGTTTGCCAACTCCAGGGCTACAGTATCCTCCTCGACTTCTGGCTGGGCACGGTAGTACACAAATTCTTGCAGCAGACCAATCCGGTCGTACTCGGTCTGCCGCTTTGTGCTTTCCGCGAGATTGGTCATTCTGTCATGTTCGGTCACGGCGTGGGGTGCCGGCGAGCAGAAAGCAGGCAAGATCACCCGGAGAGATGGTGAAACAGGGTTTATTCGGGACGAGAGGGCAGACAGGCACTAACATCCATAAGAATACAATGACCAATCTGGGGATACTGACTTAGACACGGACTAAATACACTAGACAGGCTGAACTAAACAAGCAACAGGTGAGTACAATCAGGAATTAACACGAGGTAATGAGGGGCCATGGCACACACGAGGATCAGACGGAGCTGGGTGTGACAGTCTCATTTCATGTAACTCATATTAGGAAATGTTCTGTATTTATTTTATATTTATGGATTAAAATTTTCAGAAAATGCACAATGTTCCATTAATTAAGGGAAGTCTAGGTCCAACTGAAGATATTTCGGCATCCTCATTCATTATAATTATTTATAAATTTTTTGACAGTCTGACACTGCATCAAAGCTTTTGGTTGGAATAAATCAAGACGTTTTCTGGCAGAGCCAAGTAATTACAGAAATTCAATTTTATAACTATTTCTTTTATTAAATCAGTTAATTATTGCATTATTTGAATGTTTTTTTGAGCTTTCATTTGTTACGAAATGTAAATGTACGGAGTGTCTTCCCAAGGCTGAGGAGCTGAAGCCTGACATGTACCACCTGTCCAGTTCTCATTTTCACTTAATCATCATTAGCTGCTGGTTCATCTTTTAAGTGAGACACAAATAATGACCTTGAGTTGTTGCATATTAATCTTTTGCTAAAAGAACTAGATTTATTTATTTCTTAACATGAGGCCTCAAATAAAAATGAAGTGGAAGAGGGTATCAGCTTAAGTATCAGAAAGTTACGGAACATGATTTTATAATTGTTATTTATAAAATATTTTAATTGTTTTACCTACCTGCATTCGGTAAATATGGATTTTAGGGTGTTCGCCCTGTGATGGACTGGCATCCCAACCAGGGTGTCCTACACTGCCTGGGATAGGGTATAGGCTCCAGCCCCCACATGACCCTGACATGGATGGCTGTATGGATGGAATTTGTACCTGCAAAGGGGCCAAAACACTAACACTCAACTCATCAAAGTATTAGTAAGATTACTAGGTTTTTTTCGCCAAATGATCATTTGCTACAAAAACACAAGCAGGGTCATGTCGGCACACAGATTTCATGGCGGAAGTGTTTCTCCTAGAGCGACCCAAAACCTGTGTGACATCACTGATGTCAAACTGTACCACACTGTGTCAGATCCCACTAAGGAAATGACGTGGGGATTGATTTAAATACTTAACTTTATATATTCAGCTAAGCCCCTGCTCATATGCAACGGTACTATTCCACCATAATCCCCTAAAAAACACTGAAAACAATTCTAAATGATTTTGTAAATGTACCAGCTAATATTGCTTGCCCATGTATGAGATATTCTTCCTTGGATTAAGCCCAACTTGAAATCAGCCTGGTTCCAACTCGCTACAGAGAAAGAAAAGTGGTTTAATGAGCTTCTTACTCTTGGTCTCTGTATCTGTACACTCATTAACCTTCCTGCGTTAATATTATGTTTCGATGAAATCTGTTATTAAGCTCATGGGTCAGACAAAAGTAAACATCAGATGTAAACATTTAAAGTTTTCTGTGAATATCTGTAGGGCCGATCACCTCGCAACCCGTCCAGTATCTCAGGAACAAACATTAACTAAATGTAACTTGACCTGGGATCAAGGTAGCCGATAAGCTGAAGCCTTCCAGTGATGCAGTGGCTGTTTGTTTCTGCATTTTCATAGTGACATTTTATAAAGAGACCTTTTTGTTTCTACCCAGACAGACTCACGACACTGAGTGACTGAGATTGCGTAAGTATGTTTTGGCAGGAAGGTGTACAACCAAACAATGGTGGCGCAGCCTGCTGTTTGTGGACTGGAGGGGGAGTATGAGGGTTAGGCCACTATATTATTTGCTCCCTCTGTGGCTCTCAGATTAGTCAGATGATTGCTTTTAGGGCATCCAGGTCTGGTAGGCTGCCTGTGCGGACATGCTGCGAAGGGTCTATGTGCAGGGGTGCCAACTCTCACGCATCTGATTCTCACGCTCACACAAGGAATCTTACAGCAAATCTATATTATTCCATTATAAACCTAAAATCATTCAGGCTTGCGCATCTGGACACTGCAATTTTACTCTGTTTTTCCTTGCAAAACTGATCAAGCTCTGTCAGGTTGCATGGGGATCGGGTGTGAACAGTCCTTTTCAAGTCCAACCACATATTCTCTATCAGATTGTGGTCTGGGCTTTGATTCAAACCATTTCTGTGTAGCTTTAGCTGTATGCTGCAGGTCATTGTCTTTCTGGAAAATAAATCTTCTCCCAAGCCGTAGTTCTCTTGCAGATGGAATCAAATTGTCCTTCAGGATTTTCCTGTATTTTGCTGCATTCATTTTACCTTCTACCTTTCCAAGCATCCCCACAGCACCATGCTGCCACCACCATGCTTCACAGTGGGGGTGGTGTGTTTGTGGTCATGTGCCGTGTTCGATGTCCGCCAAACATTGCGTTTTGTCTGGTTGTTCTCATCAGACCAAAGACCTTAAAAATAAGTTTTCACTTTGAAATTGAAAGGGTTTTTTTTGTAATTTTTTTTGTCAAAATAATGTTGATCATGACTGATGTATAAAAGCAATAAAAGGATAAAACATCTAAGGGGGGTGAATACTTTTTATAGGCACTACAAACATTTATCTTCATGCCTAAGGCCTAAAACATTAGCAGCAGCCCATAATGCCTCCATCCCTTCCAAACCCATCAGTTTGTCTTCCACAGAATGTGTTTGGGTGTCTTTTTTTGCATTAGTCTTTTCTGCATTAGTGTTTTTGTAATAGTGTTTATATATGTACACAGGTATAGTAAATGAATTTTACAATGCATCCTCTCTTAAATCTGCAGCTAGGTTGGACTTTGGTAACAGGAGATTGAGGTGTGGTGCTCTCCAAAACTATGTCCATCATTTTAAGCGTGACAAAAGCACTATCAGAAACACAATCTTCATTGCCACACAATCAAGGCCGGTGGCACAGCCAATGATGGTTTATTGGCACAGCTTCCTACCCTTGGAGACACCATGAAAATAGGCAATTAACGATTAGGCATCATGTGGCCAGGGAATAAATACAACATACAAGATACACAGCAGAGAGAAGTGAAGGTAACCGATATGAGAATTACAGCAGTTCATAATACATACGCTTTTATCAAAAAGTACAATAACAAATACAGCAGAACCCTGTGTCATTGTGGAGTTTGTATGTTCTCCCCGTGTCATTGTGGGATGGAGTTTGCATGTGCTCCCCGTGTCATTGTGGAGTTTGCATGTGCTCCCCGTGTCATTGTGGAGATTGTATGTTCTCCTTGTGTCATTGTGGGGTGGATTTTGCACGTTCTCCCCGTGTCATTGTGGAGTTTGCATGTTCTCCCCGTGTCATTGTGGAGTTTGCATGTTCTCCCCACGTTATTGTGAGGTGGAGTTTGCATGTTCTCCCCGTGTCACTGTGGGATTTTCTCCAGGTTCTCTGGGTTCCCCCTATAGTTGAAAAACATGCTAAGGTAAATCGGAATTGCCAAAATGTCTATAGGTGTGAATAGTGTCTCCCTGTGTCCTGTGGGGGGTTGGTGCTCCATTCTGAGTTATTCCCTGCCTTGCGCCTGTAGTTTCTAGGACAGACTCTGGACCCCCATCACCCTGAATAGTTCAAGTGGTATAGAAAATGGGTGTATGGGTGGAATTATCTAGATTTATTCCATACTGAATATTCGGTCCTTGGCTGAAATCATTCGACTTCCTTCTGCTTGGTCTATGATAAGGAGTCTAAAAAACAAACAGTGCGCTTTCATTCAAAATCATTGAATTAATTCCGCTAAAAACTAACATTGATTCATTTTTATAACGATTACCAAAATATATGCATTATTAAATATCTACTAATTCATAAATGAACTAAACATTTACATATAAAAAATGTAAATACATGCTATGCTGTCCTTTTTAGGGTAGTTCATTCAGAGTTAAGAACCAGCGCGGTTTTAAGCAAAGTTTACTGCTTAAATTATTTTGCCACTATTATGGGGGAACTGTTGTGTGTGCCAGAAGTTAAGTGTTTTTAGAGTACATTTTGATGTAGGAAATGATAATGACCGCATTGGTAAAACATAACTCTCACCTAATGGAAGTAGCAGGCTCATTAGAGGTGCAGTCATGCTATTCAGAAAGATAGATCAAATCGACATTTAAAAAGAGATACACAAAGTTTCTGCTCCCACGTCCCTGGTCATTAGATCAGCTGCTATGTTTAAGCGTGATTTGGTTACGGCAACAGGATTGTACTGTCTGCCCTGCGGCTGTTTTCCTCAGTCATTTACATTACCGTGTTCACTTACATTACATTTTATTTAGCAGATGCTTTTATAAAGTGTGACGTGCTTTTTTCAAAAATTAAGGTCAGACAGCCTCTGAAACAACTGGGGGCCACACGCAGTCTGCTAACATGACCCCTTACTCGTACGTTAAAAGCCTGGTTTCAGGGGAAACACAGCCTGCTAGATGTTTCAATACAATCATAAGATTGCACTCTAAAATAGCTGGCACCATCGTTTGTTTCTGTAAGATATACCTCACAAAAGTTGTAAAAAGCTCTGTAAAAATTGACTACGAAGTGCATATGAAAAGTAAGACCTAGATATCTCTCATATATTTTCTTCATTCCGGTTTTTCTTTGCTGTAACATGCTATTCGCCTGCATAGTTTGGCAGTTTGTGGATCAGCTTGGGATTCAGTGATAAAGAGAAAATGAATCAAAATGCATTCACAGCAGAAAAAAACAGTGAACACTGCAGTTTTGGTTTTCCTCGAAGGGTTGGTCCTTTTTACTTAAAGTATCTGTTAATTGACCTCTCTGTGCCTGTTAATTGTAACTACCCCACCTGTTCCTTACTGCTCCATGCCCTTAATGATCATGTAATTTGTTATAGTTCTCAGGTGAGATATTCTGATTTGTATTATATTTTGATTTCTGGCACAGAGACAGGATTGACTATATGCAACATTTATAGAAAATGTGCAGTGCACTCTAAAAGAGCCTTTGAAGATTTCTTTACAAAGACTGCATTATAAAATGATGGCTTCCTAGATTAAATTATATGCCGTTTTTGTTTACATGCTATCTGTCAGTATAGTGCTCCTTATAAACGGCTCCCTAGTGCTGCATCTTTTCTGAGTGGCTGCTGAGCAGGCAAGGGAGGGGTGTTGTGGCGGTGGGATATACAGTAGATGCTAAATTAAATATGTAAGAGCTGCTATAAAGCATCTCCCATCACTGAGTGCTCCCTCAGAGCATAAAGAGCTTCCTCCAAACTTAATAACAATATTTGAGACTGAGTAAAGGTGCTCCATTGAGATGCTGAGAACAATCATTGTGACATGTGGCCCGATCTCTCTACACTGTCGATGAGATTAAACAGTCTGGGCATTTCCTGCAGACCCCATCCCTACCCTAGCACAAGTATGACAGTGGCACAGAGCCATGGCTGTCATGGAGATGCCTGCACTTTGTAGTCAGACTCTTGAGAATGTTCATTTCTCCAGGTCAGAGGCAATTCTAGGGATTTTTAAGGTGGGGCACATAAAAGGGGCTATAATTCATTCAGAATGAATGACAGGGGAGGGGCACTCCGGGGACCAATCAGTTTTCAACTAGGGTTCTGCTTCATGCCGGCCATCTTTGCTGTCTGATGTTAGCTCAAGCGCCTGGTATAGCTGCAAGCACCATGTGCAGATGGAGATTTTTATTCCAGATTGAAGGTCACTTCTGTGTCTGAATGGCCTCTCTGCGTAACCCTCTAGTCTGAGCCAGCGAGTCATCGCAGGATGACAAGCAAAGAGGAGAGACAAATATTTTTATAAAAAATTGCTGGAATAGCAGTTTATCCCTGCAATGACTTACTGGCACTTTAATGCAAAGGTCCCCACAATATTCCCAATATCCAGTATGTGGAAAGTAATATCTTCATATTATTTTACTTGACTATGCAGTTCTGTAATTTGTGGTATGGGAGTGTGTCCTGGTTGGTGCCCCATCCTTGATTGTTCCCTGCCTTGTGCCCATAGCTTCTGAGAAAGACCCCGCAACCCTGAACAGGACAAGGGGTTACAGAGGATGGATGCATGTTGTTCATCTGCATGACTGTTTGCATGTACATTTGGTGTAGTTATGTGATATATGCATGTCGTTTATGCAGACTGGCAAATGTTCACCACTCAGCAGCACAAACAGGGATGGTTCTCTTCATAGAGGCAGGTATTAAAAATACTGCACATTTTGAATTTTAATATAAAGCCTTGATTCAGAATCTGGGATGAAAATGAAGAAGGTCCTATTTGTGTCTCATTAAAAGATATCATTTACATATGAAAGTAGATGCATTTTCAGCAGATTTTTGTTAGTGATTTTGATGTATTTTACACATGATTAACCCAGTTAGTGATCCCAATAACAGACAAATAATGTCTTAGTGTTATGATATCATGAACAACTGATATTAATATTCTGACCTAAATTGGTTTAGGATGGTGTGACTGTGATTGGAAGGTCATCATTCAAATCCCAGGGTCAGCAGAGTGATGTCACCATTAGGCTCTTAAGAAAAGCCCTTAACCTACATTTGCTCCAGGGACTTTGGATAAACGTACCTACTAAATAGATAAAATATATAATATATATCTTATATTTATTGCTTGAGTTTGCTTCTAGTATATTACAGATTGAAACACAGAAGGAGAGTACAATCGGGGCAGTACGACAGGTATAAATCGTGATCCATGACGCAATATGTACATTAGAGAACAATGTTTCGAACACTTTTAAAAAGTGTGCTAAGAAATGGTTTTGTAATAATACCAATGGTTATGTTTGCTACCAATCCAGTATAGCAATTATCAGGCATAAGGCAACTTATAATGGTGCCTCTCATCAACAGCCGTTATGGCGGGGCATGGCAAAGGGACAGAAAAAGAAGGACAGTCCATGGAGCAGCTCCAAGAAAAAGGGGTTTGATAAAAAAATCTGAACACAAAGGGCTAAATCACAAAATTAAGGGGCTACGAGGAGTCAAGAACTAAAAGAGAGAAATAAGAACTAAAACTAGAAACGAAAATTCCTGAAGTAATTTTGAGATGGGCCTATTCTGCTAGGATGTCGGTAGCTGGTTGCTATGGT
>JAABNX020000119.1:31231986-31254209 GCA_015163995.2 Mormyrus lacerda
GCGGGATGCTTTAGCAGAGCTGCCCACAATGCAGTGGGTCATTTCTGGGGGCGGGATGCTTTAGCAGAGCTGCCCACCATGCAGTGGGTCATTTCTGGGGGAGGGATGCTTTAGCAGAGCTGCCCACCATGCAGTGGGTCATATCTGGGGGCGGGATGCTTTAGCAGAGCTGCCCACAATGCAGTGGGTCATTTCTGGGGGCGGGATGCTTTAGCATTCCTGCCCACAACGCTCCACAATGCGGAGTCTCACTCAGGCCTTGTGTGTCCTTGCGTGGGGGGGGTGGCCTTATAGTGACTGCCATTTTGCATTTTTATTCATTGTGTTTATTTTAAGCGTGTTTTTTGTCACCAAGTTCATATACAATATAAAGAAGTAATAGTCCGATTTGGAGTTAATTTGGCACATGTGTGTATATATAGACCAGTGATGGGTATGTAAATGATTTCCAAGGAGCTGGCAGGTCTAGTCACCAGACACAGAGGATGCCTCGTAGACTAATTGGACAGCATTACCAACACTTGACGGAGTTCGATAGGGGCCGCATTCTGGGTTTCCGTTAACACCAGTGCAGATACAGCTGTGTTGGGAGCGATGCCATAACCGAGAAGCTTGGACTGATGACGAGTCTTACCATGTTCAGCGATGAATCTTGGTTCTGCATTAACACAGATGACTGTCATGTGGACGTATGGCAGCGCCAAGAGGAGACGTCTAGTCCTGCCAATGTTGTGGAGACGCACTGGCTTTACTCCTGGCATCATGGTGTGAGGAGCCATAGGGTGTGACTTCAGGTCATCTCTGGTAGTGATTCGGGGGATTCTGACAGCACAGCGCTACGTCAGTGACATCCTGCGTCCGCATGTCTTACCCCTCCTGAGACAGCACCCTGGTACAGTCTTTCAATAACACAATGCCTGTCCACACACGGCACGTGTGTCTATGGACTGCCTGCATCATGTTGAGGTTCCTCCTGTGGCCAGCCAGGGCCCCTGATCTTTCCCCAATCGAACATATGTAGGATCAGCTTGGACGTCAACTCAGACCCAGGGCCAAACTGCAGGATCTCAAGGGCCAGTTACAGCAGCTGTGGGCCGACTTGCCGCAGGAGAGGATACAGCGGCTGTATGACTCCCTTCCGCACTGTATCACCGCATGTATCCAGGCCTGGGGGGGACGCCACACCCTACTGACCTGGGACCAGCAGTGTGCCCATACCGCCAAGCCTGCTGTCTGTTTGATCTGATATTACAGTCATTGTGATACATAACATTTCATTTCCACCACACTTTCTGGGTACTTCACTTTTGTATGAAATATGAAATCTTCTATTTTTTTTGAGAAAACGGGGTCAATCAGTCCCTGGAGCAACTGGGGTTAAGGGTGTAGGTCAGGGGCCCAATGATGACATCACTCTGCCAAGCCTAGAATCTGAACCAGCAACCTACTAATCAAAGGCACAGTGTTCTAACCAGTTGCTACACCTCCCTCCCCCCAACTGGAGTATAGTGTGGATCGCTCTGGGTTGTACCACTTCACTCTATTAATTAATTAATTAATTAATTAATTTAATTAATTATCTGAAAATGCTGGCTATAGACCTCACTCGTTACTGCGGCAACATAAATCCATCCACCGTTACCACGTGAGCTTTATTGAATCCCGCAAAGGCCAGAAGATGTTTACAGTGTCTCCGTTCTCCTCTTAGTGGCCTCAGATCCTGATTTATCCTTAGATTTTCCTCTAAGATTTTCCCGTAAGTACATCTCCATCGCGTGCAGCGTGGCCCACTGTGAGGGTGAGCGTGTTTGCCGCCGCCTTCAGCCGAGGAAGCTCAGCTCATTTCCACCCCGTGTTTGTCGGCAAGGCTGGGAGGAGAGCAGCTGTGTCTGAGCCTGACAGTCTAGTCTTTTACGCACTTCCCTTAAAGGGGCACCTCGGTATCTGTGGGAGAGTTCCCCCTTTACGGTTTGTGTGAAGTGCACGGCAGTAGTGTGCTCACAGTCAGATTTATATAAATGGGGGGGAAACTAGGAGGTCAGCTAAGGTAAATAGCACAATTCTGCTGTCTCGCAGACCTCAGAGTGCAGCTTGTTTTATGGTAGGTTATTGGTATGATAGTTTGGCCCTCGTCAAGATCAAGTTATTTTAATTTTAATGTAGTTTTTTCTTTGGTTGCTTGGCCCCTGAGAGTATTGATGAGAAAATGCAGCGGCTGCCGTAGGAAAAATCTAACAGCGTCTCTGCCACTCTGTTGGCAGAGCTGACTGTAATCACAGTGATGTGTGTGTGTCTGTAATTTGTCAAAGATGTCTGTTCTGTGTTTAACCAGATTGGCAGTACTGCATATATAAAATAAATGAAGGCACATCTTTAATCAGTTATTTTAAGAAGGATACGGGGGGTGGGATGGCCACTGAAATCTTGAACTCTTTGGCTTTGTCTCGTGGGGGCAGATTAGTGCTTTGTTTCAAGATTATTGTGCTATGTGTCAAAAAGGTGATAAGCTGCTAGACGTGTGTGTGTGTGTGTGTGTGTGTGTGTGAAGCAGGGATATTAGAGCCTAGAGATCTATGTCTGCAGGCACATGGGAAACACTAGAACTTTTAAGTTCTAGGGTTTTAATGATAATTGACTATTTCATTTAGTTTCCATCTCTGTAGTAGATACTTTTGAGCACTTCCACACAGGGGTGAGGAAAGCTTTGTGTCTGAGTGCATGGTCAGCAAGGCTCAGCTGGGGTTAAGGGCTTTGATCAAGAGTACAATGATGATTACTGTGCCAAACATGGGATTTGAACATATGACCTTCTGAACAAGGCATTGGTTCCCTACTCCCCTGAGCTGCACACCACCCACTAGTTTAGCCAACTTATTGTTAGTTCTTATTTGATTTTTGCTTTTATGCACCAAATGCAGTCTTTTACATGAGGTTAGTAGATTATAATTCTATTGTCTATAAGGCAGGCTATTGTCTGTCTCTTTGCTAATGTTTGGAAAGACTACCTGTCATTTAGAGAGATCCGTAAACCATTTATAGATAACTTTAAATGCATTTGAGATGCATAAATGATTTAGAGGACTGTAAAAGGCCATTACACTTGCAATTGTGATGCAGTATTTCACTGGGCAGCATAGATAAAGTTCTACTGAGGTTTTCGCCATAAAGTGCTACCTGAAGTATACTGCTGGGCTACACCTGGCAGCAGGGTAGTCAGATACAGGAAGTGATGTCATGCAGCAAAGCAAGCTCACCAGAAAACTGGCAGTCACATAAAGGAAGTGATGTCATCCAGCAAAGCATGCTCCCCGGATGACCAAGTTGCATATATGTAAAGTAAAAAGATACGCCTTTAGTTAGCTCCCCTGGGAGAAATTTCCAGAAGCTTTTTTCCTGTTTAATTCATACACATTTTACCTAATATTCCTTTTGGGACCTAGGGCCTTTTCAGTCTGTACACCTAATGTTGTTAACAGAATGGGATTGGGTGGATTGTTTTTTGGCAAACTTTATATGTGGAGTGTACTTTGTTTCTTTAAAAGCTTCTCACGGTGCATTTTCTGCTCTCTCTTTTTCATTATTGATCATAAAGGAAGTGAGTACAGCGCTCCATTCTGTAAATGGATTCTGTATGGCTAAACACATCAAGGAACCTATGAGCTCCCTGTACTGTTGTACTGCGCCTGCCTGCTTTATAGTGGTTGGCTGTCCCCTCTGACAAACTTTAGCTTTCTGCTTTTTCTGTCCATCCGTTGACATTCTGATGACAGGGAGTCTCCATCTTCCGTCGGCTTTCCTCACTGTAGGGCTTTGCAGTTTCGTTTGCATCAGACACCAGGGATAAATTCGCAGCCAGCCGGTGACACTGTGTGTACTGCTGTCGTTGATGTTAACATCCTGACATCCTGCCTTAGGATATTCAGATTATCGTGGTCAGTAATAGTTTTGGTTACTGTGGCACTGGTAGACATTGAATTTCTTTGTTTCTAATCTTGTTGACCTCGATTCATGGTTGAGCTAAATTCCCCATTGCATTTGTGAAATTAATGCTGATATTACACATTACATGTGCCTCACATGAGTGACACCTAAGCGATTCAGTCTTCAAACCTCAAGTCAAGCGCGCTTTCTCATGCCATTCATATACAGCTATAAAGTGGTACAGAATAGTGTTCCCCCAGAACCACGATGCAGATGGCGGTCACAGGAGGAGGGTTTGCACACTTGTAGTGCAAAACACACGACAGTGTGAAATGGGGGTTGGACACAGGGGTTAATAAGGAATTATTTTTGTAGTGCAATGTGCATCTATCCATCCATCTGTTTTCTGAAACCACTTGTCCTGTTCAGGGTCGTGGTGGTTTGGAGGCTGTGTGCACAGGACGGTGCAGTATGAATGTAAACCATGAATACAGCAGCAGCATAATGGTGTGAAATAAATATAGTGATCGACTATCAATAAATGGATGAATAATAATCATAATTGTTAATTTAACCTGTGCCAGTCCAGTCACTTTAATTTATACCTTATATCCGTATCTAACTTTGTATCCAACTTGCTAAGAAAGGACATCTAATTAGCTGCTCTGTATTCCGGCTCCTTGTTAATTACTGTGGGAAACTTCCTCTTTGAAATCCACGGCCCTGTTGTTATAACCTGTGTGCTTTCCTGCTTACGGGAACCGGTGCTGTCGTGTGAAGTAACTTACCGCCATACACCCATTCTGCCTATGGATTATAAAATTACAGGACTCTCTGTGAAAATTACAAAATGTCTTTTTAATAACTGTTACTGTTGTTAATCAGTACCTTTTAACTCTAATTACGTTAATAGGCCTCATAATTTTGTTACGGTTGGCCTTGTCCTTGAACACCGAGTCTTGCCTGTTTTTCTTGTGCTCTTCTAGCCCGAATCCCGTCTTCCTTCCTATTGTTTTTCGGCCTGATCCCCGGAGGTAATGGCGCAGGCCTGTTTATGGGCTCTGGTTCAGGGATGCCCTCGCTGACTTAGCAGCCTTACCCTGTCTCTGCTTTTTTATGGCTCTTGGTGACACTTAGTCTGTCAGCATGTGGCAGTAACGTCGTCTCTGTTTGGGTCTTTCGGATAGGATCCTGTCAGCCCGTTTTGCTAGGGGGGGTCACAGCGTGGCAGTCACGGAGACAAGGCCACTGTCATATCTCACCCAGAGGCTGCTTGCACCTGTCACATGCTTGGTGACAGAGAGATGCAAACTCAAAATAAATGTTCAGGGAGACTGTATGGTGACTCCGGACGTATTTGCTCCCAAATCCAAGGGGAATTGAACAGTAAATGATGCCAGCAGTGTTGCCTGCTTCCGGATCAGCTGGGAACGGCTCTGCTTTGATATTTTGGTCCGGGTATGGGAAAGACACAGAAAAGGACTGAACCCCCCAATTCCTCTGACAGCCACTGTCTGCGGCATGGATTGGAGGTTATCTGAACCATTTGCACAATTAATTTTACATCTTGTCATCCATCCATCCATCTTATACCTTATTTATTGATAAGATAGAACTTTATTGGGGAAGATTTCTTTGCCCAGTACCACAGATGGGATAACTATAAGTAAAGGTGTAAAAGGTACAAATAAATACCACACAGAATTATGTAATTTTTTTTATAGTTATGTAAGGAAACACAAATGGTAATAAAATTACCTTTAAGCAACGTACTGCAATGGTAAATGCAACACAAAATGTCCAAACGGCATATGTACATTCATAATACTAGTGCTTTTGTGAGAGGTAGTGTTGTGCATTTGTATGGTCGTAAGCTTACTTTCACACATAAAAATGTCATTTTTAGCAGGTCAATCTGGTTCATGTTTGAATTTTTATTTTTAATGTAGACCAAAGGAAACAGATTTTGTTTTTCATAAACATTTCTTATTTCTTATTTAAGACAGAGTGGGTGAGAATTAGACGAAGCCCAGAGGTTATTCCGGACAGTGACACAGTTGTGGAGGATGGACACCGTGGTCTGTAAACAGATGTGATGCAACTTTTAAGGCCAACTTCCCGTGTGCCTCTGTCTTTGTTTACTGCAAACAAAAGTAGATGGCGCCTTGAGGGTGAGTATCAGAAAAGGACGTGGGCCGCTGTGTCCCCCAGGCTGGTGATCAGCAGCGGGCAGGCAGAAACGAAGAAAGGAAGAGAGAGGGAGAGAGAGAGACACCCTGTTCTCCGCCTGAGCGCCTTGCATCGTGCTCTGGCACTCAAGGCTATTCTCCCAGGCACTGAGTTCCAGCTAAATGGACGCTGTGGGGGACCATCGGGCAAATCTGCATATCAGAGTTACATGGGCGTGTCTGTGTGCTTGTCACTTAATCCACCCGGAGGGATCTGCATTTGTGGCATACAATTAAGAGCAAACGACTGCTGAGTGATGCATGGACTGTCTACCTTGAATGGACTCCAGCATGCTGGGTCAAATAGATGTAGGTGAGAGGATTCAGGGCAACGATTGTGAGGAAATAAACAAGCACCTTTTGATTTCTTGTGGCACGTTAGGCGATGGTTATCTAGTGCAGTAATAACGTCCATGGAGAATAAACATGGTGCAACTGGACAGGCATTACGCCTGCAGATACAGCGAGGAGGCTATTTTGTTATACTGGTTTTAGGAAGGGTGTTTCATTGCTGGTTGTTACAGTGGTAAGTGCCTTGGGGCACAGTGTTCTGTGGCTTGTGGATGGGGGGGTACCATCAGTGTGTTATGCAGCTACGACATCCGTCACTTGCTAGACCAGAAAGCAGCAGGTGGGTGGCGGGTTGAAACCCCAGCAAGAAACCTCTTGTGACATCACCAGCACTGCAGTCATTCTTGTGGGATCGTGTGTTGGAGCTTGAAGGACCATTAGTGTAGAGCCCACGCTGTTGTACATCTCTGAAGTGTTGCTTTAAGGAGCTCTAGTGCAGGCTTGCTGACACGTTTTGTACTCCTGGGTTTTTGAGTGCATAAAATAAGAACCCAAAGGGGTTTCTATGGAGAAGGTGTGTTTCAGCAACCCAGAACAAGTTGGGACACATGCTTTTACTCAGCAAAGTGATGACATAAGGCGGACAGCAGCGAATGACAGGACTGAAACTTGTTTTTTGCTTTGTTTTGTAGCTGATTTGGGATGAATAGGGTGCATCGTGGTGAGGGCAGGGAGGGTGGGGTGAAAGTAGGCAAAACAGATGGCGAGCATGGCTATGTATGGGTGAGAATGGGAGGTAAAACTATTTGCCATAGTGGGTGGAATTACAACAAGTTGGCTTTTATCTGGGGCCAACAGCCAAAAGAGTAGAGCGAGAATGAAGCATGAAAGGTCACATGACAGGAATGCATGTAGGGTAGGGAAGCTACTCTGCAGGTCTTCCATTTCTGGGAAGGAGAGCAGAATTTTGGGCTCGCTAAACATAGTGTTGGGAAGAAGTGCTGAATAAATTTTAATATATGCTGAGGCAGAAGTCAGAAAAACACCTTGGGGTGCTTCAGGAGTTCTGAGATCGATTGGTTAACTACTTACAGCGTATGATTAATGGCTGAGATCATGGAAGAGGTAAGGAAACTAGGGTGTAAAGTGGACTGGTCCTCACTGAGTGTGTACATACATATATACACATTATGGCGTATATGTGCATACAAACACACGTGTTATGCTGAATAAAGAACTTGGGAGAAAAGTGTAGATCATTCAGAGGTTTGCCGGAGGGACGTGGTGAGTTAAAGAGAGCAAACAGACCTGCAGCAAAGCCGTGTGATGTGCAGAAATGGGAGGGGTGCAGATGGCTAAGGAGGAGGTGGGCCACATTGCAGCTGCGTGTGTGTCATGCAGTACCTGGGGGCTGCTTCTGAGACCTCCCTCCAGAACTGTAGCCCATCTCTCTCTCTGTCTGTCTTGGTTGTTGCCTTTGGCCTGGTACTGTACCACAGCGTTTCTGACATTTCAGTGTAGTGATGAATTTATATTTTTAGTAGTGTTTGTACATACTCTTTTGGTTTTAGCAAGGTCAAGGTAGTAGTTTCTGGTTTATGAAGTGTCTACTTTACCTTACCTATTTTACATGCCATTGTGTATCCTAACAGGTTTGCCCTGAGTTGTCCTCAAACGCTCGAGAATGTGAAAAATACTGTGCTGACAGGAATATGCCAGAAAGCGTACTTTTAGATTGACATTAGCTGTTATCAGAACGCAAGGCTGCTGTTAGTTTTTTTTTCTGGGATGACAGTGGCACCCACAAAGACACAGGCATCGACACAAAACACTGAGCTGTTAAAAAAAGGTAGGTTGGAGATCAACCACTTGCGAAGAGGAACATTTAAAAGCCAAAAATAAACTGATAACAGTAATTGGGGCCAGCTAGAAGTTGACGTTCATAACTGGGTTCTGCTTGTTGAGCCTCTTAATTACTGTAATTATAGTTAATGCAATATTTTCCTGCAGCGGAGATTCAAATGGCTTCATTTATGTATTTGTCCAATCTAGCAAAACCCATGCTTGTAATAATTGTCCTACTATTTACGATGTGGTTCCAAACCTTAATCTTTTAATGTCCTCTGTCTCAAACTGCAGTGCTTGTTATGTTTTTGCATTGATAATTTTATTTGAATTGACCCTCGGGAGATTCTGTGCTCAGATAGTGAG
Source organism: Mormyrus lacerda (assembly GCA_015163995.2). NCBI lineage: Eukaryota > Metazoa > Chordata > Actinopteri > Osteoglossiformes > Mormyridae > Mormyrus > Mormyrus lacerda. Next base: position 31,240,638 of record JAABNX020000119.1, read on the forward strand.
AGATTCACATTTGATCATCTTCCAATATCCAGATAACATCTTAACTTTTTTTGTAGAAAATTTAGACCAGTCTAGTTTGCTTTATACATATAGATGAAAGTCCTAACCAAAAGTTCCTAACAGAAAGGTACATTCAAGCTAAAATCCAAAGCAGTTCTCCATTGGCATATGTAATCTTTTCCACAAATCATTACGCAAGTCAAATTTTACGCAAATCAGATTTACCTTCCCATACTATTCAAGGCACTTTATAGCGAAAAATACATAAGCCAAAAATATATTAGTAATATGTACTAAGAATGCATATAAAAACAGTGTAATTTTACTTACAAGTGCACGTCAGCTCTTTGTATAGTTTTCCCTTTCATTTGGCCAAGCACGCATTTGCTCAAGTCAGCTTTGTGTGAATTGAGAGCTGCCAGCCAGTTTGTCTGATGTGCTGCTTCATGTTTTGTGTGAGACTTTGAGGCCCCCAGATTTTCAGCTTGCCTATAAAACCTCAACCTTCTCATTTTCATCATTGCCCTGGTTAGCGGAGTGTTCTGCCACCTTCCACCGCCCATCCCGTCTCTCCCCTCCTGTCATCTAGCCCTTCTGTCCTCTTTGTCTTTCTTCTTTGGACAGCATTTTGGGAGACGCCGCCGCAGAAGCGTGATTCTGGAGGAACGCGCTGTACAAACATGCCCTTTGAAGCAGGCCTGGGATCTTTTGCCTCCCTTTGCTCCTGCATCTAAAGGCTGTCTCTCTTTGGACCGTGATTTGATGCGTCAGGCTGTCATGATGTCATCGTGCCAGTTCTCCATTCTGCCTCTTTAGTTTTCTGAAAAAAAAGTATTACTTGCAGTTCAGTGTTTTGCTCACAAAGAGAGGCGCTCGCTGACAAAGATAATTATTCTCTAGTGGTGCACCAATGTGGAAATTTCTCTATTGCCCATACCAATATCCAACACTAATAACAGGCTGACCTCTGAGCCACACAGATCTGGAGGGAAACTGATGTCTGTAACGTTACTGTAGCAGCCACATCATATAATGCAGACAGTGAGACACCAGTAAGGGAGGGGCCACTCGGGCGATTATAGCCAGCCTCTAAGTGATGAATGAGCCAATGAAATCCCTGCACTATGGAAAATGGCTGAACATCCAGTGACCATCATCCCCATTATTTTAGCAGTTGTGTCTTTGTCTGGTGCTGCTAACGTTGAATATTGACTGAAGTGTTACATATTGGCCTACAGTACCAACCAAGACCAACACGTCAGTGATATTTAACGAACATCAGCTGATATGAATACGTTAACTGACATATTGTGCGTTCCCATTGTCCCAAACTCAGCTGCTTAACGGTCTGTAATAGACGCTGCTGGTTTTTTGCTTTTGAAGACAGCTTTGCTTTGACTGAGGCTGGCTGAGTTTGCCTTTGCTGACAGGAAGAGCAAATAGCAGCAGAATTTCACACGCTCTCTGCTGTACTTGTTGCAGTGCTGTTTGTTTAAACATTTTTAACATTTAACATTTTCCGCTGTGCTCAGCAGAAAGCGAAGGCCGTAATTTGTCTGAACTTTGTGCATTTTATCAGAGCACGATATTGCATAAAAATACTTTGAGAAGTTGGTTGCTGCTGTTAAGCTCTTTGCTTACAGCAGTTTGTCTGCGTGGAGATGCTACCCTTCTATCCATGCTTTCTTTTCCATCCATGGTATTTTGTTGGAAAGAACCCTTTCTGAACTCGTTTTGTGTGCAAGATATGACGAATCAGAGACACACAAAGGATTTCTTTGGCTCTTATCAATCTTACATTATAGCTGGCTTAACAGTTGCTGAAAGCATGTTCATATGCTGAAATAGGCATAAGAAGCTATAGAAAGTGATGGTCTGTGATTCTGCACAGATGTTCAGCCTGCTGGCCTGTCAGTCTCCCTTGATGTGGACAGTAACAATCCATGCTTTAGTAACAAGCCCATCATGTCTGACAATATGGAGATATTGTTTTAAGTTCTCTCCACCGTGTTAGGAAGGACCATATTGTATTGCTTTACTGCATACTACTTCCACCACCTAATTTTCTAACAATGAGAGCACATGTATATTACATAGTTGGGCATTTGAGATGTACTTTGTGCTCCATGACTGGGTAGCTATATTTCTGCTTGGGGCCTTTGCCAAGTGTAGATCCTTGGTATAAAGTGGTGCTTCATGATGTTACGAGGTTTTTATATTAAATTGTTTTCCTCTGAAAAGCCTGACACTTCTGTACCTTAAGCTGGGATAAAACTCCCATAATATTAAATGTCAAGATTTTAATTGGCCACTACTGATAGATTTTGCCTGAAAGTGGGTTCAGACACACGTAATGAGACGTAGTTTTGTTATAAGCCTCTGAAAGTGATATTCATGTTGGATAATGGAGAAGGATTGTCCAGGACACTTGGGGACGAGGTTGAGAAAATGGCCGAGCTCTCCTCCTGTTCGTGCTGTATTATCTGATACGTTTAGCCGTGACTATCGGGTTACGTAAAGCATGGCTTTTTGCATCTGTTCAGCTCGTGCTTATTGTTGTTTTCCATCGAATCAGAGACAAAGCCTATGATTAGCCACCGTGTTCTGAGCCATTCTGCGTAACATACAATAGGATAAAACGGTGGCCCTCCCCCAGCATTTCAGTCACCAGTGGGATTCAGGGCGGGCGGCTGGGGGGGCTCACTGCTTCACTTTGTGGTCTCTCACCTCCAGGCTGGTGTTCGATTTGCACCCCCCGGCTCTGCGCGAGTCTCATCTTCCCCTGTAATCGTGAGCTTCTTCCCGCAGTCCAGAAGCACACCCCCAGGGTGCCCAATGTCACTGGGATACATGTGGGAGACCGATGGCTGCCTGATGGATGTCTGCCTCTAATTGCAGCAGCACGCCCTTCATCATTTTTTATTATTTGTGACATTTATAAAAATGTCTAATGCCCCTATCTGGTAGTGGAGGGCCCCCGTCACGCAGCTTTTAGGGAGCATGCGATGATTAATCCGATTGACACTCGAGACGTCAGGTGAGGCGGCTCGTTATCAGAGTAATTGCCTCAAGTTAAAAATGAGACCTGAGGTTGGGGGTCTTGAGAGACCCAGCATGGAAGTAGCCGCCTCATGCAGCTCTGGATTAAAGTGTGTCTGATCTGTATTCAGAAGAAGAAGAGTTTAAATAACAATATCCATCTCCGTTCTGTGTAATAGTGTTGTTAACCCTAAAGGAGTTGGAATTCTCTGACAAACAGGGCCCTAATACACTTTGTTTTGATTTGATGAAGATTGTTCAATAATTATCATAATAATACTACGCTTTTAGGAATGTTCTCTGCATCTATGTATTGTCTAAACGCATAACACCTGCAAAAATATTTCTCTTCACTGAACGCCTCCTTTTACAGTTAAATTTGGGAAACAAATCATTGATTGGTAACCTGCTCTGCCTCATGATGGTGCAGTAACCTGTAGCAGCATGGTAGCTCAATATTAGGAGTATTTTAAAGAAGTTACGCTTGTTAATGGTATCCAACATTTCACTTTCTCACATGAAAAATGTGGCAGTAACATCTTTTAACGTAGCTGCTAGAAAGTCTCAGCATTTTTTAAATGGTCTGTATTGCTTAAGAACGTCCCTGGGCCTGTCAGGGAGTTAATAGAACCTCAAATGCAGTGTTAGCCTGTTGCCAAGTAGATGTGCGATGATGTGTGAGCTTGCGATAAAAACAGACGGCTATCTGATGTGTCCTGTTCGGGCTCCCAGTCTCTCTAGTACATTTCTGGGTACAGGCATAACCTTTCACCAAAACCTTTTAGGTTTTTTGAGTTACATACTTAGTTTTTTCATGTAATATGCTCTGACAAAATAACAGTAAACCCCATTATGAGGGTTTTTCCAGTTTTCTCATTGAACAGCTATTTTTTTTAAAAACATTTTGCTTATTGACTTCCTCAATCAGAATGGTGCTGCTGGGAAATGTTTTTGTAGGATTGGATAATGAGCAGGATTATGCTGATCACATCTTTCTGACATCACAACCTTCTCCTTATAATAAAGTTGTTGATCAAACAAAGAAGTCACTGGTAGCTATGACACGGAATAGCAATTTTCTGTATAGATTTACTTACTTACTTTACTCACTACAAATTTTTTGCTTCTGAAAGCAGTGCTCAAAAAATCTAAATATTATACTTCATGGAACCATTATTCTCCATGTTCAGTGATTTATCGATGCACAGCATTTTTCAAACTCCTGTAAGTAGCATGCTTTCAGGACTATCGATGCTGACCACTCTGTGTATGTATCCAATCTTGAATAAATAATATTTTTAATGATATTTTTAAAATGTCCCAGCTGATGATTGAACAGTTTTCAAGAATGCATTGTAGTTAGTCATAAAAGTCCAGATCGCAACCTTGAAGTTGGTTAACCACTGTTTATTGAATTTCTTTTCCCCCCCCCCCCAGTTTTTGATTAGTTCTGAAAGGTCACGCATGTGTCTCTGAAATTGGCATTCTAACATACATGACCTGGACAATATGTAGTTTTATGCGATCACAGTGAAATCTGTTTTTCCTGAAATGCCAGACATTTTTACTTGATGGTAACAGATGTGGATGGATATAAGTTTAGTTTCCGAGAGCAATGCTGTTGCTGCAGTACAGTGTTCTACACTAATTCTGTCCTGTGTTCTTCAGAGATCTCTAAATGTCACGTAAATTTTAGTATCAGGTGTTTATTTTTCCATACAGAGTCTCCTGTTTTCATAATTTAACGACTGCTGGCGAAGTACTTTTGAGGAAATGTATCCAATATGATAATGGTCTGAATAGCAAATTTTTAAATTTTTGTGATGTGTGGAAGGTAAAATTCCACTCCCCCCCCCCCCCAACCCCCCAGGGTGAAACCAGCTTGTCAGAGGGCAGGAAAATATATATGAAAATGGGAGACTTTGAATTTCATTATATTTTTCTTTCTGTCTTTGAGCAGTAGTTAAGTCTATGGTATGTATGTGTGGGTGGGTGGTCTGTGTTTGATTTTACTGCATTGGTATAATTCAGTGTTCACTACCATGCACATTTTCTCATGATTTTCTGTGCAAAGCACAACAGCGTGTTTCATACAGAGACATTTAGATGGAAAAGCCTCTATGCATTTCAGCATAAATATCAGAATATGTTGATTCCATTACAGCCGACAGAATAACAGAAACATGCATGACTGATTACCTCATTTAAACCTTCTGCACTTCACTGAATGTGTTTCTTTTGTTCTTTTTATTTTGAATCTGAGTACTGTGCTTATTGCTTTTTGACCATTATTGTTATATTCCAAAGAGTTTTTGTCTTAAAACAAAAAGAACTTTTCAACTTAATGCGACTTTGCAGTGTGATATATTGGTGAGCTGGGCTTTTTCTCCTGTATAAACACAAACCCAAACTTTCAGAGGATGATCTCCAGAATCAAACCTTCCTCATTTCTCTGTGTGACATCAGCCATGGTGCCTAACCCTCCGTTTATAACCTTCTTTTTGTTTCATTCCAAATGAAACGCAAGACCACCATCTGTTAGGATATTTTTCGAATTCTTGTCCTCAGATTCGCGGCAACCCCCAGATCCCTACAACAGATATATTATCTTAAAAAAAAAAAAAACAACCCTGGATGGCTTCCAGATCAGGCAGATGGCACAGGGGAGTGTGGTGGAATCTGAAATCCTTCCAAAAGAAGGTATGGAAGCCTGTGTTGCATTTCAGTAGGTTTTAGACAAAATTTTAATCCATCAGTCTGTTTCTAAATTTGTGTTCCCATAAACAAAATTTAAACAAATTGCAAAAAGCATAGATTCACAATAAGACAGTGTATCATGCATGTATGCATCTGCTGCCATAATGCCATTTGTCGTCTTGCCAGAGGGATCCATGTTTACCAGGTCAAAGCCTTGCTCTGGGGGAGCCGCCTTGGGCTTTTTGTGAGACTGAAAATGCACCCCCCCAAATCAGTAAATAATCTGCTGGTTTTGCACGGGCTCGCTTCCAAGATTCTGGGTTCTGTGCCCTGGCTGTGTTCCCTGATTGGGTCTGTAGGGTAAAGAAAGAGGAGCAGACCAGGAGGATGAGTTCATGGGATCTTCATCGATCAACAAGCCAACCAGGCTGGGGAATGGACATGGAGTTAACACTACTACAGGAGAGAGATGGATAAATACTCAGAGATCCGTATACAGGGCAGCCTTTCTGGAAGCTCTTTTTCAGTTGTCCAACCATAGCTATCTATCAATATTTATTTATGTCATAACATTAATTTAGTTTAAATATTATTTGTTTTGCCAGAAGTTGAACATACGTTTTGTAGAACACTTTTTTTTTTTTTTTTTTGTCTATCAGTTGCATGCTTTTTAAGTGGGATTGTCCATTAAACGCTATTCCCACCTCTCAAAACTTTATTTTGCAAAGATTGCAAATCGCTGTGCTACTGGTTTCTGTTAAAGGCGTAAAATACTCCCAGATCGTCACGTCTTATCTTATGCTCCTCGTACTGCGATGGGTATGCACATGACGTCACAGCAGGTTAGCGTTCAGTTTGAATGCTGCAAAAAACACATGTAAAATCAGAAAGCTGTCCTGCGATTTTACAAATTGATATAGCACGAAATAGGAGCTATCTTTTTAGAGATCGCCAAAAAATAATTAAGTAATAGGACGTGGATCGGTCACGCATGACCGATACCTGATCTGTCAAACTGGTCTGGATTGGCACTGATATCACCGAATATCGGATCAGTGCATCTCTAACTCAAATCAGGTCATTTAGAAAAGGTAAGTAGTTTTAAAAACAAATACACAGAAAGAACTTAAACTAAAACATAATGCGTGTGTAATTATATAGATTTTCTAAACTTTAAATACAGTGATGCTATAAGCATACTGTATACATACATATATTGCACAGCTCTCAAAATTTTTTATTATATATATATAAAAATAAAAATAAAATATAGATTTTAAAGTTTCGTTATAAACTGTCTGTTAGTGCGTTTCCAGAACCACACATGTCTGCCGTAAAGCATTCTGTGGGACCGATCGTGCAGCAACATGGTGGCGCATGTGTGGACCTGATCGTGCAGCAACATGGTGGCGCATGTGTGGACCTGATCGTGCCGCCGGCACGCAAAGGGTACTGGCACTGCAAAACATCACAACGCGTCATGTCACATGGCACAAAAACCTTGCGAGAGCAAGACGGCTTAAGACAGATCGTGCAGCACCTCTCAGCCGGCTGTACATACTGGAACCACCTCCGTGACGGCACAACTTTGTCCTTATTGGCTGAAGATTTTAGTCACATGCATGACGTTTGTATCCCAGGAAGTTCCAATGCGTTATTTGCTCTTTCAATCGAAAAGCATGCAAAGCAGTGAGAACTGGTTTTCAGTTAATTTACCTGGTAAAATAAAGCTTAAACAAATTACATAAATGCTCTAATGATGCACATAAGTTAGTGGTTTATTTGTTACTTATTGTAATGTTGCGCTGCTTCATTTATTTAATCATCCAGTCTGTGAAGAAGGCCATCAAATAAGAATTGCATTGTACTCTGTACACGTTTAGTTTTTCCATGTAATATGCTCTGACGAAATAACAGTGTTTATTGTCATATACATGACAATAAACACTTTGAATTCTTCAAATATGGGTATTTGATCTGCTAGCTTTCACTGCTAACAGTTTTAATCAGGAGTTGGTGATATTTTGTATAGATTTATCTATACCCTTATGGCAGTGCTGCCATTGCAGTCAGGTCTTGCACACTACAAGGAGTAGAAGTTGTCCGACTTGGCTGTAGACAGTTTATACTCCATCCCTGCAGCCCCTGGAAGATCTCACTCCACGTCACAACAGCTGCAGACAGACCTAAGTGGAACGCACCCATTGACTTTTTGTGTAGTCGAAGGATTGACGGAATGAGCGCTATCGACTTTATATCGACTAAATCTATTTTTCTATCGAGGAAAATTTATTTCGCAATCATTATCTTTGTTTTATCGCTCAGCCGTATGTTAAAGGTAGTATGACAATAAACAACAAGTGACATTTATGGGCAGAGAATAAATACAAGATATAAGATGCACAGAGGAGAGGCATAAACTGACACTCTCAAGGAAATATTGGTTTTTTGGTAATGGCCAAAGTTTTCAGTGTGCTGCACTGTCACTCAGTCACCTCGGCTGATAGATGTGGGAGTGGATACGCTACCCAGCACCTCTGCTCTGAAATCTTGGGCTTCAGTAGCTCCATGTGCCCAGAGGGATGAACACAACGTTGATCGCAGGTAACGCAGGCTGGCAGATTGCTTCCTCCTGCAGCTCTTGGCGCCTCGTTGATTTACTGCATCTGATTGGCTGCTTCTCCCTCTCTGTTACTGATTTTATTTCAAGACTGATCCCTGGCCTCGAATGCACAGTCTATTGTAAAGTGGCCCAGAGCGGGCGGATATGAACCATTAAGCTTGAAAGCATAATTAGATTAGAGGAAGGGAGTAATGTTTTTAATGACTGCAAGGTGTTGGGCAGATAGCTGGTAATCCTGCCTGCCAGATTTGTCTGTCGATACATACCCCAGGCCCAGGGGTACATGCTGTATATACACGACTGTAAATGTTTGCTTTGTATGCAGTGGCTGGCTGCTGTGGGGCATGCTTTTGTCATTGCTTGTTTGACCTTTCCTACTTCATTTTTAATTTTTCATTGCCATTAGTGAAAGTGTAAGCCTGCACCTGTATAGTGTGTATTCTTATAACGTTAACATTTGCATAAAATTTTACGATAGACTGATCATGTGCTTGACAGATATGTTAATAGTGCAACTGCAGTACAGGAGGTATAAATGCTCATGGTGTGAGGCTTTGGGGCCCACCTCTCAAATTTGTGCTTGAAGCCTTATGAATGTGAACTGGAAGCATATGTATTATTATGGGCTGGATCGTACCTTAGCTACAGTCACGTAGCACTGCAAGATCAGCACCCATCTTCTTTGTGTACTTTTTTTCCTGTATCTAGTGCCATCTCCACTGGGGTATTTGCATTGGGATCACAATCAAAATGGACGCTCTGATCATTCGCTTGCCTCTTACATTTACTTTTATGTAGCAGATGTTTTTATCCAAAGTGACATACAAGTGAGGCAAATAGCATATCTCAAACATATGGTCTTCAAGGAGTTCACTAGGCATAAGTGTGGGTAGGCTGAAGACCCAGGTACAAGGGTAAGCATCACTGGAGCAAGTGCTATACAGCATGTTCTAAACAATACAAGGACTTCATAAGACAGCTATTCAAATCAGCAGGAAGTGGGACAGAACGATGCTGGAAAATTTCAAGGCATCACAATGTAATTTTTAATTTTTTTCGTGATAAATGCTCCGATATAAAGCAATAAAGGAGTTGAATAAATTGAATGAATAAATTTCTCAAACACATCCTATGAGTGATTTCAACAGCAAGTATGAAAACGAGTATGGTTTATATGAACACATGCAGAGCTCATGCAAAAGTAATGACAGTGAACTGTACACTGATTCTCTAAATCTTGAAAAGGACCAATCATTGACTGAAAAGCTTCTTAAGTTTTGTTTCATATTACTGAGAATGTTTTAGCAAAACTTAACCCCCCCCCCCCCCACTCTGCAAATCTTAGCACTAAAATACTGGAACTGTATTGAAAAATACTTTTGAAAGTACCATGTACTGCAGTATTTCTAGACTGTATGAAGGTATGGAAAAGCCTGATCTGAAGCCATCACAGTCCTGACTTGAGACTGCATGTGCGTAACATCAGTATTGACATCACATATCACCCAGGCCTAGCAGGAAGTGCAGCTTCAGGTGCATTCAGAGACCATGTAGTGGTGTTAGACTGGTGGAGGTGCTCCTGGAAGAGATGGGTCTTCAGGCGTTTCTTAAAGGTGGGTGATTGAATGTGGCTCAGCAGCTCGGTAATAAGAATTCTTCCCTCTCGTATGCAGTGGCGTGCCGTGTGGAAAACCAGGTTCAATAAGCAACAGAAAAAGAGAGGAGGTCCTTAATGATGGGGGGAGACCAACCCCATGGCAGCGTGATGACAACCATTCATGGAATGCTAGCTGTTGTCGTGTGAGGAATAGAGGGCTAAATGCAGGATACTAAAGGGGCGATCACCGCTGTGATTGGCCATCGGGATCTCCCCCCGCCCTTCCCGAACCTGAAGATTACATCTGTCGTCATCGGAGATGTTCCATCTGGGTCATCATATGGGCTCACGTATCCTGTACCTGTCTTGAGCTGGGTCAGACATCCAGCCATTTGAGGACCTGCCTCTTGTAGCCTGAGGGGAACCAGGCCTCATTCTAGTTTCCCTATTCGAGGTTAATTTATAAGGTAGATTTTATGTTTGCACCTACACCCGTGGCCATAAGTATTGGAACCCTTCACAGTTTTCTTCAAAATACATTTAATCTGACAAAAGTAACTGGCATCTGCATTTCTTCATTCCATATTTCATAGAGCAGACACACTTCTTTTGATTTACACTGAATACATTAAGGTGGTATTGTAAATTTTGTTAATAATACTGATGATGATGATTAAAAATGGCACAGACAAAGTTATTGGGACCTTATAGACATTAAAAGAAGCAATTTGGTTGCAGTGATATGTCAAACAGATTATTCACTTTAATTAGTGTCACAGGTGTCAAATCTTATGTCATTCAACATATTTGAATGGAAAAAAGTACTCTGCTGTTTGTCTGCATGTCTTGACACACTTTTCATACACACCAATATATGTACCACATCTGTGTGAATTCATTACATGTTGTGTGTTTGTAAATCTTATTCCAGCTGAAACATGAGGCCTCCTGTTTCACACACCGCCTGCAGTGATAAGTGAATGCAAACTGGTAGCCAATGTTTTGGGCAGGTTGTTAGTGTCCCAGTGGCTGCTGGGAGCAGCATCCAGTTGACCAGTGCATCAATGGCGGTGGCAGCAGCTTAACCACGTACGCAGGGGGCTCTTGGACTTGCACGCTTCCAGATCAAACCGCCACAGCACACTCTTCCTTTAGGATGCCTCATGTGGCTGGGTTCTCTTATTTGTCGTGCTCAAGGCTTGGGTACCCGACAGCTCCTCCTCTCTGGGCAGGGCCAGTCAGCCTTGTAGGTGACATCAGCGACCACCAGGGCACCATCTTCTGAAGGGGCACTAGCTGAGTGAACTGTGACCCACCCCCCCATTTATGATCACACGCGTTAGGAGTCTTCAGTTGTCAGTGACTTGAAAATAAGACAGATACAGCCACAGTTAAAGAAAAGTGCTTGTGTGGTTGAATGCAAGTATAGTGTCAGTGCAAGGAATGCTGGGAAAAATGCAATGTATGCAATACAATGCAATACTATAAGTTAATTAACTGACAGATATTGTGATATGGGAATAACAGCAGATTGAGCTGAAGCAACAGGCTAAGCCAGTCATGAGAGTGATAGTATGCAGAAGGAAACTTCTTATCAGCTTATTTTGGCACAAAATGATCTGCATTGGCTGTTATATTCTCTTATGTAACCTTTCAAGCAGAGCTCAAGCAGATGTGGGCAGGGTAGATCTTTAGGATGCGTGTGGAAACCTATCTGCTGCGTCTGGTGGTTCGGGTGATTAAGTTTTATTCTGGGGGATGTATGGGTTCCTCTTTGCCTGGCTCGGTCCTCTTGTCGTTTTAAAGAGCTGTGCACTCATGCTGAAATACTCAGGCCTGACCAGAGCTTTTACACTTTAACACACTTCATTTTCTGAAACAGAGGTGCCAGACCGAAAGCAATATCACCGCCAGAGAATAAAAGCCGCCTTTCTTTGCAGGGGAAGGCCTATTGTCTGGTTTCTTTTAAATCTGTTGTAAGTTTTCATCCTTTTGAATGCAATTTCATACCTTTGCAATATCCATTTAGTTATTAATCTTGAGTTTAACCACAGGCCCCAATTCAAAACTGAGGTAGGTTTCAATGTATATTTTAAGGTTCCTTTTGTGTTCTAATTTCCTAACAGCCTCCTCCATCATTTCTGTACCATTTAAATGCAAGGCATTGCAATGTGGGGGCTTCTGGAGCTCAGCAGCAGTTCATCCGCAGTGTTTTGTTAGGACAACAAGGACTCTTGCAGTGTTGCACACACACTCCTGGTTTGCCTGCACACTGTATACGAAGGTTGTTTTGTGACACCAGAAGTGAAATTCCAGTTTAATCATGATAAATGACGAGGCAGAGAAGCTTGAATTAAACCGGCCCTCTGCCATTTTGGTAACTCCGGCATGTTTTTTTCCAATTCCAGTCTAGGGAACAAAGCAGCCACTTCCAGCCAAATGGTCCCTATGTCACACGTGTGAAAACTTTGCCTCTCCTCTCCCATCATGCAAAGCTGCTGTTTGTAGGGGAGCTCAATGTCAGTTGAAGTGCTAATTGGTTTGTCTAACTTTTACCTTGGATAAAGGCTTTGAAATCTCTTACCTCTATATACAGCTAGTATACGTTAAATTATGCATGTTTGTGTACTTTACTCATCTTTGTGATAATTTTCTATCCTTGCTTCCAGTCTTTGCTTGTTTTGTGTATTCAGCTGAAATGATCCATCTTTCTTTCGGCTACTGTAGCTGAAATGGGGCTGATGGTCTCATTTCTGACCATTCTGCCTAAGAGGAACAACTTTTAGATAAAAATGCTATGAAGCAGTTATCTCCAGCACTTAGTGTGGCTAATGCTAATCATCATCTCAGTCCCATGCTGGCAAATCAGGCTTCTGTAGTTTTTGGCCTCTTAAATCATCGTTTTTCCACTTTTTTTGTTGCTCTGCTATTTCAAGGGAACCATAGCAACTGATTGAATGTGTTGCTGAACTGTTTTTCACTATACAATTTTTTTGAACTTTAAGGTGTAGTTGTGAGAGTTATATTTTATGTTGTGCCAAATGTAGATTCTGCGTATTTATGGACAGAGCAGCTAAATGTGTATCTCTTTGTGATAAACAGCCATTTCAGTGTTTGTACCATGGGTCCTTTAGAAAAATGCTTTGGCCGGAAGGATGGTGTTTGAGGCTCCTGTGTAGAGAAGCCAGAGATGGGTGATGAAGTGGAAGGATAAAATGAATTAGCCATCTGAAATGCCGGTAACCTTCACCCGGGGTGGTGGCATGAGTTGCGTAGGACATTAGTGTGGGCACAGACTGGAAACGCATGTTTGAAAATGAGTGGCCCACTAGGATCATGATGGGAGATTGACACAGGCTTTTTGTAGTCTGCATTTTACATATGCACTTCCTCGTGTGCCCTGTGTGCAGACGTCCACTTCCTCGTGTGCCCTGTGTGCAGACGTCCACTTCCTCGTGTGCCCTGTGTGCAGACGTCCACTTCCTCGTGTGCCCTGTGTGCAGACGTCCACTTCCTCGTGTGCCCTGTGTGCAGACGTCCACTTCCTCGTGTGCCCTGTGTGCAGACGTCCACTTCCTCGTGTGCCCTGTGTGCAGACGTCCACTTCCTCGTGTGC
>JAABNX020000119.1:31280706-31298583 GCA_015163995.2 Mormyrus lacerda
TTGGGCCCCTGAGCGAGGCCCTTAACCCCCACACAGTGATGTCACCATTGGGCCCCTGAGCGAGGCCCTCAGCCCCTATTGCTCTATGTACCAGCTTTCCCTGCTTTCTCAGCTGTATGTTGCATTGGATAAAAGCATCTGGTAAATAAGTAAAATGTAAAAATGTTAATTTAAATACATGTGCATAAACAGGAGGTATTTTTCCTCTGCCAGTTAATGGGATGACAGTAGTAGCCTGAAGCGTCAGGTCTTACTTTGTGAGCTTAACTTCTCTTGTGAGACCTTCTTACTGCAGGCATGGATGTGTCTGCCATTAAGTGGACGGGAGAACAGAATTACCTCTGTCTGTGGAGATTGCATAGAACCCATAAAGAGCTTTTATTGGTTTACAAGTGTATGTTAAGGTTCTCCAAACCCTTTCAAGGCAATTGTTGTCATTCTCATGGCATCGTTCTGCATTGTCACCCTCTGTTGACTGAGGCATCCTTGCGTATGAAATTGGCCCAGTTCCTCCTGTGTGTACAGACATACACAGGTGACAGGGGTCTGATTCCTTACACTAAATGCCAAAAACACCCATGTGTATGTAGAAAAACCTCACTACTGTCCACTGCATGCAGCGGGAGCTGAAAGCCACTTGATTTTTACAGCTTCTTAGTTGACACAAAGCAGAAAAAACTTAATAAAATAACTTAATAAAATAATGGAGAGAACTAATTTTTTTAAAAGTGATTTTAACATTTGGAATGCATTACATTGCTATGTGGAATTTCATTATGCCATTTAATCCTTTTATCCTTGATTACTTCCCGTATTTATAGACTGGCCCACCTGCCTCCCATGCATATATTAATCAAATCTTTGCTGATTGATACACAGCATAAACAACATCCTGCAGTGTGTCTGTAAAAGATCTAATACCTTCTGAACTGTTCTGAGGAAACTTGATGGGTATTTTAGTCACATTATGCAAATGTGCTGTTTGCTTATGTAAGTCTATGTTTCTCCTTCACAGATGCATTTTGAGATCTTTCTGTATATCGAAAATACATATTTATGCGTATGTGTATGTATATATATATATATATATATATATAATATAATATATTATATTTCACTGTGTGTTTATGCAACAGCAGGTGAATGTAAGTTTTAAAATCCTCATGCCAGTTGTGTTGGATTAGTTGCTGCTTTGGATTGTTCACCTCCTTGCTGGGCTTTAAAGAGAATTGTGTATCTGTTACCAATGTCCCTATATCCCTTAGCTACATCCCGATATTTTTTTTGCGTAATGGGAGAAAAGCCCTTCTGTGCCGGCCAAATATTTTGCCTTTGATGTGCTGAAGACGGCCCATTTGGGTTGAGATCCCTCCTCTTTGTCGGGAATTAGCAGGCAGCTGCTTTACCCGTTGGTTTCATGCTTATCCTGTAGGGTAACTCGTCTAATTCACATCGGTATCGGTGCAGATCAGCTAGCATCTAAAAAAAACCCTTGTCATCCATCTTTGGCTTTTAATGGTTAAGGAGCCTCCATCCCTGCGGTGGAGCCATCACAGGATGATCCTCACTCCCCTGCTTTGCCCCTGGGGGGCAGTACACGGTGCAGTCAATAAGAGCTTTGCTCTGAGCATTAATAACGGCCCTCACTGCCTGATTATTGAATCCCCGAGTTGGCAGGTCGCGCTCGTGGGCCCCAGCGTCCTGTGTGCCGCCGTTTCACCTGCCGCTCGCACAAACAGCTCCAACCCTAATTAATAAGCACGCGAGTGTGATGCATTTCATGACTCCAAACCGCACATTATGAACCGTTTAATTGGGGCCACTGTGCGGGCAAACATGCTTCTGCAGCACTTTCCCTAGCACTGATCTCCATAATTCATTCTGTGGTTTTCGATTTCATCCGCCGACAACTGTTGTTTACGCCTCCGACGCTTGCGAGTGTTTGTCCACTGTGTGGATGATTAAGCGGCCATGAGGAACCCCCCCCCCGGAGTACTGTTAGTGCATAGTGGGTCATGTGGAACAAGGTCACAGCATGAGCTGCCTGTCTGACATCCATCCTTTGGAGGCAGTATAGGCTCTAATTGTTTTAAGAAAGTTTGCTTTACGGACAGCAATATCAGTGGAGCAGGCTGGACAAGGTGCCACCATGTTACTGTTTTAAACCATAATAGTTAGGACTATTTCATTTACAAAAGGACACCCCCTTTTTTACAGGTCCCTGCCCCTTCTGCCTCCCCACAGTCGCCCTCCCCCTTGAATTTTTTTTATGAAAATCATTGTTGCACTTGGTGATGTCATGAATAGTTCAGGCTTTTAAGAGTGACCATTATAAACTTTTTCCAAATCTGGGACAATTTCTTTCAATGATGACAATAAATAAGCATCCTACTTATAAGATTTATTTTATCCCTTAATATCCTTTTGGGGGCATGGTAATTAATAATTTATAAAAATGGCCTAATTGGATGTGATTCTAATGGACCATTGAAGAACACTGACCAAGTTAACTTTGTTCATCCTTAAACATCTTCATACCATTCCAATAAGATGCTTTAAAGCAATACGCAAGTCTTAGAAAACAAAAACATGTTTAAAATGTTTTATTGGGTCTCTCCTGTGACATTAATCGCATTGCCTAGCTTTTGGTACCTTTTGAGGAATCACTGACATTTACTTGAATCTGGGCCGACTGGCTGCTTCAGGTTTGGCCGTCCCTGCTGCATTACTCAATTAAGATGCAATTTAGATCATGCTCCCTGCAGGGCTGCAAAGTAGCTGAAACAATGGGATTAGGAGAGTGTTCTGAAAGACTTGTAGAATTGACTTTGAAATTCACAATAATAACAGGCCATGATGCCAGGACGTCACATGCAGTAGGTAACAGTGTCCTACTTTCTGCTTACATTTGTGTAAGTATGATAGTGGACCTCATGAAATCTGAAGTAACCAACAAAAAGAACACTGTTTAGCTACCTGTACTGCAAGGGTTTAAACGCTAACATACCTGATGAATGAATCTGGGCTCTGGGCTCCCGTGAAACAGGAAATGTGAATTGTTCAGTTACATACATTGACATTTTTCCCATCAATTTATTTAGTAAACCGTTTTATCCAAAGTGAAGTATGACTGAGAGAGCAGGGTCAGCCAGTCCCTGGAGCAATTGGAGGTTAAAGGGTCTTGATCAGGGGCCCAACGATGACATCACTCTACTAACTCTGGGATTTGACCCAGCGACCTTCCGATCACAGACAGTGTCCTAACCCACTGAATGGCATGCATTCCACACTACAGGTATGCAGGTGTGCTATTACAGTGGGGGGGGGTGACTATCGTTCCACGCGATTATGGGGATGAGTAATGGTGGAGGAGCAGATAATGCAGCTCACAGTAGCTCTTGGACTTTCCCCTGACCTCAACCTGCCCTGGTGGTTGGACACTTACAAGGATGGTCCGCCCATGTATGAGGCCCTGCAAGCGTCCGCTCCTTAAGTGCTCGCTTTCGCTCAGCTGAATTTGGACGTTATTTTCTTTTGTGGTCGCCGTGGCCTAGCCCCCTCGCTTCCGCTTCTAACCCGTCCGGGTCCCACAGATAAGTCCAGCATATTTGCGGTTGCCTGGACTCCTCCCTTATGCCGTACAGTGTCCCCATTCTCGTACTTCAACCTCACTGTGTCTCCCTCTCCCTGTGTACCGCTGTATCCAAATCCCTGTACCTTGCTCTGGCTCTCTACCTTGACTTATCCCTGTCCCTCTGCCTGACCCTGTGCCATCCATCAGCCTTGCCATGACCCTGTACTTGGCTGTGTCCCTGTCCCTGTCCCTGTCTGCTGTGTTCCTATGTCTTGCCACTTCCCTGTGGCTCGTGTCCTTCTGCCTCGCCCTGCCCCCATCCCTGTGCTTCACCATGTTTCTCTACCTCATCCTGCCCCCATCCCTGTGCCTCACCATGTTTCTCTGCCTCGCCCTGCCCCCATCCCTGTGCCTCACCATGTTTCTCTGCCTCGCCCTGCCCCCATCCCTGTGCCTCGTGTCCTTCTGCCTCGCCCTGCCCCCATCCCTGTGCAGGAAAGAGGTGACTAAGAAGACCATCTGCTTAGACTTCCAATAATTCAGTACAAATATCTAGCCACATAAGCAGGGATGGACATAACTGGTATGACAGCACACATTCACCTTTAAAAACGACACATGTGACAGTCGATTGTGGTGACAGTGTGAATGTGGACTTATTTTATGTACATTTGCGCTGTTATGAAAGCAAAATAATTTAATCTTTTTATGCTAACTTCATTTGCGATATACAGGTTAAAATGGAAGGTATTTTTTGTCATAGGCACAAATGCACATAAAATCGTCTTTGCACATTTACAAACAATTGTCACATGTATCGTTTTTTAAAGGTAAATGCGTATCTGCGTACGGTTACGTCCATCCCTTCATATAAGTATTATGAAATATAAAATAATATAATATAATAATATAATAGCCTGAATAGAAAGGCACCAGTGCAGCTGTGGTATAAAGTATAAATTGCATGTGACTCCGCTTTAGATCTGGGCTTAACTTCTTTCAGCTCTCAGGTGTGCTTGCAACGTTTCCCAAAAGTTTTTTTTTTTTTTTTGATTTCCCAGAACTATTGCTATACTCTTCTGATTCATCAGCATGATTTAATACTGAACTGAGATCACTTGGTCCAGAAATGGAGCAACGAAACAAAAAACAAAATACATGTGATGCTTCGATGTGGCACTGTACCATCGACCTTTTGGGAATTGGTAAGGTCAGAATAACAGTTTACCACATTTTTATCATTCAAAAAGTGCAGCCCCTTCCCCCAGCCAAACCAGCTGCTTCAGCATCTCCTAAATATCAAATGCCTTCATTTACTCGTTAGTGTAGTGACTGTTTGTGGCCCATAGGGCGGTCCGAAACCTCGGGGGGCCCATGTAAATGCACGGTTTGAGTGATGAAGAGCACCACAGCTGTTTGAATATCTTACAAATAAAGAAATAGGACGGTTTGAACTTGGTGTATTGTCGACTTATATACTGCAGATCATTCCCTGAGGGCTTCCAGTGACCTTTAAACTTTATGTTAAGGTGGCTGTTTTATGAACAGAAGGGGGATGTTGGCCCCGTGTCTGCAGCTCGGCTATTAAATGCGGCACAAGTCGTACAGGTGAGACCTGTGGTTCGGCTGCTGGACAAGGTCGTTCTCGCGGCCCTTTTTACCCATGTCATCTGTCAAATTTAAGAAGGTGATAAGTGAGACTTTATTAACCCGGAATCACGCGACCCAGGCCCAATTAAAGGCAGCGCCATTGCAGTGCTTATAACCTATTGGGTTCATGTTGCCTGGACCTCATCAGACAGCTGACAGGAACATTAAGGAGAGCCTGATGTATGGGAAATAAATTAGGCCTTTTTTTTAACGCTTTTGACATTGAGCTGATGAGGGGAAAAATGAAATCTCTATAAAATGGAATGAGTACTGACTCATGGCAGCGCTCTTTGCTCTGGAGATGCGGCTCCCCACATGTTCTGCTCCACTTTACATCTTCTGCCTTATTTTATTTCTCTGAGTGACTGTGAGGGTGAAGGAACCTTAAAGTTCACAACTCACATACATACATACATACATACATACTGTACACAGTCGTCCCTTGCAGTTTCACTATCACGTTTTCTTGTATTGTAGCTCTGGCGGGTAGAGGGCTCTAATAATGTTAAAAACCGTATTTAGAAGGTGGTAAGGTTTTCTATGCTGTAACAACGAAAATATTCGATTTTATAAATAATGAATCCTACTTCGCGGAAATTCACATATTGCGGTAGAGTCTGGGACTGATTTACCGCGATAAACGAGGGCCAACTGTATATAAATTTTTAATATTGCTACATCTTTAAAGAGAATGGTCTTGTTTGGCTAAAGCTAGCACTTCTGAAATGTAGGAACACTGACCATTGAATGACAAGGTTTCATTCTTGATAAGATCTTAAATCCAAAAAATTGAAGTGATGAAAAATTTATACTGCTGCTCCAGTTCTGTCCGTGCGGACTGATCTCCCACCCGTATTCATGGGCTTTTTTTCTTCTTCAAAGACGTAGTGTCCAGGTGAGTGGCCCCCCTCTGAGATTCTGCGCATGTGTGTCTCTGTGCCGGGCTGAGCTTTACCCCTGTTTTATATCGTGTCTGGGTCACTGCAGCCCTAATTATATAAGCAGTGATTGGAATGGGAAAACTAAATCATGGCAAAAAAGAAACAATTATTTATTTGTGGCTACCTAGTGGCCGGAATGTTCTCCAGTGCGGACTTTGCCAGAGAGTAAGTGAGAAATCTGGGGTGTGCATTGGCCATCAGCTGATGATAGAAAATGCTTCTAGCATGTCGTTTTGGAATGTGGCTTTTTATTTCCACGTTCAAGTTTTATTGTTCCATGTGTTTGTATGCCTCAGTTGCAGGGGAGGGGACAGGTGTATGGGGGGACAATAGTACAGACAGCCAGCAAACTGACACCAGCACAGTACGGGACAGATAGCAGCATTAACATCATGCATCATGATGTCACGTACATGATCATTGGACATGGCTGTACAGTCACTGAAGTGAACTGCCCATCAATATTTGGAGATGCATACAGCTCATTACTGTATACCGTCACATGTGACCTGTGTTTAGGTAGGGTGTTTCCCTCTCTCATCCGGGACTATGAAGCGGGGTTACTGGCTTATTGGGGTAACTTGTCAGATTTAAGGTAGTCTGTGAAAAATGTAAGTGAACGAATATGAAGTCCATTTAAACTGTGGTACCTTAACTCTAACAAGTTACCCCAATAAGCCAGTAACCCCGCTTCATAGTGCAGGCCACTGATGTCCATTGGTTCAAATGACTTATGTCTTCAACACCACGTGTGACTGAAGGATACAATCATTGGCTGATAAAGTGCAGTAACGGCAGTGTGAAGTGCAGATGCTGCAGTTGAGACTGTGAGAATGTGGATGACTTGTGGATTGTTTGTGAATCTGATGGTCAGATGCAGTAAAATCTCCTACTAGACTGCAGGGGGGTTAAGAGTTTGTGACTGGGCTGGCTGGGGACCTGAATTATAGACTAAAGCTTGTTACGGCAGCGGTTAAGGTACAGCTGGTCCGTGAAGGGTAGTTCAGTGAACCTAGGGATCAGTAGTCATTGGCTGTGGAGGTGCAAGCCAAACCAAACGTACCTGAAAGCATAAACTGTATTGCTACATCTACAGTATTGTGCTTGGGGTTAGCAAAGCAGTAGCTCTGGAACACTAGGATACTTTAGCTGTCTTTAGCGATGCCTGTAGTACACAGGGTGTTGGAAATCTTTCAAAGAAGAACTTTTAATTTTCCAAAACATATGATGTGCCTGTTTTAGAAATACACTTTCCAGCAGTAGATCAGGCAGGCGTGAATTATTTTGGGTTGAAATCCTTCAATGTATAAAGAAATCCAGTGGTCCATTCAATTTGAGAAAAAGTTAGTACTTGTTGCATTGAAAATGGTGGCGGGAGCTACATACGGCTCTTCTAAGTGATGAGTAACATATATAGCTGAAATCCCCCCCGCCCGGCTGAATGTACACCAGTGTGAGGAAAATATCGTCTTTCAGGTATCACCAGCACATCTAAAGAAAGCCCATTTGCATTTTGCAAGGAAAAATCTATTTTTCCCCTTCATTTACCCCGCGGCGCCCAGTGAGGACCCGCAGGGAGACAGCTGGATAATGAAATTGAAGGTCCTTCTGTAATGGTTTCTGTTGTTTGTCGGACAACTATGAATTATAGATCGGGTGTGACATATATCATTACTATCTGTTTTCCCGGGGTTTGGGGTGAAGGGTGGGATGGGTTGGGATTGGCGTGGAGGGTCATGATAAAGTAACTGTAACATAAAAATAAATAAATAACAGGGAATCATGGGAAATCAGTCATGTTGTTGCTTTTGGGGCAGAGTATTACTCCATCCGACTCGGAAGGGTACATGCAGTCATCAGATTTCTCCATATTGACAAATTTCAGTTTATTGCCGTTTGCTTTACATTGAGAAATGAACCATAGAGTCATAATAGCATAACAGTGACTGCTGATTGATGGATTCGGTGTTCGCCACATCGAGGTGTCATTGAATTCATGTGCAGGTCCTGGGGGTGTCTTATTGTGATGCAATGCTGCAGCCTTTTGTTATAAGTGACTGTTCTCAAATTGTGTAACGGTGCATTTGCATATATAAAATGCCTTTTTATGTTCGTTAACACAAACACAGCAAAGCATATAATGCTGAAATCCAAACAAATATATAACCCCTTTTTCTAATGCTCTCCCAGTTTTATAGTGGTTTTCTTGGCTGGCTTTTATATTACTTACATCAATACAATGGGCTACAAGCAGTCAGCCTGTGTAAACTTAAGCAAAAATACATTTGGGAATTAGGAAATTAAACAGAGGCCATATAATGGACTGGTTCCATTCTCCGAGCATATCTGACATGGTTTAAGTAATTTAATACACTGAATACCGGTATTCATTGACTTGTGTCCACGCGAGAGACACAAGTCAATTTGGGCATATATCTCGGTATTTACAGGACAGGTGCAAGACATTAAGGGCAATACTGTATTATACATGCAGTACTTTATAATGAATAATAATGTTCATATAAAATCACAACACTTTATAATAAAAAGATTGCAGTTGAATTTTTACATAAAATAATGCATGAAATGCACTATAAAATCAAGATGTGCGTGATAGCAAACAGTGGGAGCTGAAGAAGATGGAACAGTAACAAAACTGCCCAGTACAGATACTATATCTGTATCTGTATCATCTCTGCTTATTGTTGCTATGCATCACATATACATTACTGTATGCATAATGTATTACAAGCTATAGACAGTGGGCCATTATACAACCATTCTCCTACATCTGTTACTCTAAGCAATACACCTGCTAAAGTCTGACGTGTGCTTTTAGGCATCTGTTGATCAGTATATTATTTATTATGGAGCTCGGCCATCAGTGCGATGGGACATTACTCAATAGGGTGTAAGTAGACAGATTCCTGTAAATGGTGATAATAAGAATTCAAGAAATGTATGAAATGAGTAAAAATTAAGTGGCTGTAAACATTTACTTGTAGCCCCAGATAATCGCTTCAGGATTTACACGTCGATCGTCTTGTGCTTGCAGTTTGATCAATGAATATCGAAATGACTGTTTATCTTTTCTCCCTCCCCCCTTCCCTCCCTCCCTCTGTTTTTTTGCGTCCTCTCCCTGGCTGTGGGTGGCTTCTTTGCCGATGTAGGTGAGTCATTTTTATACTCCTTCCATTGTCTGGACCGCAGTTAATTCATGTGTCATTTTAGAGACTTAAGACTGTTGACAGATAGTGGTCTATGAGCTGCCAGTGTCCCTTCATGCCAACGTCATACTTCCGAGCCAAAATTTATGAAAACAAAATAGGTTTAAAGTGAGAGCCTTCATTAAGAAACCCGTTTTTCGGAAGAAGGTACCATTGTATAGATCAGTGTTTCTCTATGATTTTAGGGTATTTATTCTATAAGTGATGTATTGTAATTGTTGCATGCTGGATATGGTGATGTCATGAAAATCATTCCAGGTGCTTCTTTAATAATGTGTAAATTTAGTTTGTAATTCAAAATTCAAGTGTATTTCACCCCATGAATGAAGTCAGCTTTTTAATCAAACTTTAAAAACAAAAGGCTTAATTGTGCTGGTTGGATGCCTCCTGCTAGTTTAAAAATGGCTTAAATGAAGCTGAGAGAAATTTATTGCCAGTGTTTACTTTGTGGCATTTCATCAAACAATATAGTGAATTCTTGAGTCTGTCCTTGGAGGGGGGGAGGCAATACTCAATGGTTTGAGACATGGCACATGCCTTATTGCTAAATGCATTTGAAGTGATTAAAAAAGATCCTTCCACTGGGGAGCCAGGGTCAAAGGTCAGGTCAGGAGGGCTGTCCCTTTTGTACTGGGAGTCGCTGCTGCAGCTGGGTTCCCCTGATCTGGGGCTTATTATCTCAAAGCGCAGATTTTTCATATCCTTTGAGGAAATAACCAGGAAGTTTCTGATATGCCACTGTGGGTGAAGTGAAATGAACGTTCCCTCAGCTGCTGAATGTCAGCAAAAGGCTGGGATACCACATCTGTATCCATAGCAGAGCGGGGGGGGCACGGAATCCAAACAGCATATTGCTAAAGCAGTATAACCCTGAAAGTATTCAAAATGTCAGACTTTAATTGAAGTCATACTGTAATTATAGTGCATGCCACCATTCAACCCACACATTTGTGTGGGGCTCCACACTGGGGGACCTCGAGGTGACATTTTGAGTGGGACTCCAGAAACAATAAACCCGCCCCTGCTTTCCACTACCTGCAATTACAAATAAAAATATCCTGATAATTATATAATGCCCACTTCAGTACATAAGTAATCCGTTCCATAGTCAAGTTTTACTTCAGTCCAATCAACCTCCCTCCCTCCATTCCATTCAAGACTACAAAAATACACATAACCAAAAACTATAGTAGCAATACATAGTAAAGCACACAAATTAACTAAACAAATAGACAGAGTAAATTTCTTTACAACACATGTCACCATTTTGAGTTAGTGCTTCCATAAACTTGTGTAAATAAAACTCCGACGTGGTGCAGTGGCTTTTCCGTGAGGCAGAATGTCAGATGCTGGAGCAGGACCGTACGGACTGGCTGACACAAGGCCACCTCTATGTTCCGAAAAGAATAATGGAATTCGGTGAAAGGTCCAGACCTGTGGCAGCTTACAGACTTCAGGCTTGGTGAGCTGATCAAAAAGCGGCTGTCAGGCCTGGGATGAAGTCGTTCACCATCCCTCACAGGTCATGCCAGTGGGCATAGTTACTGCATTGCCAGACGTCACTGGCAATCATTTGTTTTATGTTTCCTTTGAGCCTTCCCTGCACTTTAATTTCAGAAAACTGAAGCTGTTTTGCGTGGCTTTCCTCAGTTTTTCATATTACAAAAATGTTATGCTAACAATAGCCGCTTGCTAAGCCCTGCGCTTCCTCAGCCTTGCAGCATGTTTTTGTCTGTCGCATTCTTTGTGTCGCTCACCATTCCCAGTATAGGTAGCTCTTGACTTGTGTAAAATGGACTTGTATAAATCTAAGCACATGCAAAAAAAAATCCAAGATACATTGTGTTTAGTGAAGCACTAATGCAAAAAGGCAGCATACACCATTTTCACTTTATCTTTTAATTTGTTTCATATGCGTTCTTTAAGTACATATTACTAGTATTTTTGGCTTATTTGTTTTTAGCTGTAAGGTGTCATGAATGGTATGACAAGGTATATCCGACTTGCGTCAAATGTGACTTGCTAGAGGGTTTCTGGAGTGGATTACTTGCGTCAGTTGAGAACTGCCAGTACCTGAGAGTCCTTGGGCAATATGCTGATTCCAGTGGATCGGTTAATTCATTTCACCCATAAAGGTTTCAGGATCCTGTTATAATACACAGGCTGAAACTTCAGCTTCCGACAATTGGAATGGTGCTTCAGCCTGAACGTGTTTGTGGCTGTGAGATGAGGAAATATCCATAGGTTTTGTACATAACAGTTTTATTTTCCATTTGAAATGAATTGAAATCTACTGAAGTGTAAATTTTCCAGAGGAAAAAGTGCCAGTTCTCTTTGCAAGATGCTCATTATGTGATTTGTCTTGCATCATCCAGTTAAGACCAAAAACATCGTCTTTCTAAAACAAAGGACACATTATCCAGGATGCAGAAATTATCAATGAACCATTACACTCAGACTTGTTTTAGTGAGATTTACTTGGTTTTAATTTCCTGACAACACAGTCTGATATTATCTCACATCCAGGCTATGTGGGATTAGTGGTCTGCAATGTGTTTTGAAAATGTTTTTTAAGAACAGAATTAAAAATGAAAACCTGCGGTGTTAATGAAGGACTTGTGTAATTACCAGCTGCTTTTGAACCCCCCCACGGCTGTTTTTCTGGGGGAAACATGAGCATCAGTGTCTCCAGAGAGCGTCAGTCCGATTTAACACAGCCTACGAATTCAGACTTTGCATAAAGGCTTCCAGCAGCGGAAAGAGGGAGGGTGCTATTCAAAGAGAACCTCTCCCTGTTCCTCTCGTTTGTTTTAATTATTGAATGCAAAATAGAGGTTGGGAGTCAGCTCTTGTTATGGCTGCAGTTTCATTTACATTTTTTTTTACATTTAATTTCTTTAGCAGACACTTTTATCCAAAGCGGTGTACTTTTTTGAGAAAGCAGGGCAAGACAGACCCTGGAGCAATTAGGGATTAAGGGTCTTTGCTTAAGGGCCCACACGTGACATCAGTCTGCCAACCCTGGGATTTGAACTAACAACCGTCTAACCCTACGAACAGTAACCTAACCCACTGAGGTACACAGCACCCCCAGTGGTCTTTCTGCACCAGAAGTACTTGTGAAATGTGCTTATGTCATCAAAGGACATGAACTTTTCTGAATCTGGACACAAACTTAGTGTTTAGGAGAAAGTGCCGTTGTATATGTCTTTGTGTCTTAGGTTTTCTGGTTTTTAAGTTATTACTGAGGTATGTTAAGCATTTTATGCTGCACATGGTGAAGTCAGGATAATCATTCCAGATGCTTTAATGGGAAAGTGTAAATCATCACATGTGACTGATGCATTTTACCCCATGAATGTGAAGTAATGAAATGGAAAAAATCAGCTTTTTAGTCAAACTCTAAAAGCAAGAACTTAATTGTGTTGGTTGGATGCTTCTTATTTGTTTAAAAATGGCTTACATGAAAGCGGGATGAATGTATTGTAATTGCCAATGTTTACTTGATGGCATTTCCTCAAACATAGCAGATTCTTGAGTCTGTCACCTCGATTACAGTGGGTCGGGAAGGTAATCGATGGGTCTGGACATGGTGCCTATTGTATTGTCATAAATCGATAGGGCCGCTGGCTGATGCAGAAAATAACTCCTGTGAGGTAAATATTGGTCAGGTTTGTGAGTTTGCAAGTAAATGTGTAAATGTACTTTTTAAATTCATGTTCACATGTTCTCCATCGTTCGGAATGGTAAATTTCTCCATGCTTTGTGTTCATCAGACCGTGTGCAATTTTCCATATCGAAACCGCATTTGTTCATTTTCGCATGGAAAATCTCCTTAATGGAGGCCTTTATGTTGTGCCTTCGAAAGGTTTTTGGGGCTTATTGCTCGTAATAAAAGAACAGCACAAGCCTCAAAGGGGCCATCCATCCATAAATGTAACGGACAGTTCATTTTTAAAAAGTTTACTTTCCATCTAGGTTAAATAAATGAACTTGTGTGAATTATTTAAGGTTTGGTTGGTGTTTATTTTTACAGATGGTTGTCGAATTCATCTGGTAACCTTGACAAGCCTTAAACTTAGTATCCCCACAGGGGGGAGCACAAACAGCATGGGGTGGGGGGTGTTACGCAACCATGCATTTATTTGTTTTGATAAATATTTATGATTTCCTTGATTTTACTTGTTTTTCTCCTATTAATGGCCAGAGTTGTTTTTGTTGTTGTTTACGCAAAGGTTAATGAGGAATACATGCGAAACATCAGATCTTGGATGTTTCTGTTGCAGCACTTGTGATGGCAGAATGTAACCAACAGTGTGTCCTCATTATTCTATTTCATAAACTCGTAAACAACGATGTTTTCCGAATATTTCGGGGATTAGGGATGAACAGCCACTCAAACTTCAAACGTACGCGGCTGCAGTTTACGAACATGGCGTCTTTAATAATTGATAAACCCACACGCATTATGTATTTCTTCAGACATTACAGAGAAGCTACATTACTGTACATTAAGTAAAATTTTTGATTTCTCAATATGCCATTGTCATGTCCCTTTGAAGGGGGAGGTGCATCGGGGGGGGTGCATTGGGTGACCTCCCTGTTTCACCACTTGGGGTCCGTTTATGCTCTCTCTCTTAGTTCAGTTAAATAATTTGTTAGAAACAGCAGGTAACAGAAAGTAATCCACACAAAATGTACCTGTGAAGTCTGTTCAGGTATTTAAATGACGATGCATTTCCTTACATCTGTATAGCCCGAGTGTCCCACTGGGTGTTTCACTCAGCTTTTCATAATTTTTCCCCATAATCCCTTGGGGAATAGCATGTCCTCCTGGGATCAGTTTGTGAACCTTGCTGGCTTTGTAGGTTGACCTATAAAGCTTTATTCCACAGAAAATATTCAGTGATTAGACTGTATGTCAGTGCCTTACATTTACTTTTTTTTACTTGGCTGACACTTTTGTCCAAAGTAATGTACAAATGAGACAACAAAAAATACACAAACATAAAATCCAGTGAATGCTCAGGTGCAATTTGAGCGGTGTAGCTTCCAGTGAATGTTCAGGTGCAATTTGAGCGGTGTAGCTTCCAGTGAATGTTCAGGTAGTGTGGGATCAAGAACTATGCAGCACCTTCCAAATAAAGCAAGAACCCAGTAAGACAGTTACTCAGAACAGTTGGAAGTGAAGTGCATTAAGAGCAGTCAGGGAATGGAGTGGTGTAGGATAGCAGAGGGAGTCCTGGAGCAGGAGTGGCCATAATCCACAGTAACCCGCCGTGAGAGACTGAGAGTCCAGGTTCAGTCTACAACACGCTGGAGATCCAGTGAATCCTGCTGAGAGCCTGGGATTGGAGGCCATGCTGATAATGTTGCCACAAGGGCCCCTGAGCCTATAATCGGAAAGTTGCTGGTTCAAATCTCATGTTTGTCCCGTGGGGCCCCTGAGCGAGGCCCCCAACCCTGAGATCCTCCAGTCGCACCAAATAAATAGCCTGACCGTGCACTCAGACCCTCTGTAAAAAACGAAAGAATTTCAGTGTATCTGAAGTCATATTCATGCAAAGAGCAAATAAAGCATCATTCTGTTTCCTAAGCGCAGTGAGAGTATCTACAGGTGTGCCGTTCTGTGTTTGAATACACAGCTGCTACTTTATCGTCTCTCATTGTCAGGGAGAGGATACGGCTCAGCGCCGCTTCCATCCGTTTCTGCCGATTCCCTTGCACCAGCAACTTCGACGCACAAAGACCTTGTTCACTGGCACTTTTTAATATTGTACATTTATCATGCTGTGACATTGTAGCTGATAGCACAGTGTAATAAAGGCCATTATGGAGCGGTGGCAAAGGAAGGCAGCATGTACCAGCCATGTTGCTGTAGCTGCTGAATCTCGTCATGAACGCGTTAATTCCCACTTGCAAACAAAGCCTCTTCCTTACATACTGTATAATTACTTTCACATTTCCTTCCCTTTTACAAATAACGCCTGATTACAGCAATGATAACATTTCATATGCATGTAGTGACATCATCCCTATCAGCACATAAATGTGAATAATTTATTTGAATTGTCATTGTTTTTTGTACACAGTAATAACAGTGATACAGACTTCAAGGTGATGTAGCTAAAACGGAAGGACTATGCTAACGTAATCCATTAACTTTTCGAAAACATTATGCTTTGAAATACTGAAATATAAATTCCTTTATATGAAAATGTGTTTTTGTTTTGGATGTTATTACTTTTGCTACTGTGTGGAATATATCGATATAAAGCTTAAAAGTATTTAAAGTCTGTGTTGCTGCTAATAGTGTTTTTTTAGATGCCTGCTTTATCAGTAATTCAGATCCTGGGTATGTTTTTGTTTAGAAAGTTCTGTTACACTTGAGGTTACGAAACGGCCTCAAATAAACTCATTTCACCACATTTTCATCACTCAGCCTGGTGCTCAGGTGATGACCGCACCCACTGGGCTCGCATATGATCAGGTCCTCTCTGCATTCAGGCTCCGAGTCAAGTAAAGCTTCATTGTCATTTCAGCCGTGTACAAATACACAGTGACACGAAATGACATTCCTCTTGCATATAGTGCAAAAAATTCCTGTACCGTTATTAATATTTTAATGGGAGTGGATACAAAGGGTAGACTACTACTTATCTAGCTAATGTGACACAACATAGCACATTACACAATGAACAGGCACAGAACGCAACTATTATGCCAGTTGAAGAAAAGCCTTAGGTAAAAGTATAATAAAATGTATTACCTTCTGATTCTTTGATATAAATGACTGTGATGTAAAGATCGAAATAAGACTTATTATTCTTAAAGTAATGACCAGATCTTAATTGATGACCACCTTGACTCTTGTGACCTATAAAACGTATATTTCTGCTGCATGATTTAAATCCTTCACCCAAGATTAAGCCACAAGACAAGAGAGACTCTTGTATGCTGTATTTAGTTCCTAGTTCCTTGAAAGGCAGTTCTAAATCTATATCATCAGACTGAATTAATCTAACGTAGTTACTTTGAATGTGATTAGTGTAATGCCTAAGATTGTCATGGAAACCTATGTAACTGAAAGGTCAAAGGACATGTAGAGTCTGTTCTATAGAGGTTCATTTGTATTAATTTTTATTTTTTTTGCACCTGTCCTAGAAGCAGCTTGACTCAGTGGTGCTGGTCTTCATGTCCAGGGTGGTATCAAAGTGTGTGTGTGTGTGTCTGAGCACTAATCTGGATTGTATCTAAAAAAACATAAAATGACAGCTGCCTAACTCTCGGGGAGAATGAAATGGGCACCTCAACCCTCCTGCTTTCACCAAAACACCAAGTCGGAAGCTCTACGGGGCCCAAGGCCAATACTTATGGTGGAATGCCAAACAATGGTTTCAAAGTTGCAGCAACAATAATTTATTAGTATGTTGTACGGACTCCTTTTGCAACCAGTGCAGCATCAGTTTGTCTTGGGAATGACAGATACGAGTCCTGCATGGAGGCCAAGTGACCACAGCACAGTGACCAGGTTTGGCTATAGCAGTCCGACCATGAAGAGTCCTGGTGAAGAGTTTTGGCGAAAACCAAAGGTCCATAGTGAGTTGGGCAGCTGTGGCTTTGTTTTTTTGGATTCAATCCAGGTTAGCGCTCAGACATCCACCTATATTAGCACTTGTTTTCACTAACCAAAAGAAATCCAAAGTCGTTTTTTGCTTTTACGAAAAACGGTGAAAGCTAAATTAGCATGTAGCATTTGCTTATCAGTAAAGCAGTTACAGATGTATAGTCATGCATAGTATAATGACGTTTCAGTCGATGACGGACTGAATATACAGTGATGGTTCCATAAGATTATACTAGTGTTAAAAAATTGCTATTGCCTAGTGAGCTGCCAGTAGTATAAAAGTGTAGTAACGTACAATTATGTGCGGTACGTATTGCTTGATAACTGTGTTTCTGGTCACTGTATTTAATATACTTTTATCATTATATAGGCTATTCCATATAGCCTAGGTGTGTAGTAGGTTAAACCATCTAGGTTTGTGTTAAGTACACCCTAAGATGGTCTCACAACAGCAAAATCACCTAGCAACACATTTCTCAGAATATATCCCTGTCCTTAAGCGACGCATGACTGTATTGATTCTGGTAAGAGAAACTATGCATTACATACCGTAATTTCCGGACTATAAGCCGCTACTGTTTTCACTTGCTTTGGACCCTGCAGCTTATAAATGGTGCGGCTTATCTATCTTTTTTACTGCTAACGGTCGCCAGCGGCGCACTATCTAGGAAGCGCAAGGGCGAGACAGACAGTTCGCGCCAAGGAAGTGTTCATGCACACGCCCTCATTATGGAGATCAAACGGAGAACTGCATATGATGCTGTTTTTAAATAGACTTTTTTTAGTGGTTTTAGTACGCAGGAGGAAGACGATGACACGAGGATTAATGACTGACTTTTCTGGTATAGTAGGCTCGTT
>JAABNX020000119.1:31336860-31368679 GCA_015163995.2 Mormyrus lacerda
ATACAAAAACAGAGGAGGTGGGATTCAAACACAGGACAGAAGGGAACACAGACAACTGGCTGCTCAATGTGTTGAGCGATGAGGCCAACAGAGAACAGGGGAAAACAAAGACTCACATGAAGGGCGGGATGACCAGCAACGCTTGCTGGTCAATTGGGGAAGGGAGAGTGAGACAACAGAGGCTGACCCTGACATAATGTGTGTTAATTGACATCTGTCTGAATTAAGTTTCTGGAGTTGACCAATTCTTGTCGATTTTGAGCTCAGGGGATGTGACGCCTGCCCTTTCTTGCTCACCCTTTGGATTTAAAATTTTATTCCACTTCTCCGCGATAATGAGGGTGTAAGCTTTGCTGGGGAAGCATTCACTCGAATGACAGCCTTCAGCAACATTAGATTTTTGACCCCATTTCCAAGTGTGAAAAATATGGTGGAGGGAGCTGATATTGGCTTTGCACTTAGTGTTTTTTCCTACAAATACATTAAATCTGTTTTTCCTCAAATTCAGTTAGATGTACATTTTTAGTATATTTTTGAGCATTTTTTACCTGTTGCACAAGTTTCACTTTTGTGGTTTGACTTCTCTTAAAATAAAATTTAAAGAGAGGGCAGTTAATGTATTTATGTGAATATATACTGTGAATATCAAATGTTTTGTTTGTAGTGCATAGTTGGGAAATGACCCTTATCTCCGTTATAAGTAATTCATGAATGGCTGAATCTCTGCAAGATGCTGTATCCCTGCTACTTGAGAGGTGCAGATTCTGGGTAATAAATGTTATGATTTCCACACCTTGTGGCCCTTTGCTGCTGGCTCAGTCAGCTCTAGCATCCAGCACCCCAGTGCCTGAGGACACCTGCTTCTTTTAACAGCCAAGCAGCCACCACTTAAGTATTTGTGCTTTTGCTCTGGTAAGAATTTCATAGTAGTAGCCACAAGTCAATATCTGGCCCCAGGCCCCGCCTTGCTTTCGGTGGAACTTCTTTTACAGTTTCTCATTGGCTTGAAATGAGTTATTTTTTACTTCCTGTTTATGGGAACGTGTCTTCATCTTTCTGCTACTGTTTGCAAACGCACACACACACACACATAAAATCTATCATTCCTACAACAGCCGTGGTCTTGTTCTCAAGTTCTGCATGTCCATTTAAAATGACCTCACTTTTCCTGTTACTTGGCAACAGCACTATAGACAGCAGTCTTTTCCTTATCCCTCGCTTTTGTCATCTTTCCATAACAACATGTGAATATCACATACAAAGTAAGTTACTCTGACTGCATTAATGTACCCAAGTTTCTGGAACGCATCATAATTTATTGTACATTTACATGAATGCAGTTACTCAGATGTAGATCTGAAAAGGGAGGAAAGCAGGGTAGAGGCACAGCCCTCAATAATACCATGATTTCAGTGCATAAGTACATAAGCATAAGCATCTTGGTGGCATCCCTTCGCGGGCAGCTTACTCTAGAAAAAACAGGAGGCGTTGAGGGAGGCATAAAGACAGTTTCCCCACGGGGATCAATGAAGTATAGATTATTATTATTATTATAAATATATTCTTGTATATTGTAAAACAAACAGAAAAAAATGCTCTATGCCCTGTGATGGGCTGGCATCCCATCCAGAGTGCCCCCTACACTTTACTGCATGCAACAGAGTCAGCCCCCTTGTACTGGTTGGATGGTTGGATGGATGGATGGATGGATGAATGAATAGATAGATATATTAAATGCCCTTCACACCTATAAGCACTGGGCTTTTCTTACATTCAGTTTCTTTCACTGGCGTTTGCAGTGCTAATGACCTTTCCGTCTGACGGTGCTGTGAATTGCACTTCGTCTTGCTCTGTCTCCTGCTTCTTTTAGATGATTCTGCTGATTAGTCAAAGCAAAGCTGAAGAAAGAGTCATCTATACAATGAATCATGTAAACACTTGCTTTTTGGGTCAAATAATCAGTGAATTAAATATACTTCAAATCTACAGTAACAAACAAGAGATTTTGTGAAATAGGTCTTTAAATATGAATTAATTCCAGTAAGTCTTTCTTCCCACCTGAGTTTCTTCCTCTGAGGACCAAGCCTTTCTTCTGGTAGTGAAGTACATAATAATCGACTGACATGAAAAGCATGGGTGAAAATGGAAATGTCCCACAAAGTTCTCTCTTTGTCTGATATCTGCTCCTTGAATGATTGCAATTGTCTGGGTTAAGAGATGCTTTCATTTTACTATGCAACTAATTTCCATTTACTGTCAATGCTCAATTTTTTTTCTATTACATCATATAGCTTAATAACTTCCATTTGCTAGCCCATTTTCTATAGAATACTAACTAAATGTATGATTTCGGTCAGTGATAATTGTTGAAAAAGACAAAGATATGGTGAAAGGCTTCACATTTTTAAAACACCACTAAATATTTATCACGCAAAAAGTTTACTGGAAGAACAAGTAATTGCAGACAGGTTGTTTCAACATAATTGACATGAGGATTATAGGAGGCGATTGAATACAGCAAAACTATGTGACATGAGGATGAGAGGAAGTTATTGGATACAGCCTTATTTAGGTGTACAGAGAGAGGAAAATCACCTTGATGCTGTGTTTAATGTGGGGTAATTAAATACCTTACCTCATGTATGGCAACAGTTTGAATAACCACAAGGAGGCATATTTATGTGCTTTTCTGTCTCAAATGTTGCAGTCTTGTAACATCTTGCAACTTTGCCTTGTGTATGCCAGCTACTGCAATTAAAAGATCTGTGAATGCAGACTTTTGCAAGCTAAAATGAAAACTTCAAAGTTAAATATGCAAGAGCCAGTTTTATCCATTAAGATCAAAAGCTTGTAGTCGATGACTACCTGTTAATTAAGTGACTGGAGATAGCTAGTAAAGCAGCTGGAAACTTGTTAGTAGACACAAAGAGGATTTCGATAAAGGGTCATTAAGAACCCATTCATGTACAAAAGAATTGCCAAAGAGACATTTGTTGTAATTAAGTAACCAAGCATGTTTACATTTACGTTTATGTTTATTTAGCAGACGACTTTATTCAAAGGGTTGTGTGGAAAGTTTGGAGTCAGAGCAGGATCAGCCAGTGTCCAGCACCCACTGGAGTAGCTGTGGTTAAAGGTGTTGTTCTTTTTTCTCTATGTATGCATGCATGTGTCTACACCTGTTATGCATGTTTTAAACGAATTTAAATTGCAATGTTACCACGGGTGTCAACACTAATTTCCATTTTGAGTTCAAGGCGGTGTGCAGCACAGCTCTCCATCTGATCGGAAGGTCACCTGTTCAGATCTCAGGGTCATAGTGGTTTCCATGTGACACCAACAGTAATTTCACAGTTGGGTCCTTGAGCAAGGCCCTTAATCCTCATTTGCTGCTGGGTCTGGCTGATCCCGTTTTCTCAAAAAATTGTCACTTTTGCTAAATAAATAAATTGATTACAGTCATACACAGGAAAAAAATGGGAGCAATTTTTAGTGTCACGTATTCAGCATATCCCCAGGCTTCTTCCTGCCACAGAACTCCCCATTCAGTGTTGAATGTGTCTGGCTGTGCCCCCGGCCAGATGCCCAGGAGCCGCAGGGATGCTGCCCTTCCCCTGTGCTTCTGACAGCGGTGTTTAAGGACCGTGTGAATCTCATGCGTGTCTTCCTGCTGCGCTAAGCTAGCCACCTATCTTTTGACTGTATATTCAGTGTTGAACAATGCTGTATTTGGGCAAACAAAAGACAAATGTGCTGTTTTGCATAGTATTTGTGGCTTAGTGGGTAAGGACAGTGTACCTCTAATCTGTAAGTCACCATTGGATATACGAGGGATGTCACCATTGGGGCGTTGACTTTTATTGTTCCATCGACCAGCTGACCCTGCTTTCTCAATTATACCTCACTTTGGGTAATAGCATCTAATAAGTAAATGTATTACTTTTGCATTAAATTAATTTGTTTAGCACACACTTTTTTGGATGTGACTTATGAACAAGGCAGATCGTACAATTGCAAGCATTTAGCAGTTTGGGAGCCAGCAAAATGACAAATACAGGTTAGCACTGTGTTTCTATAACACACTCCCCATTTAGGGTGTCTTTATAAATACTGCTAAGTATCAACTGCTGAGGCAATTTGGTGTTCAGACCTTGGGAACCATACAGCTCTGGAGAAAATTAAGAGACTCATTTCACAATTTATGAGTGTGTGCCTGTGTAAAATATACATGTTTTTTTGCAAACTGTACTCTGGCTTTTCCCTGCTTCTCGTTGATGGAGGCCTTATTCCTTGCTTTATGGGTTTTCCATACTGCATCTAGGAGCCTGTTATGAATTGTCTTAGCAATGCACTTCACACCACTTAATGTTTCCCGTTCATTTTGAAGGTCACTTGATGTCACCCTCCGATTCATTAAGCACTGTTGGATAAGTTGACAGTCATGTCTGGAATTAGAAAGTTTCTTCTGCCGTCTGCCTGACTGGTTTTTGGTTATTGGCAGTCTTTCCTGCTTTACCTTGTTCTCATGCATTGCTGTGTTAGAAATGTTGAGGCTGGAAGCCACGTGCCTCGCAGTGTAGTCAAGACTGCCTAAACCAAGACCAAGACACTCCTAGGACCAGAGGGTATCGAGACCCAGACAAGACCAAGACAGACCGAGTCAAGACCAAGACAAAGTCGAGACGAGACAGAGACCGAGGCCAAAAAACTGATTAACCAAAGTCATTTGGCAAAACAACTAACACCTCCAACAACTGTCTAAAGAATGGGAAATATGTAACTGATTTCAATTATACTTAATTTTTAGATGAAATTGTAACATCAAATTGAAGATACACAATTATAAATTTAAAATTGCATCATGTCTCATTGTACTGTAGTGATATGCAGATGTTATTTAAAAGTCAATGGTCACATTTATTTAGTCAAACATTAAGTAAAATACTGTAATCAAACAATATAAAGACATGCGCACATGTCAGATGAATCAAATGAAAACTACAAATACTATATACACCAATACGAACTGCACATCAAATTGTGCATTAATAAGAATAAGGACAAGTGCTTAAAAGATTCTGACATCTTGATGTCTGCAGTGACATGTGATTACAACACACTACCAGTGATATCAAGCCTGTTGTTCAGTAGGGCAAGAACGATAGAACACAGACATTATGGACAAGTAACAGATTGATAAACTAATATAATTAGATTAAATAC
Source organism: Mormyrus lacerda (assembly GCA_015163995.2). Taxonomy (NCBI): domain Eukaryota; kingdom Metazoa; phylum Chordata; class Actinopteri; order Osteoglossiformes; family Mormyridae; genus Mormyrus; species Mormyrus lacerda. The sequence continues at coordinate 31,342,084 of JAABNX020000119.1, forward strand.
TTAGAAATGGAGAGAGAGAGCATCACTGTTAATAGACATATTTTTAGAGAGGAGGGAAAGAGAGAAAACAGTTCACATTTTAAAATAGTGATTGCACTTCAGGAAAACTAAAGATTGCAACATCTTATAGCCTGTGATGCTGCATTTAACGTTTAGCACTACACTTATTTTATGTGTATAGCATGTATTTTGGTTGGATGAGTGCCAATGTCTGAATCACAGCAAGATGCATGTATGTCATTGATTGGTTGCATTTGAAGGGCACGAAAGGCAAAATAATAATAATGTTGCATTATCAAATGTTACGTTGTGTGTCATGGATACTTTTCACTCCAAATCTCCCGACCACTATGTCAATCTGAGACAGCAAGACCAAGACAGTGAGACCAACACAAGACCGAGGGATCCGAGGCCAAGACAAGACCAAGACCAAAGACCATCGAGACCGTGACAAGACCAAGACCACGTAAAAGTGGTCACGAGAACAAGACCAGCCTCGAGACATCCAACTCTACTGCATAACCAGAATTAAACCAGGATTTAAAAATGTAGATTTTTTTTTAAATATAGAGTGGTCTCATAATTTTTCCTAGAACTCTATATGCGCAAAATTAAATTAATTGGTGGATTTTTAAATCTACTGGGAGTGAATTGTAAAGATGCTAACGTTAGCTAACTTGTTAGGAACATTGTCAGAAACCGCAGCAGTATACCATAACAATGGATGCTATAGCACCTGTTGGCAGAGGTGTAGATTTCAGGTCCAGAGAGTAAAAATCCAGACCAAGATTTTGTTTCAACCAACCAGTTGAGTACAAAGAGTCACAGACAGAGTGTACTCAGCTGGTTGGTTGAAACAAAATCTTGGTCTGGATTTGTACTCTCTGGACCTGAAATCTACACCTCTGCAGGTTAGATATGTCTGAACTGTAATGCAGCATGATGTGTTTTTCTTTTTCCTACTGCAGTGATAATCTTTCTTTATTAGTCTAAATCAAGGTATCCCTAAAATTCACTTTGTACATTGTTCCCCACAGTGGACTAAGTAGCTATTCACCTCTTTGAGGACCATGATTCAAAAAAATAAAAGGAGGATTTGTAAGTATTTAAATCTATTTTTAAATAGCAAAATGTAGTTTTGATTTCCAGTAATTTTTAAATCTTTATGTATTGTGAAGATAGTACTTTCATTTCAGTAATACAGCTGTCAGCTGTTTACTTACTTATTTGTGAACTCTTCTGCACTACCACGGTAACCAGAAGGTTGAAATGTTAAATAGCAAAACATAAATGTATATTGTTACGCTGGTATTTGTTGATTTAAATGTAATGTTTTACTAAGTTTTACTAGTGTGTTAGGAAGCACTTCTATATTGCGTTTAGTAGATAGTGATTATTAGCAAAGCAGGTGTACACATTAGCCTTCTCATAAGCATTGATTCTGATCAGCAGAGTCCAGTTTTGCTGTTGTCTGTCTGGGAATTTATTGAGCTGCTTTTAATTTGTTATGCTTGCACAGCTAATCTAAGTAAGCACCCTTAGATTAGTTCTGTTGCATTTACATTGTACCAGTAAAAAATACTTCTGTTTTTTTTTGTGTGTGATTCATGGGGACTTTTGCAGCTGCTAGTCAAGTTTCCTCTGACTTCCTGGCTCGTTTTGTACTTTTTGTCGCATTTTGATTACTTTTCCTGCATTATGTGTGCCTGACTGTGTGGAAGTCTGCAAATTTTCAGGCCAAGTTCACTGACACGAACAAAGCTGGGTTTGTGTTCGCAAGACCTGCTCCTGCTGTGCTCTTCTTGAGTGGGAAAAGGCCCCTGATCTGTTGCATTTCTGTGCTGCTGGATTACCTTTGCCGCAGGCGGTGTTTACATCCGAGGGATCATGAGGGCATGGGTGCCTGTAAAGGAAGCTGAATATTTAGTGAATTTGTTTAAAGAATTGCTGTTCCTGACCTTGGATTGCTGCTGAGACATAGCCTACAGGATCACAATGTTTCAATAGTGGGTAATATCATTTCTATGGGGCCCAGTCTTTGCACTTGTATGCAGCGGTAGATTAATGCAATCCAAGGCTGTAACCTTAGGGCCCAGCAAGAATCCAGGACCACGCCTCACATCAGGAAAAATGGAATGGATAAATGTATTGAATCCGGACGGGATGCCAATCCATCACAGGGCACAGGGCAGGGGACACCCTGGATGGGATGCCAGCCATGCACACTCACACACACAGCAGAAGCAGGTTTCAAATTGGCACCCTTGGAGGAGTGAGACAATAGCACTTCCCAGTTAGCCACCATGCCACACTCGTGTACTCTTTTGTTTGTGGTAATTACGCCAGGCCTTTTAAATGGTTATTGATGTTCAAGCAATCTGCCCCTGGCCTTGAATTGTAGTTTGTTCCCAGTTTAGGAGACCTTGTGCAGTATGTCAGAAAATCTTTGCGATGAATACAGAGTGAATTGAATATATGTGCCTTGTTTAAACGGGGCTGGACAAGCTGTGTTCAAAGAGTACATCAGTCTTGGTGTTCACTGTCAGTAATCAACAGGGGGACCCGCTCTGCCAGTAACAGAGCATTCATCTTGGTCTACATCTTGGACTGGGCTTCTGCAATACCTAGAGCAGTGTTTCCCGCCCCAGTCCTCAGGGACTACCAGACAGTCCATGTTTTTGCTTCCTCCCGTCTCTAAGGGCTAGGTTGAGAAACACTGACCTAGAGGGTTTTGCATTTTGTATTACAGGCTGCTGTCCTACATTGTGTAGGCACTGTATCCTAAAGCACAATTTTAATTAAGGCTGTACTCCCACTAGGCGATCTATGCCATGCCTGAACGTGTTTCACCGCCAAACTCTAATTCTTTTGACTAGTATGATCATTCCATACCATGCCATTTGATTCAGTTGGACTTGAGCATGTTGCGTGTCTACTATGATCGCTAAACGTGTCCAAGCACAGAACACAGGCAATGTTGTCAATGATGCGATCAGCACCTGCATGCACACATACACATTATGGATCGGTAGGCTGTACAGATCATGTAGTGACAAACATTTATCAAACAATGCAGCGAAGGGATCACTTTGGCCTGTTGCAAAGCGACTGTGTTTGTTGGAAATTGGGGCTAACAAGAGTATCCAGGAACAACTGGATGCAGCATATTTGGTAAAATGCAGCCTCTTAAAGGTCCAGCACCTTGAAAAAAAATCATTGCATTGCATGCTTGATAAATCTATGAGTGCGATGTGTCATTGTGGCCAAAGTGACTGTGAATAAGCCACAAAATAAGGACATTAATCATGAATTCCATTGTACTGGGTGATACCACTTTTCTAACTATGTTTTCTTCAAAACAGAAAGTCTCATGGTGATGATAAAAGCATCCCCAGGTCCAGTACATCAAGCGTAATATGAGCGCAGAGCCCCGGGGGAGTGGGGAGGGGGGACAGTCGTGCTCGGGTAATGGTACTAGGTAATCAGGCGATGTAATGTCATTCTCAAATTTTCTTAGGTGTGGACATTTTAGTTGTTAATCTGATTGTAACTTTTCCTTTTTTAATGCACTTTATACTAGTTGTGTCAGTTTTGCCAGTTTATGTTAAAGCTGATTCTCAGCTGTCGGTTTTAATTTTGCATGTGTTAACATTGGCCTTGTGTCACTGTACCTCATACAGAGTGATTTCAGCAGCGAGTCTGCCTGTAAGTACTTACCGTTTACTCTTCCATCTGGGCACAGCGGGACTGATAATGTCTGATATTCTAGGAGGATGGATGCAAGTGAATGTGAGCGCTACACGATTATTGATGCCTCTCAGCTAAGTGGGCTGGATTTGTTATGGCTATTTTTCCTCCGTTGCTTTCTAATGGGTATTTAGTGCCCTGGCCATTCGGTTTTTCGAATCAGCCATGACCCTTATTATTTAATGAAGTGATTAAAAGTGCAGTGGCTTATGGGATAGTTGGCCTTTTACAGCATTTTACATCTGACTGTACATGCACAGTACAGGGGCAGTTTTTTGGTAGGCGGAGAGGTGCGGATGTACTGGCAGGATTTCTAACATGGGTTTAGTCTTGTGGGCTACGCATGAGAGAGGGGTAGTGGGAGTGCTGTGTAGCCCAGCAGGTTAGAATGCTGTGCCTGGGATTGAAAGGTTTCTGGTTCAAAAATTCTTAAAAAAAAAATGCATATTGCCTTTGCATTTGTTAAATAAATGTAAAGGTACTTCATCCCTCAAACGTGTGTTTGAAGGGTTCCTTCCTGGCCCCCTTCGATGAATGAGTCTCTTGCTGAGCCGGCATGTCATCCCAGTGGAGGGAGGGAGCTTGGCACTGAGGAACTAGCCAATGAAAAGCGAGAGCAATGTCCCCTGCGAGCCCCCGCTGTGTGCCTCCTGACCTCTTATTATTTCCTGGGAGATTCCCACAGGGCTCAAGATTATGAATCTGAGGCAAATGGATTGAGGGCCAGCTGCATGTACGGCGTTGAAGCATGCTGACGTTTTGGCAGGGGGGTACTGTAATCCTGCTCACTCTCTGTATGCTGGTAAAACCAGTACGGCTACCACACAGCTTCTGGTCCTGATCGAAGTCAGCGGTGGATACAGACGAGTGTTAAGGCCAGTCATAAAGGCGCACATCAAACTCATGTCATGATTGTAAATGAACGAGTGACTTCATCTCACCTGTAGAGCTGAAACATGGGAGTATAATCCTGGAGTGACCCAACACAACAGCATCATTTTAATGCCCCTTTTCCAAGTTATTACTCTTTTTTTTTAATCTAGAGAGACTCATTGTAAGGAAATTAATTTGTATGCTTATGCCGTAGCTTACAGATAGCAAGTTAATAATCTAATAGTCTAAAGACTATTATCAAGAGAGATTGTAAAACATGTGAAAGAACTCATTTCCCTACAAATTGGTACATATTATTGAAAAAAGTCTGGAATTCATAGCATCGTTTGTTTCCATGGCAACTGATTGCTAAGCACATTTTCAACGTTTCCCTCGATGAATATTAATAATTGCCTGTTCTACTGTAATAATAAAGGACTGATTGGACCTCAGATCCATTCTAACTTTCTCTTGTTTTTTCTGTAACTTTTGTTTGTGTCGTAGTAAGCAAAAGTTAAGAATGTTGCCCAAATATCCTGACTTTGCTGGATATATGCTCAAACTACTAATTTTTATCATCACACTTTTTTTTATTTAAACAATTCATTGCAAACCTGATGGAAATAATGGACTGTATTGATGATCAAGAGTAGTGATACATACAGGATAAATACAGGCAGCTCTTGACAGAGTTTTCCACTCCAAAAACCATCATGTAAGTCATATTTTCAGTAAGTCGGATTTACTTTCTCATACTGTTCAGGTCACCTTACTGCAAAAATGCATAAGCTAAAAATATATTAGTAATATGTATTAAAGAACACATATAAAATAAATGAAAAACTATGGTGTATATTTTCTTACAGACACTTCTGTAAACATATTTTGTTTTTTTTGTTTTTTGCGGAATTCTGGATTTACTTCAGCCAGATCTGTCGACAGATACCTGCAGTTGGAGCAGCAGCTGTTTTCTGCCTTTTTCCCCCCAAGTCCCAGTGTTTGCGGGTGCATTGTCTGGCCATAGATAGAGGGAGATGTAAACTCTTTTACTGAGCTACAGAGGAACCCTTTCTTTGGCTTTGAATAAACTTGCTGTAGAAAGAAAGAAATGTCTACCGTGAGCGATTTTTCAGAGTGTGAGAAAAGTAAATGTTGCTCGATCAGACATTATGCGATGCAGTCAGGTCTCAGCTCTTAATCAAACACGGATGCCGGACTCCCAGGCTGCTGCTGCTGCTTCGGGAAGCTCAGTGACCTCCAGCCTCTCATTTGTTTTCTCTTGTTTTGTGTGTCAGATCAGTCAATGCAGACCTAAGCCAGACACACAGCGTTATACTGAATGCACAAACAAGCTCAGACCCTGTGTTTAAGAGGCTTGATTGGTTGAGTTATACAATTTGTGTTTGTTTCCTATTACATTTTACAGCGATTTGCTTTATCTCCTGTTGCTTTTTTCCAGCTTCTCCGCCCCTTAGAATGCAGCAAGCAGGATGGTACCTAATTACATGTCTGCACTCACTCCTGTGTATGTTCATAATTGCACTGCGTTTGAAGACTGATTGTTTCATGTGGGCTCCTTAAACATGCAGTTTCCTACAGTTTTTAATAGGAATCATTCCATCAGTGTCACCTCAAAGCGTTAGATATTAGGAGGAAATATCCGTGGGGCGATTAAGCAGTCCATCTAGACCCTGGGGTATGGAATATTTCGGGGAAAATCAAACGCAGACGGAGACTGAATCCGCTTTGCAGGATCACATTCCAGAAAGCTTGAACCTACTTGTCTGTATTTCACACCCCTTGGCTAATCTTGTAATTTGTTAGCCTATGTAATTAGCCCTCTGAGGAAGAGGAGGATAACTACACTGAGAGCCTGAGAGAAAAATGAGGAAAAACCTTAGTAGTGATTTGAAAAGAGAATTTTTTCTAGGGGATTAGTGAGCAGACGGAGGACGAGTGACTGCATCAGGCCGGAGCCAGCAGGAACTGCATGCTGATCTGAAAATAGCGTGTTAGTATGATTTAATCTTTTTTTTTTTTTTTTTTTTTAAAGAAATGTTTTTATTTTGATCTTAAGCTATGTATTTATTACCTTTCACAGTGTGTCGTCTTCACTGTCGTAGAAACAAGATTATTAATATTAGCCAGCTATTTTCTGATTTTTTTAATCTAACTTGTGATGTCCGGCTTCAATACATTAATATCTGAAACAGGTGTTTTCATAATGAAATTAAAGTTACGTAATTTTGAAATTTTCATATCCCGATTGATGAATTAAGTTAAGTGATTTGTGCCATTTTGGTGTGTTTGGGTGATGAGAAACACATTTGGAAGACAAACTGAGCAGTGCCCTGATTTGGAAATGACTACGTTAAAAAAAGACCTTGATTGCTAGTCTTCAGAAAAGGGAGCCCCCTGGTGGTTACCCATTCAACTGAAACCACTGTACGTAATGTAACACTGAATCACTCCTGATATTGCTTACTCGGGGAATGAGTCTGGATGCATCGGCCATTATATTTAGTAGAAGTAGCCGTATTTTAGCTAGCACTTGGCTTTTCTTGGCTTAGGACTACCTTATACTATCATTGGGCTACTGTTACACGTTTAGTGAGCTTTTTGTATCAGGAGGTTCCAGGTAAAACTGAGTTACATTAAAGCTTTAGGATCCATTTGTCTTCAGTTTTGTTTTCATTTTCTTCATTCTCAGTAGTTTAACCACCCCTTTACTTCCACTTCCATAAAGTTATTCAATTTCAGTAAAACATGATATTACTCTGGATCTTTTGAGGTGCTTGACATGTAATCTCTCCTTCGAAGTAATGCAAAGAGTCAGGTCCATTATTATGCATCGAGAAAAGCTGATGGGTAAGGGGGAAGAATGTATAGGAGAACAAGCATCCTGGCCAAATATCTGCACATTAGTCATGCAATTTTAAAATAATTCCTTAATAAAGTCTGTTTAAATGGGATTGGCACTTTCTGGTGTGTCCCCAGTAAGCCATGACATGCTAGGGCCAATCAGCTGCTCACCATCTAGCATTATTGCTCCGAGGATAAAATCCACCCCGGGGCTGTCTGCAGGACCTTACCTACATTGTGAAATGTTTTTGTTATAGATGCTCGATGAAAGTGTCTGTGCTTGTGGTGGTGTGTGAATGGCAGTGCCGTTTCCCATCACACACCAACGTCAGAAAGGAAAGGATGCACTCTGATAGCCATTATAAAATAGGAGCATGTGTCACTGTACGAAATGACAGGTGTAAACTGTGTGACGTGGCACACTCTCCCCCACTTACTGTATCATATATAGAGAATGCCCCTATGTCTCTCTTTCCTGGCTTCCACTAATGGGGAAGCGGCTTGTAGTAATTGTTTTGCAGGGGGTGAGTCACTAAGCAGGTGGCCGTTATGGCGGCATTGTCGCCACCAGATGCTAAGGTGAGGTGCACATAATGTCCACTTAATGACAAGATGGCAATTTGCAGGCTGAGAGCTCTGCAAACCCTCCCTGCGTCGCATAATTGCTTCTGGATGTAGGAGTCAGGACCCATCTTAAAGGAGGCTGTCAGTTACTGTAGTTCAGAAATAATTAAGCATTCGGTTTGTTTCTTCTATGAAAATCACTTTGAGGCAAAAGACCTCATCAGGCAGAGAACTTGTGCTTGATATATTTCTGATGATGGTGCCTTGGGTGTGTCTTTCTAAAGGAAAAGGAATTGATATCTTGGACCCACTGTGCCGATTATCACATACATTAAATCAGACCCGGTCAGGTCAGGGGGCATGCATTGGTACAGTGCATTGGTGCACCCCCACACAACAAAACACCTTGTGATCCCGGTTAGTAACCCCCCAGGCTGACACATGGTCCAGTCCCAGCCCTCTGGAAATAGCCATTTATCTGCCACATCCAGGTGTTACATGGGCACCCCCTTGGCCTGGTCCAGCTACTCAGGTCCTCAGCAATGAGGAACGTGTAGCCTACAAGCTGAATGTCGCTGTTAGGTAATGTGCCTCATTCGGCACTCCTTGAGCAACCGCTCATTCGACACAAAGTCAAACCAGTGGCTCCCAATGATTCTCTGAAGAGGCACTCTACCAAAGGAGTCCAGTCTTCATCTCAGGTCACTGGATAGCATCCATAACTCACAGCCATACAGCAAACCAGGGAGCACCAGGACTTACAAAGACATCCAGAGCGCCACACACTCCTTTCCAGCGACCTCATGCTCCCCATGCTTTCCCAATCTGTCTATTGACTTCACAGGAAGAGTAACCAGAGACATGAATGTCACTGCCAAGGTAGGTGAACCTCTCGATGCAGCCGACATTCTCTCTGCAGACCGACACACTGCTGATGGCTGTGCCCAAGAAGCCATAAAAGGCGATGGTCTTGGTTTTTGTCCAGGATACTCACCAGCCCAGACATTCAGACTCCTTGCTTAATCCCCCAATCAGAGCCTCCATTGAAGATCACAGCATCGTCGGCAAAATCAGTGAGTCTTTCTTCACCAACACCTAACCCACAGCCACTGGACCCCACAACCTTCCCTAACACTCAGTCTATGCAATTGAACAAAGTAGGAGTAAGAACACACCCTTGACAAACCCCAGAATCAACTGGGGAGAACACAGAGGTTCGCCTGTGCTCTGCACAGCTCTCACAGTAGCAGTGTACAGGCCATCCATGACGTCTAGCAACTTTGGGAGGATCCCACAAAATGTCAGGATGTCCCACAGGGCAGCTCAATCAACTGAGTCAAACGCTTTATGAAAATCGACAAAGGCTGCAAAGAAACTCTGCCAATATACGCGTTTGCACTCAATGAGAACTCTTACTGCCAGGATACAGTCGATGGTAGACTTCTTAAGCTTAAAACCAGACTGCTTTGGTCACTGGTAGGTGAGCAAGTTACAGTATTACAGATCCCGTTGAGGATGACCCTAGCAAGGACCTTACCCGGCACTGAGAGCAGTGTTATCACCCTGTTGCCGCAATCCCGGTGATCACTCTTCCCTTTGCAGATAACAAGGGATGACAAGTCCCATTTTCCAGTCAGTTGAAAAGACGCCCATCTCCAAAATAGAAGCAAAGATTGCCTGCAATGCCAGAAGGACAGCCTTACCACCAGCCTGGAGAAGTTCACGCCGGATACCATAGATCTCTGCGGCCTTTCCTACCCCCAGCTGGTTCACCACCTGTGCCATCTCAGTGAGACTGGGTGCTTCACAGCCTAATGTTTGCACTACGAGAGATTGCTACCTCATATTGTTCTGCATCTGCACAGTGACTGTAAGGTTGACTTTGATACATTTAGCTTTATTAATGGAATTTGCCAAGCTATTCGCAAGCTGTATAGGCAGATTGACCATAATGTGTGTCTATACAGTAAAGGAGGGAAGATTCCCTTCTGTCTATGAAACATCTTGTTGGTGCTCCCAGAGCTGGGAGGGAGCAAAATTGTGAATCCCTGAGAACTAGGTTGAGAAACGCTGACTTTATTATTAAATGGTGTCTCTTTCTGTGTATATACCTTATTTCACAGTGGTTGGATTGAGCACAGGATCTCATTTTGTGTTATTCGAGTGGTGTTGTCTAATACATCTTGATTATTGTCTCTCATTCCAGTATTTCCAGTAGATAACAGTTTAAAAATTGGTATGTTTATTGACAATTGAGTATATCTTTAAATAACGACTGCTTCTGAACCACAGGGTTAGTTTAGAACTCATCAGAAATAGTGGGTTCCTGGTGCCACCTTTTATAGCATTAATAGTTTGTCATGTTGTAATCCATAAATAATTTTTACAAAGCCAAAAAGGTGAAGTCTTTTGGCTTCAGTTTTGATACTCAGAATATGAAAGTGTTTGCTGAATTAAGTGTAAGGTTCGACTGATGGCTTATAGAGGGCTGTGGTTTCAGTGCTATTTGAAATGCTTAATTGCTTCGTAAGGTCAATCAGACATGCATGGTCACGTTTCAGTCCTTTTCAGTAACTGCTTAATGACTGATTATGCGACATGAAAAGCGCTTTAAATAATGCATATGCTTTGTGTCCATCTATTTTTTTAAAACTGCTCATCCAATTTAGGTCAGGCTTCTCCCCTAATGCGCACGATATATGAGAGTGCATGACGCTAGTCTGTCACCGAGTTGTCCATGTATTGTCCCTGATAGATCAACTTACTCTGTCCTTACGTCTGTGGAATGAGGAACCCAGCACACACCAGAGAGACTGGTGCTGTCATGCAGAGATGGGGCCTTGCCCTGATTGGAACCCTACAGACGTGTGCCACTGTTGTTTCCAAAGACGTGTGTACGCTTGTAATGTACTTGGAGGCTCTGTGTGGCGGGATACGATGCCGTACCTGTTACTGGTAGGTCGCCAGTTCAAATCCCAGGGTTGGAAGAGTGATGTCACCATTGGGCCTCTGAGTAAGGCCCTTAACACCCAGTTGCACCAGGGACTGTGTTCCTCCTTCCCAAAAATGATTGATTCACATGAAAGTGTTTTCTAAATAAATAAAATGTAGATGTAAACTGTAATGTACTATCTGCCATGCTTGTACCTCACCTTGGACAAAAGTGTCTGCTGAATAAATGATGGTAAATAAAGGCCAGTATGCACAGGTCCACAATCTGCAGGACAGTCATTGTCAAGTGCCCCAGTAGTATAGCTAATGCAGATCCCATGTCCAGGCAGGTGTGAAAAGCATTTCTGGAAGAATTTAGGCATTTGATAGGTACTGCAGCCAATCCCCCTGAGACAGGTGCTGGTATTTTTATTTCTACTTGCTTGCTTATTTTCAGCCTGCTTTTATACTTTTAGGTTTGCTAGTGTCAGAATAATGACTGTACTTTTTCCAACATAGTTTATTTCCCACACCAGTAATGTTAAATCTCAAATCTCTGTGGCATGGCCAAGTGTAATTTGACCCTGGGTTTGAAGTGGCTCTCCACACCACAGCACCTTCCCCACGCCCCATTAGAGCATGACAAGTCCCCCCAGCTCTTACAGTCTACCTGAGGACAGCACACATCCCTGGCACATCCTGAATGTGATACGTTACAGTAACAAGTCCCTCGACGGGATTACATCATTCTATTTGGTCATTTAATATCGTTAATAATGTCATGTTTTATGATGAAAGGTCCTTTCGGAAAGCTGAGAATTTCAAGAGATGTTGTTACCTAGTGCTTTTGAGATCTCGTTGTTAATGATCTCAGTTTCACATTTCATACTCTTCTGTGTTATTCTCCCTGGTACATTTTCACATGGATCACAGTCCAAAGGAAAAAGGCATTACAGACAGCCATTCACCCCAGTCTAAATGCAATGCTTTGCTGAAAAAGTGCAGATTAAATCGGCTTAGATATTAGACCATATATTATTATTATTATTATTATTATTTATTATCTTTCATTTGCACCTACTTTCAGACATAAGTCTGTCTCAGCTTAATAATTATTATTTTAAAATATCTTTCTGCAAATTTAAAATCCAATATAAAGTCAGATACATTTAGTGCAAGATAGACAATGCTGGCTTGTCTCTGAGAACCTTCAAAGCCTTCAAAGAAATAGGAATTCTTACACCTTTCAAAGTTCTGAACAGAGATGCTTTCCTCGCACATCCTGGGGATGTTTTTGACTAACACAGAGAAACCTTTTATTCCTTCATTCTTTGAAGATGACCAAGTAATGGCATTGATGTCAAGTACTGACGTCGGCTAAAAACACCCATCTCTGATCCTTAGTTCTTAGCTATTTATGTGCTCATACGTTAGTGTTTGGAGATAATTTTAATTTGATTTGGTTTAAGAAAGGAGAAATCCCTGATATGATTTAGATAATCTTGGATTTGCAGCAAAACTGGGCAGGAACAACTTCAGCTGAATTTCTTGAATATTTATACAGTATGCATCTGTTTACATGTGTGAATATTGTAAGCTGCTTGGCTTTAGATAAAAGTGTCAGTTATGCGAAGTGACTAAATCTTAACAACCCATCGCCTTCAGTCGAGGTCTTCATCTGTTAAGGATGCTCCTTCTCAAATTCTTTCAACATGCAAAAGCTTACAGATATAAGCTGCCTGTTTGGCAGGACCCCTATCTAAAGCTCACTGCACCGATTTTAGACTGATGGCATCTAAGGGCCCAAACCAGCAAAGCGTCTTCTCGCTTTAGGACGACACCAGTTACAAAGCTGTATTGTAAGTTGCACCATTTTTACTGTACAAGCAGGCAGTTGCTCATAATCTGTCGACAATGTCCTTGATATGAAAGTGCATAACGGGTGTTCACTCTGCCAGGCCCTTCTGTTTGCCGTGGCTTAGACTTCAAAGAGGAGTTGCGGTTTTATCAGGTAAGTGCTATAGGAGCAGCAGTTCAAAGGTTTTTGGCAGGTTTTCAGTGCATTGCAAATTTGATCAACTTTGTGAGCATTTTCATAACTAATGGTAGCAATAGATGTAAACCTGAGGTAGATGGTTCACTGCTGCGGACCTCACATTATGTTCTTTGTGTCCTGGGGGGTGGTTCTACATTTCACAATGTAGTATGATAAAAACATCCAGTAGTAGGTGCAATTTCTTCTCTATCCTCTTTTAAACACCTTGGTTTGTGGATGCAAGGAATTTGCTATCTTTATATCATATTCATTTGCTGACAGATGTAAGCAAACACGTCCGGTATTGGATGAGGACAAGGATTAATGTTTTCGCTACGCTTAGTGATCTGAGGTCAGAGAATGTTAGCCTCAGGTAACTAATGCAATTTACACATTTTCTAAAGGATGCTTGAAGCAATTTTATTCCACAGAATGCACTCGAATGCTGCTGCAGTACACACTTATATATGAATAGGAAATTGCGTCAAGTGGTTAACCGTAATGTAAGGCAGCTTATCCTTCATATTGGGAAACATGCAGTCTAGGCGAACATGTCTGTTATTTCAGGAAAAGCACTTTCAGAATGAATAAATAGTGGTACATGGTAAGGTTTTTAAAAAAACGAATAAAACTTTACTCAGTATAACCGAGAGATGTGCCATTTTAGTTGGTTATTTGCAGTTATTAATTAGCTTTGTGGAAGTAGTACAGACTGGTGCACACTGGGGAAATGCCCCCACAATGTGTGGAGAAAAATGAATCACAATTAGTGGACTATTGTACTAGGACCACTTTGTGTATCTCCAGTGTTTCCAGGGCGTAAATAACTAAAGGATGTAAAATAGCTCATTTGCTGTGTGGTTGAACTCTACATGGACACAGAAAATGACCTTACCGAATATATAACCATGACATTGAGTGTTCTATAATTTTAAAGGTAATGCGTAAATGAAGAGCCCTAATTATTACATACAGGCAGCTCTGGACTTGCGTAAAACTGCCCTATAAGTCTGGATTTACAGGAAAAATGTGTGAGATGCATTATTAAAGAGTTTATTCAGTTTATTGAAGAGTTGATGCAAAAAGACATTAGCTCTGTGAATAAATTTGAAGTTTTTCTCTTGTTGTGTGTTTGGTACCTATTTTGGCTTATAAGGTGCCCTAAAATGATATGAGTAGGCAGTGTTGGGAGTAACGGCATTTAAGTATAACGGTGTTACTAACAGCGTTATTTTTTCAGTAACGGAGTAATCTAATTAATTATTTTTCCCATACTTCTAACGGCATTATCGTTACTGAGAATGTTAAGTAGCGCGTTACTAAAATTTGGTTGAATGACGCGTGAGATGTCAAGCTTTGGCTTTATCAGCTGCCTGACGAGAGATAATGATGACACCGTTGCAAATGCGATGATGATTGGCTGGGTGGGCGGATGCCATGCTCATGGTGTCTCCCTGCCAGTGATGGGAATAACGGCGCTATAAATAAACGGCGTTACTAACGGCGATACTTTTTTTAGTAACAAGTAATCAAACAAATTGCTGTTTCCCCCGTTACAACGCCGTTACCGTTACTGACAATAAAATGCGCGTTACTATAACTGAGAATACTGAAGCAGTTTTCATGCGAGCAGCGTCTCTCTCAGCCATACTGTAGGACCTCTCTTTCTCTGGGGTGTGTGTGTGTGTTTGTGTGTGTTCGGGGCCAGCGCAGGACACACAACCAATGATGATGATTGGTGTGTCTGTAAACGTGGTGTAACTGAGAACGCGATGATTTGCTTAGATTGAGTAAAATTGCTTAGATTGAGATTGAGTAAAATTCCATTGTTTGCCAATCAGAGACAGAGTAGTACAGGTGTTCACACACAAGCACACACACGGTCAGTCGCACACACCAACTTTTCCCTCGCTGAGGTGAAAGGCAAAAATGTTTATGTAACATGCAACTTATGCCCAGGAAAAAGTCTCTCTGCGTCGGTGACAAGATGTTGAATTTGATAGTTGTCTCTCACGTTGTCCCACAACATTAAAATAGTTTAGATTAGTGTACAATGTTTTATATTTATTTTATAGTTATATATACATATATTTTTTAAGTAACGCAATAGTTACATTGCATGGTAATTAGTTACTTTTATAATGATGTAACTCAGTTACTAACTCAGTTACTATTTGTGAGAAGTAACTATAACTAATTACTTTTTTAAAGGTACATGCCCAACACTGTGAGTAGGAAACATTGACCTAAATAAAAATTTGTGTAACAGATTTATTACGTTTTTTGGTAGCTGATGATCAGCTTGTTATGTTTATTAGTGGTGTAAAAGTTCTGAAACTAAGGGCGAAACCACGGTGCAAACATTCTCTCTGGAAGACGGAACTGTGATATCCACCCTCATCCCCACCAATCTCAACTTACTGCCATATTATTTTGTTTAATATTTGGGCAAACTATACATTTTGCACATTTTTCACGTTGCACTTGTTTTATTACCAACCCCATGTGTTATGTGACTATTCTGGTCCAATCGTGATAGAGTGATCATGCCTGCGGTAAAACCTAGGCTAGTTTCATTGGCTCAAGATTGATAACAACCCTGTGACTGCAGATCAGACCCAGGCACATTCAGTAAACGGTGTGGGAACGTTTTGTTATCCAGTGGAGTGTAGTATTAAATTTTTAATGTAATTTTATGTTAATTTCATGTAACGTGTTCTCTGGTGTTGTTCTTTTTTGTGTACCAAGGTGTTGGTGGTTAATGCAGCCCTGAAATTTTCCTCCGTTTTTTTATGTATTAAAAAATGAAATAAAATAAACCAAGATCTGTACCAAACTTTGGATTTGAAGAATTGTTACACCCCTAATGTGTGTGTCTTTTCTTTACCCCCTAGAGTGAAGGCTAAGAAAGGGGTCAATCTCATCACTACAAGATCCCAAAGCCCCCAGTGGACGGTGAAGTGTGAGGTGCAGTCCGGGGCCAAGCACTCCACCGGGACAGTGGATGTCAGCAAGAACAAGGATGTGCAACTTGGGTAATGTGCAGCACTTCAGGGCTGTCTGCAGGAGCGCTGTTTGGTGCCCTCTTTGCTGCACATCTTCATGAAGATCACATTCAAATCCTGATGATAGGAAGGCACCTCAAAAAAAGCAGCATTTGTCATAAAACTAAAAAGTAATATTTAGCCCACACGCCCGCGTACACTCGTGTGCGTCCCTTTGCATTTTATTTAAAAACATCTACTCGCGATATTTGTGACTTTGTGCATTCTGTTTGTATTCTGCCGTTGTGGGTTTTGGGTCCTGAAGAAGCTGATGACAACTTTCTTAAATTGTGCCAAATGCAGTTTTTGTCACACAGACCAAAGCAGTATACAATTCAGAAAAAAGCAAAGATCTGTTGCAGTGGTCTCTCAAATAGCGAGCAATGTAGGCATACATAAATTCTGCATAGGCTTAACCCTATACCAAGCCTATGTTTTCCCTAATTCAGGGTTGCCAGCTCTCACCTATTTGACGTGACACTCACAACTTTAGACTCTCATGTTCACTCAAGAAATCTTACAGAAAATCTATATATTCCATTTACAAACCTAAAATTAGCTACACCAAAACCGTAATGCAGGAGTAGTTTACAAACTCTAGAAACTATTTAGAAGTTAATAAAACTGTTACATACATGTAAATGTATTAAATCATGCCGGATGCCTCATTAAATATTGCTGGATAAGCTTAAGAGTTGAGACCTTTTGCTGACTGTTTGGTCCCCCTCACTTCAAAAACCTGTCCTGCGCCCCTGGTTTAGCCCCTGGTTTAGCCCCTGGTTTCTCTAGGTTGGGGGGTCCATCAGGTACTATGCATGTTAATTAGATGCAGAAATACAATCAAATTTCCCACCTTAACCTTTTTCCTCGTCAGCACTGTCTCCACCCGATTGTTTACCCTAATTGAAACCTTATATAGAGGCTGAAAAACAGACAGTGGCATTAACTGAATGAAACATCAACATCTTTAGCTGTGGCACCTTTGCTGAATAGTCTCTCTCTCATTTGGCATATTTACATGAATACATCCTGAATAAAATGTCATGGCACTGAAATGTTTGCAGTAAGTTAACAAGTGCCGACGACGCAAAGATTTTACGCAGGATGCACATGCACACTCACTGACCATAGTCACTCACCTGTGGCTCTGACCTCTCTTACTTTCTTACTTAGCAGTTTTTTGAGGTCTATAAGTAATGTTAGTCAAGTATGTTCCTCTAAATATTAATGAGTCCACTATTCTTCTTAGACCCGTAGCAGTAAAAAGTGAGCAAGATGCCCTGAACGGGAAGTCATTTCTACTTTATTACACAAATTGCAGTAACATTTAATGTGAATTCTTTGTAAAGGCACATTTGAAAATGATACAGTTCTCATTTTGGAAACTACCCGTCTGTCATATGGTGATATAACACACGTACCCGTCCAATCTAAGAAATGCACTGTGGTCGAGATTATAATGACGATGCAATGAAAATGTATTTATGTGATATATTATACCAATTAATTTAAAGAATACTAAAATCGTGGCAGTTTAATTTGGAGGACAGGTGAAAATGCCCGTAAAATAAAAATTAAGATCCTAGTTGTAATATTTACGTCCAGAATAAAAGTTTGAGCTCTTTCCTGATGCAGGATATCGGTCGGTTGATTTCATTACGGTCAAGGGCACCAGAACTTCTTACATAAACTGAGCTGACACATGACTGTTTCACATGCAGTCAAGTAGGAGCAATTACTGTTTGGAATTCTGCTGCCGTTCATGTAGATTGAGATAAATGTGTCGTTTAAATATATATGTGCGTATAGTGATGGCCGGTCGTCTTTGAATGATTTCTGTGGGATTCCATAATTACAGCGTCTTCATGCATAGAGTGTCTTTTCATAATTCACATAATGGTCGGACCATATTGCAGAGCAGCTTCAGTATCTCTGATGTGAAATGACAGCCAATCAAGTAAATGGCTCAACCTTTATAAGCGAGACTATTACTCCCCCCAGTCCAGTGTTATATATATATGTAAAATGGTTTTCCTGTATCCAAAAGGATACTTTCTTGGCTGTGATGTACAGAGAACTGGAACACAGACGCACATTCATTCATAAAACCCGCATGAGCTATGCACTAATGTGTATTAATGTTTACAACCATGTTAAAGATGTCATTCTGCCTACGCCAAGGGTCTTTCGTCCATATGGAGGCTGGTGGTTGCAATTATTGCTTATGAAAGCTGCATCTGATGAATGTTCTAGAACTCCATATATAAATAGTTACTGAAAAACCATGAAGCAGAAGTGATTTCCATATCAGTTATGACCCAACTCGATAGTTTTATTTAAACAACAAAATAATGTTCCTGCCTTGTACTGACAGGTTTATCCGAAATGGAAGCTTCTTTTCCCATTTATTTTAATGAGGATCCATAATTTCAACTTTCTTCTCGTGCTGCATGTTTTGAATACTAACTATGAACCCTTTTGGATTTTGAGCCCTTCCTCACCTAAACCTAACTTCGTCTTTTGTGTCGTGTTTGTTCATTACTGTTTTCTGTACAATAAACATTCCTGCGTGTTGGATGGCTTTGCTTGCAAGGTCACCTTAAGGAGGAGCTGGTGGCAGCAGTTTCTCTTGATTATTGTGTGTCTGGAAATTGTGGCTCACTTGCATGTACTTCTGAGTCAGATCTCTCTGGGCTATGGACGGACCCGACCGACCAAACGAACGAACAGGGACGATGCTAGGAAGATGCTAAAATTAGCATTTTCACACTTAATCTCACTTGGTCATAATTTTCATATTGTGTTCACATTTATTTTGTATAAGCGAAGACCTGTGACTTGTGGAAAATTGAACTGCTTTGTTACTCGCCCACCCCCCCAATATCCAACATTTTTGCTGGTATCGACTCAATGCCGATAGTGGGTATCAGATCAGTGCTATCTCTAATGGACATAGTAATTAAAACAATCTTTAGGGTAGAATTGCTTAAGAGCTGCTATGTAACTGAATAGCGGATATTTTCTGCATACAGAAAAAAGAGCTTTGCTGCTGGCTAATGGTTTAAAAAATTTAATGGGAAACAGGTCATAAAACCACATTCTCTTAGGCTCAGATTTCATAGAGACGTTTAAGACTCTTTACTCACACTGGGTGCGGATTTAAATTATATAAAAATATTTAAAACTAGTAATAACTTTCCTCCCTCTCCAGCGATGTTACCTCTGCTATTGAGATCATGCAGCTGGACTTCGAGATGGAGAACTTCACCAGCCAGTCGGTGACTCGGCGAATTAACTGGAACATTGACTACCGTGGTCAGAACCCACCTCCGGACTCAGACAAGGTGGTGTCGGAGCTGTCTGTGGTCCAGAAGGACATTCAGGCCATTGTCCCCCTCTCTATGGTAGGTGCTTAACGGTCATTCAGTCTTCTGTTTGTTGTTTATGCTCTTTGTTCTGTTCTGCTTTCTTTTAATACGTGATGATCCTTGCAGTAGAAGAGCCTGCCTCCTCAGTTCTCTGTGCATGTGTGCAATAACCATAAAACTGATTTGGACAAACGCATGAAAAGTCTAAAAAGGTACTAGGAGCAACCCTATCTATATTAGTCGGGTACGCTTCTATACCTCATCATATATTATCAAGGTGCACCATTTGTAATAAGTAGTTGGTTTGTGTTCTCTCTGTGTGGGCTGACTGATAGTCTTGCAGACATTATAAGAAGTATAAAAGTATTTAAAAGTAATTAAACACACATTAATCGGCTGCATAAATCAGACCTTTTTTTCAAATGGCCAAATTTCAGGTGATCAGTGGTCTCTCCTTAACTTACCTGCACCTATGTAGCAAGATAGGAAATTAAATAAAATAAACATCTATCAGAAATACAGAGAACAGGATTTCAGAACACTTTAATCAGGTCTTTAATATACAAGCCAGCCTCATGGAAGTTACACCAGTAGGCAAGCCTGTGTGTGCAAATGATGCCCTTCCAGTAGAAAATGGCATGGTTCAGTACACAGCCATCCAGGTAAGCCACCCTATTAAGGGCAGGGAGGCCCTGGGAACTTGGTATTCGTGACATTTAGTGGCACATTTCAAGGCCGTGTGGGATGAAGCCAGGCTGACTGAGGGTAAACTTACAAGAACAGACACCAAACATGCTTTTCAGGAAGCACAATGAATCTTTGAACTGCATGTTGAAGGCAATAAAGGAGCTTTTCCTCAGACAAGCCGCAGAACTTCCCACAAAGCTTAAGTACTGCGGGAAAGAGAAGATATTTACCCAGAGCTCATGTGACATATTGGAAATTTAATAAACCGATAGCAGTAACAGCAAGTCAAACATGAAACACATCCTTGGTGATCCTGGCTAAATTAAATGAGCACCTTGTTAGAATTTCATAGGCTCAAATTATCCTCCTTTGTGTCGTAAAATGTGAGGAAAGAGCACAGAATGCTGCGCATTTGAAGAAGAACAAAGGCGACCTTAAACTCCATGCAGGACATGCTCCCTGCATTTGCTTTGTGTGCGGCTGATGGCGCAATAGGACTCCCCGAGTCCGAAACCCACTCGACACGGCCGTGACCGGACTGCTGCAGCTTAATGGAGGATTTGCAATGCGGAGACGCTTATGTGGCGGGAGGAGGGGAGTGGGCATGGCTGAATCAGTCCACGCCATCGCTCGTGTCTGTCAGGCCTGGCCAGGTCCCCTGGCAGCCACCGTCAGGGCACAATTAGCACCTCGGACCTGTAGTCTTCTCCAAGACAGCTTATTAATGAGCAGCTGCCTCAGGAGGATGCTGGCGCTGCTGCCCCCTCAAGCACTAACAGTTAATAAATAAAACATTACACCCGTGCTAGAGTTTCATAGTGTGCAGCATCCCACGCCTGGCAGGACAGCGCCCCCGACAATGTCATTTAAGATGGGACCCCAGGCCCGTCAGGGCGCTGCTCTCTGGCAGGGGGTGATAGCTGCTATCATTATGATGCAGTTACTTAGTCGGTCTGATCTTAGGGGCTTGTGAGATGTTGCTTTTGCTGTTTATATGTTCCTCCATATTATAAATCAATTAATCAATAAGTCAGATTTCAAAAAGCCAAAAATACATATTAAAGAATATCTCTTTATGTATTTAGTATGTAAAGTGTACTTACACGCATATGTCACCTTTTGTACGATTCTGTGTATCTCAGGTATTTCTATTTTAGTCCGAATTAACTTCAGTGAGTCTCACTTAAGTCGAGTTGCCTGTGCTAATGTTATACATATGTAAAATAAAGAAATATGACAGCCTTGAGAATAATGTTCAGCCATCGTTCTGCTAAGGCTAATATTAGTAAGTTTAACTTGTCCAATATGTTGACCATACCAGTAAAAATGCTCAGCGACTCTTCATTCGGGTCACTAGGCATGACTTTGCTTTGATACGTGCTATCTAGGCAGCTAAATGACAAAATGATCGGTCCTTCATTGTAGGAATAGATTGGTTGTGGAGTGCAGTCAAAGCTCGTTTCCTCTCGTATGTAGTGGCAGCAACTCCAACTCAAGTATACTAATCAAAATACAGTATTTAGAGATTGAAATTGATTGGGGGAGATGCTTAGAACTAAAACAATGCTGCAGATCTCATTCAAAGGGCACTAAAACTCTTTTTCCATGGTTGTTTGAAGTTTGTATAATCCATGTTTGAATTTGTAAGTCTGTTTTGCCCACAATAGTTCTGTAATTATTTTTTTGTAATGTGTTCGAATTTATGAAGCGTTCGAATGTTGCTCAATAGTTTTCAACAATCGGAAAGGGGATTCATCAGCGGTTTGAAGTAGAGATGTCCCTGATGTCCCAGAAATGAAAGAAAGGAACATTTACAGGGACAGAAGTCTTGGAAACTAAGGCAGTGGATCCTTCCAGTTGACTGACAGCATCATGCCACCATATCTTCCTACAAGAAAGCATCAAAGCCATATTTTGACAAACTCTTTGCGTAGTACTTTGATACATTTGATGCAGCCTGACACCAAAAATAAATGAGGTTTCTTCTGTATTCCAGGAGGTTATGAAAAGTGGGGAACGTTTTAAATGTTCACAAATACCCATCTTCAGACTAATAACTTTAGCTGCAGTGTTTGCACAGAGCTGTCTGTCAGGTGTCAGCAAGTCACTTTAAATGTGCAGGTTTTTTTTCCACACTAATATATAGAAATCTCTGAATGGAAACAAAAACAAGTTCATATTTAAATAAATGTGGTTTGTTTGGGTGGCCAGTGGCCATAACTTGTCTCATAACTGAAAGAAGTTATTTGAACCACTGAAAATAACTCGGTTAGATGAAAAATTTTGGTTTATGTTGTGCTAAATTAATAATTGCATGTAAATATTGCCTTGTGGTTACTGATTAATGATTGACCTCTGTTGACCATATGAAATGTTCTATTGTGAGTCTTTTATTCAGTATGTATGTATGTTTTCTTGGTGTGGAAAGTCTGATTTATCAGTGTCATAGTCAGTAATGAAAGCAGCTGTTTGGAAGCCAAAAGGTCAGCTAGGAAATGGAGTTTTTCTTTGTCCTCCTTGTTCCCCTCGGCGATTCTCATTTTGGCTCTCCTATGTTTAAAAATAAATAATAAAAATAAATCTCAAAGCATAGCTGGCGGCCCGGTATCCAACATGTGGCTCCAGGCTGGTCCTATTCCCTCATCAAATGACCCTCAAACAGGGAGACCGTCCACAGCTGCAACTAATTTGGCCGGATTGAGATCTTTTGCCTTGTGTGGTACTGAACAACATTTTGTTCCTAGAACATTGAAGATGGGGAAGTGTGATGTGGGGGTTGGTGCCATTTCTCCTCAATGACTCACAACAGCTTTATGTAAACTGAAGGAGGGGATAATGACTTTAGCATTATTATTAATGTGATGTTAACAGCTTATGATTCCCGTTTTTCCATAGATGATGATAATCCCTGCTCTGTTTTGAATCTTCCAGGACACTGAGATCATCAACACTGCAGTACTGACTGGCCGGACAGTCGCCATCCCGGTGAAGGTCGTTTCCATAGAAATGAGTGGAGTCGTCACTGACATCTCACCGAATGTGGAATGCAAGTCTGCCAATGAAGATATTGTCAAGGTAACATATAGAGTCTATATAGAGTCTTTTTTAGAATCACCAAAGGAAATGGAACGAGGCGGCTATGTAATCCATCCTTTTGTCTTATTGGACATACATCGTGGCCAAAAGTTTTGAGAATGACACAGGTATTGGTTTTCATAAAGTCTGCTGCTTCAGTGTTTGTAAATCTTTTTGTCAGATGCATGCTATCAAGATTCAAGATTGAAGAACTTTATTGTCATTCCACACATGCTCGCACATGCCGTGGAGCGAAATTAAGTACTCAGGTCACAGATAAGCCACAGAGCTTAAAATATAATGATGAAAATTAAATATAAAGCTATAGAAGTATAAAGTATGAATTATAAATTAGCAGTATGTACAGTATCCGATGTGCAGAAGCAGACATGGATACAACATAAAATGGATCCAGGTAATTTACTATATAATAGTAATATCTTAGTTACTGTGTTATAATGAGCATTGCATCCGTCATCTTCTGGGCTACATCCTGCCTAATGGCAGCCCATTCTTGCATAATCAATGCTTGGAGTTTGTCAGAATCTGTGGGTTTTTGTTTGTCCACTTGCCTTTTGAGGATTGACCACAATGGGATTAAGGTCTCAAGAGTTTCCTAGCCATGGATCCAAAATGTCAATGTTTTGTTCCCTGAACCACTTAGTTATCACTTTTGCCTTATTGGACGGTGCTCCATCCTGCTGGAAAAGGCATTGTTCGTCATCAGACTGTTCTTGGATGGTTAGGAGGAGTTGCTTTCGGACAATGTTTTGGTATCATCCTTTATTCATGGCTAGGCAAAATTGTGTGTGAGCCCACTCCCTTGGCTGAGAAGCTACTCCACACATGAATGGTCTCAGGATGCTTTACTGTTGGCATGACACAGGACTGATGGTAGCGCTCACCTTTTCTTCTCCGGACAATCTTTTTTCCAGATGCCCCAAACAATTGGAAAGGGGATTCATCAGGAAAAAAGAATTTACCCCAGTCCTCAGCAGTTTAATCTCTGCACCTTTTGCAGAATATCAGTCTGTCCCTGATGTTTCTCTTGGAGAATTGGCTTCTTTGCTGCCCTTCTTGACACCAGGACATCCTCCAGAGTTCTTTCCCTCACTGTGCATGTAGATGCATTCACACTTTCATGCTGCCATTACTGAGAAAGCTCTGTACTGGTGGTGCCCCGATCCATCAGCTGAATCAACTTCAGGAGACAGTCCTGGCACTTGCTTTGGCATCCTGAAACTTTCTTCACTACAATGAACCTCTCTCCTTGAAGTTCTTGATGATCTGAAAAATGGTTGATTTAGGTGCAATTTTACTAGCAGCAATATCCTTGCCTGTGATGCCCATTTTGTGCAAAGCAATGATGACTGCATACGTTTCCTTGCAGGTAACCATGGTTACCAGAGGAAAAACAATGATTTCAAGAACCAACCTCCTTTTAAAGCATCCAGTCTGCTATTCTAACTCAATGAACATGACAGTATGATCTCCAGCCTTGTCTTCGTCAACAATCTCACCTGTGTTAAGAAAAGAACCACGGAAATTATGTCAGCGAGTCCTTGTGTGGCAGGGCTGAAATGCAGTGGAAATGGGTTTTTTAGGATTAAGTTCATTTTTATGGCAAAGAGGGACTTAATTGCAGTTCATCTGATCACTCTTCATAACATTCGGTATAGGCAAATTGTCATCATAAAAACTGAGGCAGCAGACTTTGTGAAATCCGATACTTGTTTCATTCTCAAAACAAATTTAATATACAGATAATAATAATAATAATAAAAACTTGTGCTTTATTTGTTGAATTTTCTTGCCTGATAATGATCAAGTAGAGATTAATTATCTCTGTGAAAGCAGGCAGGCACTGAGATAGAGAGCAGTTTGTACTGTTGTGGTAAATTATGTTTTATATCATTGATTTGTGGAACCACTGGCAGAAATGCACTTCAATTTGCCATATCTATGAAATAACTAAAAGCAGACACTAAGATCAAGGTTTCTCTTGATTTTAAAGGATGGCATTTTACCTGCAGAAATCTGTGTTAAGGTATGATGGTCTTTATTTCGTAAATGGTGCATTTTATGATTATTGCCAGCCTCTGCACTGGGAACTGAGAATATTTTCTCTTAATTGTGTTAGCTGTTGAGCCAAGGTAGAAATTTCCCGTACAGAAAGTAAAAATCCAGACCCAGATTTTCTTTCAGCTAACCAGTTCAGTATTCTCTGACTCTTTATACTCAACTGCTTGGCTGAAACAAAATTTTGGTCTAGATTTTTCCTTTCTGGTCCTGAAATTTCAACCTCTGCTGTTGAACATCGGAATTTACTACAAGGTGATCCTTTGAAACAGAGATGTTCTTAAGACCTGACAGGTCAATTAAATGCTGTGGAGGATGCTTGGGGTAGTTCATCGTATCCGATGATGACGTTCCTCCTTATCGATGGCTGTAGAGTCCAATCCTTGAACCACAAATTTTATTGCATTCTGAAGAGGTATATTCTGGATTAGTGCTGGCATGCATCTTGTTCCTCTCTCTGATTCCAGCTGCTCTGTGCCTGCATGACAGAGCTGCTGCCAAGTATAATGATCAATGGCAGCCACTTCCAATTCAGAGCAGCCACTTTGACATTGCCTTAGTGATGTCTTTAGCCAGCCTTTATACCGAGTTCCCCATATACAACACCAAATCAGAAAAAGTTGGGACGGTGTGGAAAATGTGAATGAAAAATTAAAGCAGTAATTTTCAAATTTCCCTTAACTTTTATTTCATTGCAGACAGTATGAACACAACATAATTCATGTTTTTTTTTGTCAACATCATTTGATTTGTAAATAAATATCCATTCTTGCCATTCAGGCTTGCAACACATTCCAAAAAAAGTTGGGACAGTACAGCATTTACCACTTTGTACAGTTCCCCTGTCTTTTAACAACACTTAAAAGACGTTTAGGCATTGAAGAAATCAAGAGACTGAGTGTTGCAAGTGTTAGTTTGTCCCATTTTTCCTGCAAACAACGTTTTAGGTGCGCAGCAGTATGGGGTCTTTGTTGACGCATTTTTTGTTTCAAAATGCGCTAAACATTCTTTATAGGAGACAAATCAGGGCTGCAGGCAGGTCAGTCAAGCATCCGTACCCTCTTCTTACGCAGCCATGCCTTTTATGTGCGCAGTATGTGGTTTGGCATTGTCTTGCTGAAGTAAGCATGGGCGTCCCTGGAAAAGACGTCGTCTTGAAGGCTGCATTTGTTTCTCCAAAACTGAGATATACTTCTCAGCATTGATGGTGCCATCGCAGAAGTGCAAGTTACCTTTGCCGAAGGCACTGACACGACCCCGTACCATGACAGACCCTGGCTTTTGGACTTGTATCTGGTAACAGTCTGGATGGTCCTTTTCCTCTTTGGTCC
>JAABNX020000119.1:31376389-31387060 GCA_015163995.2 Mormyrus lacerda
CTTATGTTTGTTCTATGAGTTAGTCCATCACAGGGCACAAGGCAGGGGACACCCTGGATGGGATGCCAGTCCATCACGTGGCACAGGGCAGGTGACACCCTGGATGGGATGCCAGTCCCTCACAGGGCACAGGGCAGGGGACATTCTGGGCGGGATGCCAGTCCATCACTGGGCACAGGGCCGGGGATACCCTGGACGGGATGCCAGTCCATCACAGGGCACAGGGCAGGGGACACCCTGGATGGGATGCCAGTCCCTCACAGGGCACAGGGCAGGGGACATTCTGGGCGGGATGCCAGTCCATCACAGGGCACAGGGCCGGGGTCACCCTGGATGGGATGCCAGTCCATTTTATGGCACAGGGCTCTTACACACACACACACACTATGATGCCAGAGAGAGCCCAGTTATTTATTTTAAATTTCTGTATTTTTTGATACATTTATTTGTAAGCACTATGGATTTAGTGCTGTACTGTCTAATGCAGCATCCATCTATTTTCATGTCAGCAGCTGCTTTAATTCAAACTAAAAACAGATATAAAGGAATCGATGAGCAGTGAATTGGAACATTAGTAAGTATGAAGTAAATAATATATGTACCGGAGTGTAACTGCTGTTCTTTAAGGCAGCCAGGGCAGAAGTCATATAAAAACACTAAAGCTTCCACACTTGCTGTAGCACCAGCAGTCAGTGGTGAGGTGAAAAAGTGCCAATTTTGTTCAATTACTTCACATTAAAAGTGAATGAAAATGCTGTCTGTCAGAATTGCAAAGCAACTTAAATATAACCACGGCATGAATGCAATGCAAATACATCTTAAAGAAGACATTCAGGGTTTACAAACTCACCCAGCAATGCAAGGTTAGCCATAGATACCTGCTGTTTAGCCTCTCAGAGCTGCCTGCTTCGTCTTTGTCATCACTTTGATCACTTTGATTAATTTACTTACTACGATTGCACTATGTCAAAATAATCGCTGCTAAAACTAAAGTTTTAAAGCCCCATTATTTAGCTGCATAATCGTACATAACCATATAATTTTTTAGTGAACTTATTACATGTTTTGAGTAGGACTTAGCGATATTGAAAAAAGTTCACATATTTGAAGATTTTACTGTACTTAGAAGGTGAAAAGTTATTTTTGGATGTACAATTAATTATCTACAAACAGAGTCAAATAGCTGCGATGTGAGCTGGGCTGGTGATCCCCTTGCTTTTGCTCAATATTGTCTCTGTCGAATAGAAAGTATTTCCATACAGCAGAACACGAATGTCTTTTCATGACCAGTTCTTGTTCGCTTTTCTTCTCTTCACTCATTTTCTCACAAATGCGACACACAGGCTATGAGTGAGTAAGCAAGGACAAGAAATATTTGTCTACTAGAGCGCATGCAGAGCTCATGCAAAAGCAGTAGAGATGAACTTAAGACTTTTTAAAATATACTAGATTATATTGAATACGAACCATCATTAAAAGTCTACATAATAATTGAACCTTTATTGTCTCTGTGGAGAAATTATTTTTACGCCTCCCTCAACTTGCTCTTCGTGGAGCAAGCTGTCTGCTGGGGGTTAAGGGCCTTGCTCAAGGACCCACAGACAGGCTGGATTTGAACCCGTGACCTTGTGGTTACAGGCACACAGGCTTAGCCCACTGAGCCACACGCTGCACAAGCTTACAAAGTTTTGTTCTCTATGACAGAGTAAAAGAATTTTGCCACCACAAATTTTAAATATGACAATTGCATGTACATGAAATGCCATGTCGATAATAACATCGTAAATTGTGTAAACCTATTGTGGGCAGCAAAATGGTGCAGTGGGTAGAGTTGTCACCGTACACCTCATCTTTGTATGAGTGGAGTTTGTATACTTACCCTGTGTTTGCGAGACTTTTTGCTGGATCCTCTGGTTTCTATCCACTGTCCAAAAATATGCAACTTAACTGAACTGAAGTGCCTGAACTGACAGTATGTGTGAGCGAGTGATTGTGCTCCTTGCAATGGTTGGATGCTTCCTGCCTCGCACTAATTGCAA
Organism: Mormyrus lacerda; assembly: GCA_015163995.2. NCBI lineage: Eukaryota > Metazoa > Chordata > Actinopteri > Osteoglossiformes > Mormyridae > Mormyrus > Mormyrus lacerda. The sequence goes on from JAABNX020000119.1 coordinate 31,378,429, forward strand.
TTTATATATTATATTATATGATATATTATATTATATTATATAAATGATCAGTCGATATTTAAACACACATCCACACACACATAAACAGAGACACAGGTGTATAATTCTGTCTTTGTTTGGACTCTCTATCCATTTCTCCAACATGACAACCATAACCCCTGCTCAGCCCTAACCTTAGCCATAAGTAACCAAACAAGATACAAGACTTTTGGCATTTTTAGTTTTTTGATTGCATTCACAGATCATTCTGGAGACTCCCTCCCCTCAATAAATCCACATTTATCCACACATTCTTTTGAATCAAACTCATTAATGAACATATTGCAGTTATGTGTTTGATTGCAGCCATTAATTAATGTTGCTTCTCTGTTTCAGGTTGAGTCTCCACTAGTCATGGAGGCCGTCTTGGGGGAGATTCCCTTCTCCGTCACAGATGACAAAGTGTCCATTGTGGAGCTGCGAGTTCACACCATCTCAAGCCTGTCTCTGATGCTTCAATCCAGCCCCGGTAACAGCCACACAATGGTAGCCAAGGCAACAGGCTTGCAAACGCTTGCTGCACCCAAACAGGTACTGTTTGTTATAGTTTTGGTGAGGCTCACCATATACATTGACATTTATTTTTATTTAACACACACCTTTGTCCACAGCGATGTACAAGTACGCAAAAAGCACATTACAAACATACTGATATGGAGTCAACTAGGTATGCGGCTTGGCTGGGCTTCCAATGAAAGCCCGGGTACAAATGTGAGCAGAATCGGAACAGAACCTACTTATGTACCAAACCATATAAGAACCTAATATAACTGCTATTCAAATCAGCACAAAGTGCACCATTAAGAGCATTCAGGGAGCTTGAAGTGAGATTAGGCTAGTGGGGATGTTTCTGGAACAGACTGGTCATGAGGGGTGGCTTGAAGTTGGATGGAGACGAACTCTGGTGACAAGATGTGGTTCAGTAGCTCATTCCACTGTCATAGAACCACACATGAGAAACATTTGCACCCATCCATTAAATATGATCTTAATATTCACATTTATTTATTTAGCTTATGTCCAAAGCACCACTCAGTAGAGGAACGCTTTGGGCCATAGAGCAGAATCAGCAAATATCCAGCACCCTCTGGAGCTGTGTTAAGGGCCCGTTATTATAAATGCTGTAAAATATTTCGATCTCTGGGTAAATGAACTGAATGTCTTCCAGTGGCAGCATTTAAGACATTTAAGCATTTAAGACATTCTATTTAGAGAGAGAACACAAAGCTGTATTATTCCGAGAGGACAGAGTACAGTCATTGTGGAGATGACCTGCAGGCTCCTGGTGTCACCTGTGGTAGATACATGCTTTAGCAGCTCATGTCATTCGTTAAACCAGATTATAATATGCTAGGCTGACAAGCAATTAGTGAAAAATCTGCCTGTGGCTCATTTCACCTGAATAATATAGTTAGTTTTGGTAAATGGCTTAATCCAGAAAAAGCCACAGAATAAAAGCAATGCAGCAATGAGCAGCCAATAACTGGCAACATTTTTCTACCACTCAAACATGGGTTTCTTTCAGTTTCTCTCTGCTTTCAATTGCTAATTCATTCCACTGAGGAGAGTTAAGTCTCCTGCCCCCCCCATGCCACACAAACAAAAAAAAACAATATTTCTAAGAGGTGGAAACTCTCACAATACAGGGAGGATTATTAACCTGCTTCTGTTTCTTCTGACTCAAATCCAGCAGGAAGAAGCTCTAGGCCTCTTTTTAATCCCCCCTGAGTGTCTGTGAGACCCCCTAACCGACATCTGAGATTTGCATATTAATGATCAAACTTTCTTATTGGTTTGGCTGCTTATAGCGACAGTAGAGCCCATTTTCATTTTAATTCCGTTGGCAGTGGTCAAACGAAACAGAAGAAAAGACCAGCTCTGTCCCCCCTTCTCTCGAATTAAATCCTGATTTCCCCAGCCCTCCTATATCGAGACACCTTTACATTTAATGACGTTAAATGTATTGTTTTATGTGCCCTCAGAGGCCTCGCTGTAACAGCGAGAGACGCCCACTGCAGTTTAGGCCACAGAGGATTGCTCCAGCCATTTCAAACAATTATTTTTTCATTGCTCATGAAATCTCATTCATGTCTGTTTGTTTTGCTTTTTTCATTTCATTGTTCACTCACTGAATGGAAATTAGGTGCTCAGAGAACAGAAATCTGCACAGTTAAATGAAACAGTAAATGCGTGTGTACCTGTGTGTGCTGTAGAAGCTGATATTTTCGTCTGATGCGGGGGGCATGGTGGTTCAGTGGGCGGGGCTTTGGCATCTTGCCTCCAGAGTTGTGGGTTCTGTTCCTGTGTCAGCTCTGCATGTATTCTTGTGTGTCTGGGGAATGTGCATGTTTTCGTCCACTAATTATGTTCTACACAGAATTCATGTTCTGTGTTTTTCCGTTTTGACAGGAGGCAGTCTTTTCCATCTGGGTCTACTACAGTGACAACACAGCAGTGCCTCTAAATATCTTTGACTCTAAAGACTATAATCTGAATGCATCTACCCTCGATGATAAGATTGTGACGGTATCCCAAGACCTTCATCTGCGATGGCCGGTCATTACAGCTGAAGGCGAGGGATCCGGAGAGGTAGTCCGTGTTGAGATGACGATCTGCGAGGCATGCCAGAAAACCAAACGCAAGAGTGTCATCGCTTCCTCTCCAGTATATGTTCGGGTTCGCTTTGGGCCAGAGGAGGACTCTGAAGAGGAGGGCGAAGGCATGGTAACCGTCCAAGGCCATGAAGAATCACCAAACACAAGGAGACCACTTATTGATTCCAGTGTTGGTGAAAGTTATGGAGCAACAAATGAGCAACCTGCCAGTGTTCCTATTGACTACACTAACTTTCCAACCATCAGCAGCCAGGAGCGGCCCACGGAAGGAGATGAAGATGAGGAGGACTTTGTCCATGCACCTCGCAGTATGACTGACCTGGAAATTGGCATGTATGCCCTCCTGGGTGTCTTCTGTCTGGCCATCTTAGTATTCCTCATCAACTGTATCGTGTTTGTACTGAAATACCGCCACAAGCGCATCCCCCCCGAGGGGCAGGCCAACATGGACCACTCACACCACTGGGTGTTTCTGGGAAACGGACAGCCCCTGCAAGCCCAGAATGACCTCTCCCCGCAACAGGCGGAGAGTCCCAGTAATCCTCTTGAGTCGGTACAGACTTGTTGTCATGGAGACCATCACAGCAGCGGTAGCTCTCAGACAAGTGTGCAGAGCCAGGTCCATGGCAGGGGAGACGGAAGTTCAGGGGGGTCCACCAAGGAGTGCGGAGAGGAGCCCAACTCCCCCACCTCGAAGCGGAAGCGGGTTAAGTTCACCACCTTCACAACCCTCCCTAACGAGGACATGCCCTACAACTCCATTCCCATTGCTGACGAAGAGGACATTCAGTGGGTCTGTCAGGACATGGGCTTCCAGGACCCTGAGGAACTGCATGACTATATGCGTAGGATAAAAGAAATAGCCTAGTAGGCGGTATGGTCCACCACTAAGCTTTCTAGAACTTTCCTTTCTGAATTTCTCTTTTTTCACTTTAGTCGGGATACCTTTTCACGAACCAAGGCCAACATTTTTTTTTGTTTTGTTTTTTTGACTCACACATCGCTATTTTCCATGCTCATGCTCACTTGGAACAGTCACAAAAACAAAAACATCAAGCAACTGTAAGACTTAACTACAAACCAGAGTGCAAAATGGCTTTGTGTGGCACAATCCCTCTCAACCCAAAACGGAACAGTCTATCGACACACGGACCAGTTCCTGTTAAGGATGATAATGCTAGACTGTTACAGGCTGAACTGTTTTTGGCAGAAGGGGTTAATTCTTGTATGTGTTTGTGTCTATTAATAATCAGAGTACCTCTTCTTACAAAGAGGAATTTGATGTGCAGATCAGAATTTCAGAGAATGTTGGGAAGGATGATTCATGGTAGCAAGGACAAGCTGAGCTTCAGTAAATTTTCCAAGAATCTGATAGCATTATATTCCCTCTCGTCCGTATCATTAAGTATTCAGAAAAGCTCATCTTTCTGCACCCGATTCAGGTCCCTAACATTGCTTTACTTTTTCCCCTTTTTTTTGTCTTATATATACACAATCCTCAGCCAAGTTCTGTGCAAACTTGATGAAATGATGTTAATGGTCTCAAATTGCCTTATTAAGCTGACTTTTCTGATTACACCAGACTGTTTATCCCATTATCTATTGGGGGTAACAGCTACTGATAACAGCAGGAAATACACGAACGTCATATCTTTCCCAACATTCTTTGCAAGGAAGGAAAGCTTTCGAGGCACAATCAACATTTTTTCCCAAATTTGTAAATGTTTGTATTGTAGTAATTATCTAATCATACATACACAATAATAAAGCAAGTATGTTATCATGCATTACATGCATGTGTGTCAGCCCCACCCTACAAACTCCCCTGAGTATGTACATACCACCCCTTCCCCCGTACAGGCTTTGCACAGAATCAAACACATACATTCCATCGGGATCAGCTGGAAACTGTGTGAGAGAAGCTTGCTTGGCTGATCATGTTAGTTATCGATAGTTCAGCTGTGTATTCTGTATTGCTAGAACTTTCTGCATAATGCCCTTGTTGCAATTATTATGTCAGAATGTAAAACATCTTATATTGAAAAGGAACCTTAATCCATCACTCATTCCTGGCTTCTCAAAGACCAGACATTCACAGTTTATGTAAGACCTGGTTGTTCTTCACTGCTATACAGATCTTCTCCTTAGATGCTGATTGCAACTAGTTCTTGCCAGGGACATGTTAATTTTCTTCATTTTGATGAACTGGATCTTTGCTGTTCTGTACCAAACCATTGAAGGACTATGAATGTGTGAAACAACACAGGCCACAACATTATTGACAATGGACTTCAAAATGCGTCCCGTAGTCACAGAAGCACCGTTTTCAATGAAGGGACAGATTTAATCATCTGAGACCTATTGAGATTCTTCATAGTAACACATCCTCTGGCATTATTTTACCTGCAGAATTTAGTACCTGCTCATTAATTGTTTAGTTTTATTCTACAGGCTTGTATTATTTTGCAGCTTTTTTATACTCCAGAAATAAGGTAGAATCATTATAGACCTTTAGTGTTACTTGAAGTGCTTAAGGTACGGATGATACTGACTGGAGCATAAATGACTGCAGGTATCACAGTTCAGGTTGCATGTTTAGTAATTCAGATGCTTCTGGTGAATTCCAACAATAGGCAGCAGATAATAAGTCATAAGGGTTCTGGGTTTTGTGTGAGAGTGTTTTTGAGTGGGGTGGCATCAGAGTCAGTGGGAGGGTTTCATAAATGGAAATCTAGCATCTTTCAGGCCTCAGGGTTCCAAGTGTGGCTCCCATTTTTAGGAGAATGTGGGAATCATATTCATTAACTATTCCATAGGACTGTTTCACCATGTCTATGTTTTATTATTTTGTGTCTCTATAGTAACACAGTAATCTGCATCATGTTCCTCTGTAACTGGATTATGTCACTGCCCTTATTATGGAATTATTCAGCATCTTCAATTCATGGACAATGTAAAAGCTTTTCCTAGCCTGTCTCTGAAAATCGTCATTCATTTTGAGTCTTCATGTGGACTCATTCATACAAAACATAAATTCCCTTTTACTGTAGAAATGCATTAAAACACAGGTCCTAGCTGTAACAACCTATCTGAAATGAAGATGGAAATAATGTCTCTTGACAAAAGGTTTGTTTTGTATCCAAATTGCACCAACTACACAATTTAAACTGATGATGCCGTCTCAGGATGAAGGTACAAATTTGAGGTGTAGCTTGAGCCCAGGGTAAATCTGTGCACCACTGAAATGGTTCAGCATAATTATTGGGATGTCTCTACTAGCAGCTACTGTAATGGCTTTTATTTGCCGTTTTATCGCTGATAACGTGAGAATTTCTTTTTTATGCATTGTTTTAACATGTTGTTTCTGGTCATTTTATACTTTTGTGTGTGTGTGTGTGTGTGTGTGTATACACATTTCAGTGGAACACTTTTTGTATCTCAAGGTTCTGTTAAAGATGTTCATGATGTGCTTTTTTTGGTGAGTTGTGTAAGCTGCTAGTAGATGCTTTGCCTCTGCAGTTAAACACCTTGAGCTGTACCCTGTGGAGAGTAGCAGAGCGTGGTAGTGGCAGCCACGAGCTGCTGAACTGAAAGTGTTTATATGCAGAATACTGTCAGATTTCACTGTATTCTCCTGCAGTCCCTTGTAATCCCCTCCCCCCCAACCCCGCTGTGTATCTAAGTACTAAAGAAAATGCAATACAAACACTGTTTGCCCCCCCTCATTTCACCACACCTGAAATCACTCAGGTCCTGGCAGTGCTATTAGCATTTGTTTGCCAAAAACACATTTTGCTGAATTTGAATATGATCAGGGGTTTGTTCAGCTAGATGCTTACATCTGTTGTTTCTATATGTGTGTTTTTCCCCTTTTCGTTCTCCAGCTTCTAATGCCTTAAATTGTATCATTCTGTCACAGCTGTAACCTCTCGATAATATTTAATTAATTTCAGCCCAGCCTCTAAAGTTGTACATATTAAAGAGAATGATATAAAAAGTGGTAAGTATTAAAAACATTTCTGTGTTCCAAGATTTGATGGCTGAGTTGTACTGCATTATTATATAAGTGTACATATTAAAGAAATAAATATAGGCATTGTGTATAAATATATATATATATATATATATAATTCCATGACAGAATAGGTGAAATATCACATTATTCATAAGCAATGGACACAACACACACGTGCATCTGGACTAATTGCATACCCACGAAGGAAAACACAAAACGTAACATAAATGACTGGAAAAGCTTTCACCTACAGCTGCACAGCTTATTCACTCTTTACGTAGCCAAGCATGTAAACGTGATCCTGCGGTCAGTTAAGTAATGTGACCAATAGCCCAAATTGCCTGAGGGATTGAGTGACCCTGCTTTCTCAATTGTATGTCACTTTGGATAAAAGTGTCTGCTTAATAAATTAAATAAAATGGAGCTCTGACCTCAGGTTAGCATATTAAAAAAAAGGAGGTCCATTATTGAAAAACATTATAAAAATGGTACCTCTATAGATATTGTGCATAACAGGGTATTTAACAGACAAAAAGCAGTAAAGCTTCTTTGGAATTAGAGATGTCAGCAAAACTAATTATTCTAAATATGTTCTAGACTATTCTGAATGTTTTAGATTGTGCTGAAAGGTTGTGTGTACAGAGGCCAGTGAAGTGAGTAAAAAGGCCTTATCAGCTGCTGACTGTTCCTTTCTGGATATTTTGGTACATCTATAGGCAAGTTTAAAATCCATGAATGCATTGCAGCGCAAACTCTATAATTTTGTAGCGTGCTGCCTGATTTTGTGGCTAGTTCAAAATTCTTGACAAAAATCAGTAACCAAGATTATTTTGGGGGCACGGGCATAGATTTGGGTATGGCTGGTAGGAACATGTCTCTACCAATACTGTGGCAGTACCATCGATGTTTGGGCACATGGGCGGGCTCACACCCTTGTTTTGGGAAATGCCCCACTGTGAACTATCAAAGAATTGACTGCTGGGGAAAATAGAAATGGTCAGTTTCTGTTCAGAATGTTAAGGCTTTTGACACTAATCAACTATATAGCTCAACCCAGTGTGACCATGCTAAGTACACCAATAAACTGAAATCATGAAGGGTTTTGTCTGAAAACTTGAAAAATTTATGGCAGAAAGATGATTTAAGAGCCCTTTTGAAGGAATCATTTAGTCTGCTAATCTAATTCTAGGCAGTACCTGCCTGCTCACTGAGTGATGCTCTTGCCTCAGGAATGACGAATCAATTCTCAAGATTACAATGTGTGATTGTGTATGTCCCAGGTATTGGCCTGGCAACTGGCCACAGTGTACTCTTGCCTTGTGCGCTGTGCATTCTGGGTTAGTTTGTTGCAATTTGTTACAAGCTGCAACGCAAAATTTTCAGGATGTCCAAAAAGCAGGTGACGAATGTGATTTTTAAAATCTTATAATCCAATAATTTTACATATAAATTTATTAAGTGACACTGGGTTTTAGTGTTGTCTTTGTGATCTAATGTACACTTTCCCTGAAAACAAGTTAATTTCGTAAATGATCCTGGCTGTCGTAACCGTGGGAGGCAGGCGAGCAGGGAAGGAGACAGCAAGACAAAATACGGGGAAAGACGGGGTTTAATAAGGATAAACAGGCAAACGGGGCGTATGGTAACAAACATCAATGACGGATCTGCCGGACTGGGGAAAGATACGGACTGATATACGCTAGACAGGCTGAACTAAACAAGCAACAGGTGAGTACAATCAGGGATAAACACGAGGTAACGAGGTGGGCGTGGGACACAGAAGGATCGTACGGAGCTGGGCGTGACACTAGCAGTTTAACAGCTACAAAGTTTCCATTTCTCTTTCGTGCAGAATTGCATTTCTTGAATGGAGAAAAGATAAATACTGAATGCTGTTCAACCAAATAGTTACTTCAGCATTAGTTCAAATACAAGAACTCGTGGCCATAGGTGGAAATTAGCG
>JAABNX020000119.1:31404954-31417272 GCA_015163995.2 Mormyrus lacerda
TATTAATAATAACACTGGTAGGGGGGCCCAACCTCATATTTTGTCATAGGGCCCAAAATTGCTAGCGGCGCCCCTGATAAAGAACAATAAAATAATCAAATAAAAATAAAATATGTATAGACTAAAGCCATAAGATTATAAAGTTTGCTTTTAAAGATACCAATATTTTCAACCCTTCTCACATCTTCAGGCAGGTTGTTCCACCGGCTTGGAGCATAACAGCTTAAATAGAAGCATCACCAAATATTTTTGTTCTGCATTGTGCAAGAGCTAAGAGAGAGGAGCCGTGGGAATCGAGGGGCCTTCCTGGTCCACGACGAAAAGCATTTCTGAGAGACAGTCTGCTGTAAGACCATGTAGTGTCTTATAAACTCATAAAAGAATTTTTAAATCAATACGAAAGCTAACACGTAACCAGTGCACTCGTGGAGCAGAATTTTGAATGAATTATAACCAATTTATTGTATAATATTGATAGACCAGAAAGTAGGGGGTTGCAATACTCTAACCTGTTAGTTATAAAGCGTGCATCGGTATCACTGTATGTTAACATGGAAGATTTCTCTATGACTGAGGTGGAGGAAGAACTTGGGGGTCCTAACTCCAGCTTATGTGTCGTTTTTCAAGAGCCCCTGACCTTGGTGCTGGCCCCAACAGGCCTGAACTCTGATAGATTACTGCCCCCCCCACTTCCCCCCAAAGAACAGGATTGATGTATTGATGTAACTGCCACTGCACTGTCAGTGTGCCTGAGACAAAAGAGCACACATGTGCTTAATTGCTTGATTTCCTTAACGTGCAGCTTGTAACATGTAATAAAGTTGCCACCTGGTGTGTTTTTAACAGCAGTGCTTCTCAAACCAATCGTCGGAGCCCCTAGATGGTTCACATTTTTGCTCCCTCCAAACTCCCAGTACATTGGAAAAGAAGCACTAGTTTACAGCAGCTCCTACCCGGGCAGGCTGGTAGGAAATTGATAAGGGGTGGGATGAATCTGGCAGTCAGTTTCCAGGTATCTCAGTAATGACTGGCTGTTCCCTTTGGGCCTTTTTATCCAATCTGATGGGCCAATGATGAAGCGGCGACCTGTTCTGTCGATGAACCGGAAACTGCATTGAAGGCGAGGGAGGCGGGCCAGGTCGAGAAGGAGGAGTCGAAAGAGCGGCTGACAAATGGGTACGTGGGCAGAGCGTCCAAAGAACCTGCAGGCATCCTTCCGAAACTTATAGCACGTACCTTCTTTACAGCACATACCACATAATGGTAAATGTCTTTGTAGTGCCAAGCAAAGTTCTGTTCTTGCAGTCTGGTTAGCGGTGGGCATACTGGATTTCTTCCGAAGAGTTTCAAGACATCTGCTTTCACTAAAAAAATCTAAAGACAGCCAAGTTTAACAATATATAGATATAATCAAATTGATAACATTTAAAAAGAGGGAAAAAACAACTGGATCTTCCCAACTTGAGTTGCTAACTGAACATAACATTACACACAGAAACTGCAAAGATCAAGAAGGCCACCATCGACATTATTTTGGCTAGTGATTGTACCACTACTGCTCTGAGATTGTTGGGGTCAAACATAAGGCTATGAAGTTATGAGCGACATTTGGACTGACAGTAACGAACAGGAAGGCATCATATTATGGTTGAAAGAGAAGGTGGCTGTTGTATTCAATACTGTGAACATAGGCATATAAAGCTTAAAGTTCCTTTAATTCATTTTATTCTTTTGCCTAAATCATTAATTCTCATCACTGAACAGTCCTCATCAATGTAAATGGTTTTGAGTAGTTCTTTTTGAAAAGGTCAAGGGCAAACATTTCTTTTATCTAACAATTAAAATTTGGCCAAAAATTTAAAAAATTAATATCTTTCTCCAGTACCTGTAATTTACATATTAATGTAGTTATTCAGAGAAGCAGATTATTAAATGAAATAAAGAATAAGTGCTCTTTTAGTATGTAAATTAGGACTCAGAACAGTGCATGACTGCAATTCATATGAAAGTCCAGATTTAAACAAATTCCCATCATTATTCTTTAGCCATGAAACAGACAATGTAAAGTATCAGTGTCACAAAATTGGCCACACAGAATGACAGGCAATAATGAGTAGGAATTTTAAGCTAATTGTCATAGCAGGTTCTCATTGGTCAAGATAGGATGGTTCCCTCTTTGGAAACATGAACAGGTGAGGAAACCGTCATTCAGATTCAAAGGAACCCTCCTGTGACAGCAGCTGTCATGGTCAAACGCTCATGTGATCATAATAATACCGCTTGACCTAATGTACATGGAAGATTATTATAGTATAAATTGTAATATTTAATAACTTACGCTCTGTGTCTGTTTAAGATTTATGCATAAGTTTACCTGTTTGAATTTGGAGGAATATAATACAGAAGGGGCAAAGCAGGAAGAAGGAGGATTTAGTTGGTTGGCATGTTTTGAAAACCCCGTGGAGATGCTGAATCAAGTGCTCAAGACCGCTTCCATCCATTACCATGCATTCAGAAGATGCTCCATCCACCTTTTAGGTGGACCCATGACTCATTCAGTTACGTCTTAAACTTAGTAGAGTGAAATAAAGCTGTGCGAGATCAAACACACAATTCAATGGACAATGATTGTCTGGCTGTATTGCTCTTAGTGAATTCATCAAAACAAACCAAATGATTAAGCTTAATGTAATACAGGTAGTACCTGATAAGAAGCACTGATGTTTGTCCTGTTGGATATCTCATCGATTCTGCCTCATGTGAGCTGCTTGGAGGGAACTGAAGGGATTAAATAGGAAAAACACCATTAATTTTCTCTAGAGAAGCATGCTTGTATATCAGGGTTCTTCAAATCTGGACCTCGATTTCAAATCCAGGCCTTGTTTTCAGTTCTCCCAGGTAATTAGTTTAATAATTACTGACTCTGATTGGTCAGAGGCTTCACACCTGGCTGACAGGTAAAGGAAGGCTGGAAAACCAACAGTGCTTGGACCTTGAGGACCGTGATTTGAATAACCCTATTGTATATAATTATAGGGCCAGGAAATACACATTGCGGGGTTGTTTTAACAATAATAAGTATGTGTTTACTTTATTAGCTTTCATACTGATTTTTTTTCAAAGTCAACTTTGTTCTCATGCATGAGGTACATGAACAATGACATGCACAAGAATCACATTTAGTAACTTTATTGCAATCAATGTAGTAATTAGTAAATTAATGCAATTAGTGTAGAAAAGAAAAAAATAACAAATTAATAAACAGTGTAACAATTAGTTTCCTTAGTAAGGTGCAAGGCCCATGTAGTACATGCCTGCATATTATACCAGGATTCTGGCAGGGTGCAAAAGTTTTCATATTGCAGCGTTCATACAGAAATGCTACACGTGTCTTTCTTTATCTGGAGTTCAGCATGGTTTGTAGCCCAGCTGTTGTAGTGTGGTAGCATAGGTATGATTATTATGAGCTAAAACAGATGGTGGAAATATCTAAAGAGCTGAAATTAAGTGAAAGAGCACATGTGGTCAAAGTCTATAATGTAAAATGTGTTATGTATTACAATTACCACTCACCCCTGGGTTCTAAAGTGTTACATTACTACCAAAGTCATGCTGCATTCAGAGCAATTTTACCATATGTTTGCTCTTTCTAATTTTTGCTGCTGTGTTTTAATGCTTTTGAACAGAGTAATATAACAGACGGAAAGCCAGGGGTGCATTATTTACAACACTGTCAATTTGTTGCCAACATTTTCTGTAACAATGTTGACTCATATTCAATCATATGCACTTTATATATTTATATATAAGTTTTAGCCTATAGTGGACTGTACCGTATTAGCACCTGATTATAAGTACCTTACTCAATTATACTATATTAAAGTTTCTTTCAACAGCTATGCTACCTGTTGCTCTGTGTATTATATCTAGTCCAGCACTATACAGAGTCTTTTAAATATATCACCATTTATGAAATGCTTTGGTATGAGAAAATTTAACTTTACTGATGAACTTCTACTACTGCAGAACCCAGGAGATGGAAGAGACAAGCCAGTGAGACCTTTGATGAGCTTTGCCACCAATCAGCTCAGTTTCTGTGAGTAAATAAATGAAATAGTTCACCACCGTGAGAGTGTGGAGTTAAACTAAGGTAGGGTAGGGGCAGAGTTTATCACCATACAGTAGGTTTGGGATTTTTTGAGGCTATTTGGTAATGGTCATTGTAATTGCATGAACTATAAAAATTGTGATCTTTTTACTGTATAAATATTGTGCTGCCACATTTGAATATGGAACATATTTGACTTTGACCAATTTCTGAGTCTTTTCCTTCGCCTACCGGATAGGGATGGGCGATTGCACTGATTTGATTTCTGATTTGATCGAAGATTGTTATTGCCAGTACCAATACTGATATTCGATGCCAGCCCAACGCTGATGGTAAAGTTGAGGATCGATCGTTCCATTCCCTTAGTGTCAGGGCCAATTTCTACCCCTTACAGTGTCCTGTTCTCTGGGGCATTTTAATCCACTGCCAGACCCGGGCTGGAGGGGCCTCCTCTTAAAAGGGGGCCTCAGAAATGCCCCCCCCCCCCCATCAACAACTTTTAATGCTGCCACCCTCCAACCCTCTGCCTCAACTGTTGTGGAAGAAAGTGCTATGTAAACATTTTATGAACCAGGTAAAAATCAATTTTTTGCATTAGAATCCATTCTCAAAATGAATTGATTCATTCAGATTGGAAATAGCAAAATGTCAGTATCAATCCCCACATCCCTACTGCTACTTGCTACTTTCTTGATTGTTTTTAATCGTATACTGGCTGGCTTGTGCATTAGCTGCTGCCTGACGGTGTGGAAATCATGCACAGCTCAGGCAAAGACGCCCTTAGACTGCACCCTGAGGCCAATCATAAACATACTGTCATTGATTGTTTCGGTAGAAGGAGTACAATAATAGCATTTTTATCACATTACATTATTACAGAAAAAATAAAAGTGCCTTTTTATATACAATTTAGATACAAAATGTGTTGTATCATTGATGTTGAGGTATTCCAGCAAAATGATAGAAAAACATTTATAAAACACATGTACAGGACATTTTTCTTTTTAATTTATTCCATTTTAGATCTAAGAAAGGGAACTACTCTTGTAGCCTTCAGCAGTATCCATAATTTGACAGGCATCAGTGGGTTATCCAGCTGAGTGCATTGATAAAAAGGGTAACATTGTGTTTCGTAAGCTGCTTTGAAAAATAACATCTTCCTAGTAAAATATGTAATGAAAAATCTCATGTTTATATGACTGGGGAATCTGGTTGGTTACTCTTGGCAAATTGTGACAGCAAGGTAATTTTAACCATTTTTCAGCATCCATTTCTATCTCCTGATGTCAAATCAGAATTACAAATATAAGCTATATTGACAGGTTTCTGCCTGTTGACATCTAAGCCATCTACAAAAGCCGGCAACAAATGACAAGTCTTCTCCCAAAATGTCAGACATTGGTGCCAAATGGTCCAAAGTAAAACTAGTGCAGTCATTACATGTGATTTCATTCACATTCTTCAGTTCCAAATATCCCAGGCTTTTAGGTAGTAATTTTACATCACAGAACAGATCAGGATCAGGTCACCTTCACTACAAAATTATTATACAAATAAATCCTAACAAGCTCTGAAAACCATGTATGAAACCTTTAGTTACTCAACAGTGCTTTATGAAGGCAAGCCTAAAAATGTAACTATTGTGGTATTTCTCTCCCGTTATTAAATTTTAGTTGAAATGATATATATATATATATATAGACTATTTGCATGTGTGTGCCTGAATATTACATTTTGGCAGTAAAACGTTTACATTTTCGCTTATCATTCATCAGATGCTCGTTTTGTCCAAAGCATCATACAAATGAGGCATATATATATATATATATATAAATATGTATATATGTATATGCACAAGTGTACAGTAATATGTATATACAGCAGCATGTGTCACGTCCTATGTGTGAGCGGGGAGCAAGGAAGGAAATCCAGGAGACAAAATCCAAAGGACGGGGTTTTATTAGGGGTAAATGGGGAGCAGCACAAGACAAATGTTAACGACAGATCTGGGAAACAGAGGTAGACGTGGATTGATATACACAAGACAAGCTGAAATAACAGGACACAGGGGTTCACAATCGGGAATTCACATGAGGTACATGAGGGGGCGTGGCACACACGAGGATCGTACGTGCAGGTCATGACAGATTGTTTGTATATTGTATATGTGAAATTCAGTATGTAATAATGTATGCTGTTAGGCTAATTTGTTATGCAATTTCAGTAAAAATGTAATATTTTGCAGAACAAATCAATCTCAAAAGACGGTGTCAGAAGAAATGTAAAGTCAAGTAAAAAATAAAGCATGTAGAAAGTTGACAGAAAGTTTTCCTCTTATGGCACTGGGTTCTCTAAGCAGATGAATGAGTTGCTAGATTTCTGGGAGGAAAAGAAAACATCAACCTCATTAGAGACAAATTACCTCAGGCTTTTGTACTTTTGCATTTTCCACACTACTACAGTGTGTTGCCCCATATTAAGAAGATGACAAACACAAAAGGTCAAAACCCTTCCCTGAAGCTGATTAACAGCATTGACAGATGAAGGCCCCAGTAATATCCAGTGACCGTTTTTGGCAGTGCTTATTTCACATACTGCTCCGTGTTGACACTGTAGCAGTTAAGGCGAATGTTAATTATCTTGATCATGCTTTTGGTTCTTGCAACAAATTACTCATAACCTGCAAGCTGGTCATCTGGATTCTAAAGTATTGTTTAAACCTGTTCAGATGCTAAAATTGTCTTTTTTATTAGTCTGTTTCTGGGGATATACTTGTATACAATAAAATAATGGAAGTACCCAAAATATATTCATTTTTCTCAATTGCTTTGGCATATTTCATGATGCGTACTTAACATTTTCACAATTATAACAGCATTTCTCAAAACAGTTTATGCATACAGCGCAACACTATGGTTTAGCTGAAAAAGGCTGGAACTCGTCCAAAACAACTCATGATTCAAAAAAAGCAAAAAATTTGATCAATGAATTAGTTAGTACCACCAAAATGAAAAGTACCTTCAGCATCGTTTTAACCATGAGAGTAAAAACACTTTGGTATATTGTCAGTATGTCAAAGTAAGTCTGCTCCTGGGTGCCAGAATTCTGAATGACATTTCCCACTCTCACTGTCATTAACTGATGACTATTTTTAGCAAACTGATACTTATTCGTGTCAAAGAAACCAGCAGTTTTATCGTTACAAGGCTCTACATTGCAGTATGTAAAGCTCACTGGCAAGAGCTGAAAAAAAACGAAAAGCAGCGGAAAGGGGGAAGCCGAACGGGATTGGTGCCGACTGCTGGGGAAACTTGTGATTCTCAAATGAGCTTGATGGGCTAATGACCTCCTCTTGTTTGTAAATTTCTTATGTTCTTAAGAGAAAACACTTGCATACACTTGTATAACTTGTTTAGATTTCAAGACATAGTACAACTGTAGATAAAAAGGTCACACAGCACTATACATCAAAATTGCAACAACATCATTGTTGTGATCGCCCAGCGGGCAGGAAGGCAGTGAAGTCGGGAATAGGGGTTTATTAGCACGAACAGGGTCCACAACGACAAACATCAGTGACTGATCTGGGGAATACTGACTCAGACACTGACTAAATATGCAGTTCAGGCTAAACATAACAAGCAACAGGTGATCACAGTCAGGAATTAACACGAGGTAACCAGGGGGGTGTGGCACAAGGGAGGATCGGATGAGCAGGTCATGACAATCATGCACTGTGGAAATCAAAAATACAACAGTGCCATATCACAGTCATTTATGGAATATACCCTAGAATGATTCTGAAGGTTTTGTGAACTGTTTTGCATATGTGGGCTTACACAATGATCACTTACATATATAGTTTTGGCTGCAAAATTATTATAGTGGGAAACTACATAATCCATTTTGACCAATAAGAATAAAACAGAAAGTTATGCCAAATGATGATAATTGTGCAAGTACATTTGCATTAATTTAGGCTACTAAAACATTTGGTAATTTCTGTGAAGCAATGAGAAATGGCGTCCTGCTGTGCAGAAATGACATTATGGTGTAGGGATTACTCTAGCTCTTTTGCAAATGTGCCAAAGCAATTGAGAAGAACTGAAATATGAAGAAACTAATAATGTCTTATCATATTATTGTATTTATTATCTTACTATAAGCACGTTAATTTGTTTTTGTGACTTCTGTTTATCATTTCTGTTTATGAGTGACCGGAAGGACATGCATTTTATTGCATAGTACAACTGACTTTACTGTGCATGTGAGAATGAACTCTTGAATATAATGGAGTCTAATCTCCCCTAACCAATCATTGTTTCAATGTTTCCCATTCATAAATCCAATTAGTTATAGAAAAAATACTGAACAATAACTTAACAAAATATATTTCCATTGCTCAGAGGTGTAGTTCATGTATGCATTGGCCTTGGATACAGGAGGACTCTGAACAGTAGCCTTGCCATTAATTCCAGCCTTGTGAAGCTCAATATGTGCTGTTTTTGCTGATGTTGGGTCATAGAGGTGTTGATTCAGTTTTGTGGTAATTTGCTACCATTATTCCTCAATTTGAGTAGCAACTGTTTGGCCCCTTTGGCTGTATGTTCATTACCTCATGTTTCATTCACAAGTCACATATCAAAGTGTTGATTGCCAGACCTCATTTAGAGGTGAGACGTGCTGCTAACTGGCATTTAACCCATTATGACTCACCCTTACAACTGCATGTATAGTCACATCGAGATGATGTCATTTTCATGTCATTTTTGTTATAACAATAACTTAAAAAGTGAGAAGTATCATTGGTTTTTGGAATACACATGTATGTGCAATAATCTATAATACCTTTCACTAGTCACTCCTGCATTATGTTATATTGTTAGTCTGCAGTATGTGTGTGTGTCTGATGTGTGTGTTGTGGGTTGTATATATTATATTCTATTCTGTATATATTATATTCTGTATATATTATATTATATTCTTATGACCCCATAAGGGGAAACTCAATTTTATAAGTATTTTCTAATTTTATTTTGCATATTTAACATATCGGCACATATCTTCTGCATATTTTCAAGTGTCATTATTTTTGGACTCATTTAGTTCTGTTCTTGTCATATTGCTATTAATTGCAGTTGAAGTCATTGACTCATTGGGACTCATCAGTCATTGGGATATTAAACAAAAATGTATGGTGTTTTATTTTATTGCAAAGGTTTTTCTGATCTAAAAAACACCCACTGAGAGTGTCAACAGAGGCAGAAAGTTCAGGTTCAGAAAGTACAAATCCAGGCCAAGATTATGTTTCAACCAACTAGTCGAGTATAAAGAGTCACATTCACAGAGTATTCAACTGGCTGGTTGAAACAAAATCGTGGTCTAGATTTGTACGTTCTAAACATGAACTTTGCACCTTTGTTTGTCAGTTCACTTTTTAATGCAAAAAAGCTTTCTTAGAAAAATAATTTGCAATTTATTGCTACTTGAAATTATATGGACTCAATAGCAGGAAACACATGTACACAGAGCAAGTCAAAGCCTGTGTGTGCCGCCTCACTAGCCAGTTTCAATTTGTCTCAGGTGTTGTGTGCCCCCTCAGATGGTCATTTATGTCACCTATAAGATAGACCAACTGTGGACACAAGACAGGGGACATCCTGCACAAACATCTTTTGTCTTCAGACTGCAGGAGACCTATAAAAAAACAGGGAGAACATGCTGAAATGTGATGCATTCCAACAGATATAAGCCACTTGCCAAGATACCAGGTTATGATGAAACACTGTTGCTTAGACAAATTTATTAGTCAAACAAGAAATGTTGGAGACAAGTTATTTCCGTTAGTGCCAATTCCACTAATAGGTGGTGGAACCAGGTGAACTAGGTGTCCTATTATTTTATCCCATTTAAAGGGAAAATTTGAATATAAGCAGCAGTTTGTGAGAAAAGGTTGTTTATGCCAAAGAACTGACAGAATAAGCAGGGGCAGAGAGGGAATCGTAGCTACAGCATTAAATGGGATTGATTAGCAGTCGGGACGGCAGCGCCCGCTTTCACCTTCCTGCGGTGCTGATGCGGATCCCTGCTGCTGCTGGTGTTTGTCTTTATAAGCACCTTTCATTTTTCCATAGTAAATGTAAAAGCTTTTTTATTTATGTTTTTTGGGGGGAGCAGTTCCATATGTCAGCAATAGGAGCTGGTGAGCATCCGATAAAAAGGACCAAAGATTGTAAGCATTTCTGATTTCAGTTTGTTGTTATTCCAGATTTGTGTTATATTTCCCAGGAACTGAATGAACTAGCAGCTCACCCTCCAACTTTGTGTGTCACATAAATTAAATGATTACTCAAAAATAGGAGTTCATTGATGTGTTATGTGTTTTTAACTAAACATGCATTTTCTACTGCCTGATTATTGATTGTTGTAGGAGTGCTGTGACTTTACTGTGCTTCTGAATCTGCTACATATTCTTTGATGTATTATGAACTGGCTAAATGTGACACCAATACCTGAGCCCGTACCACCTATGAAAGGCTGATTGCAGAAGGAAATAGAACAGAAGTTGGGTTCTAATTTGCTGCCAGTCACACTACAGTTGTGCATATTGCATTTGTAATAGTGTTTGTGTAATATTGTAGTTTGTGTTTTATATAGCCATCACTCACTCCAAAAAAGTTTTTTTGTAACAAATTAATTACTGTATGACAGCTGGGAATTCTTTCTACGTTTGTGTTATGGTCTAAACCTGAACCAGAAGAAAGAATGTACCCACACACTCTTAAATAGTAAACAGCTTAACAGTTAAACTCTTGAAAAGCACCCGAACTGCTGATCCATCCTGTCTATTCAGTGATCTCTTAGCAGGTCTCTTTGCATTTGTCTTTGACTCAATAACTCAGTTGTCTAATTGGGTTCTTGCTACAAATATAATTCAAAATCCAGTGGCACGTCTGATATTCATTTGGCCTAAATGCTCTCATGTTACACCCCGTATTGTCTCAGTGTAGGTGCTCATATCAAGTTCAGGTCCTTGGTGCTGGACAGGCACCCATCTTTATCAAGATGCTCCACAGAACCTATACATCATGTCACCCACACTAGTCAGCATGTCAACGCCGCCTAGAGATCCCCACCACCACCACATAAAACACTCACTCATGTGTGTAGTATGTCCTCAGTCCGTACACAAATGGACAGGTAGCGAACAAGCTTCAGAGAAAGTCAGAAGCTAGAGTAAAGTTGAATGATCTTTACTGTTGTCTTCATTCTCATGAACAATTTGTAAAACTGAAATACAGAAGAACATAGGACTAATCACTGATTGCTATTTAGAAAACATATATACGATAATGTACATAATAGCTATGAAATTAAGCATACAAATAGTATACTCTAAGGTTGTATAAATAACTGTATGTAACTTGTAGCTAATGTAAACAGATGTTTAACATCAGCAGTATTTCCATGTAAATAAGTTATTAATAAGTATTTTAATATAACACATCAAGCTAATGAACAGTTGTGTAATAGTAGAATTGATTATATATACAAACTCAACTCACAACCGATCATTTTCCAAGGCACAAACAGCAAGAAGAAGGAGCCACCGGGTAAACGCATGACACGTTAAAACAAAAAACATTTCCTGATCAGTCTCTCTGAACTATGACCCAGCAATATCATGCGACTAAATTTGCTTATCCGAACAACAGCTGAAATCAGCCAAAAGATTCCAAATTACTCTGAAACACCAGTAGGGGGAGGAAAAGCACTACAAATAAAGCACAGCGTAGAACATGACATTGTAGGTCCTGATGTTGGGACATATTACTTGTCTACAGCTGATCATCAAATTCCTCTCAGCCTTCAAGTAGCTCCACTTTGAGGCCTCCAGCAGCGACATGCTCTGTCTTCATATGTGATCCCTCACCCGCTTTCTTTGTATTTGTCTTTTGGCTGAATAGGTCAATTGTCTTCTTGGGTTCCAGCTGTCTTCATAACATTGTACACTTTTTGCTTTCACTTTCACTTGTTACTGGTCATTCATTGGCAGCTCAGCCTAACTATCACTTATCCTAATTGCCTCCTTAACAGCTGTATGCTTGCAATCTGGCTCACCACTTTGGTCTGTTGTACAAACCGGATTCCAAAAAAGTTGGGACACTATACAAATCGTGAATAAAAACTGAATGCAATGATGTGGAGGT
>JAABNX020000119.1:31431481-31441523 GCA_015163995.2 Mormyrus lacerda
AAAATACATACACTTTCATTAAATCGCCCTCTACTTATTCCACACAGCAAATTAACAGGGAAAACAAACCTGGTACCCTGGGAAACTCTCGCACAACTCTCATAAAACTGACCGCAGCACAGCTCATACAGCTGAAAATGGCGCTTCCAGGCGGTTGCTCTTTGCGCACTCCCTTGGGCGATGATGTCATCATGTTACTTAAAGGCGCAAACACCTATTCCTTATCGTTCCCAGATGCAGCTTAACTGCTTATGTTCACAATCCATACAGTAGATCACCCGGTTACATTTCTCCCCTGCGTGGAGTAAGCGCCCTCGATTACTCACTCCCTACCAAGGTGCTCTTAACCTCTTTGACTGCTTCTTGAAATAAAACTGTACTTAAACTAGCCAATATCTGTGAGACTGCAGCAGGACTTATGGAAGCCATGTCAAGAACGGATTTAGGCTCATGATAAACATTTGAATGTTGCCCCGCGTTCACCCTTCTGCTCCAACGTGGCACAGCTACAGGTCTCTGCATTTCAGAACTGCATCTGTTTCTGCTGTCTCCGTGTTCGGAGTCTCAGCAGATCCAATTTGCATGCCCTCATTTGGACAGGACACTGGCTGTGAACCAACAGGTTCAGAACTGTCCAGCAACATACCTGACCCCGGGACCATATGTCTCACCAGGAAGACATCTTCCTCCGCATCTCCAACATGCATGTCCAGTCATGACTAGACTGAGTTAAAGGAGCAGGGAGTTTTCTCCGTGGCGCTGGCACAGGAGGGCTAACACAGGGTTTTATATCTACTCTGTTTACCCTCTTGCAAGGACCTCCCTCAACTGGCTCTACAGTGTAAGTGTTACCCAAAACTTCCACAACCCTGTGGACCGTGGGCTTCCAAGCATCCTGTATCTTGTTGCGACCTAATAGCCGATCATGCAAGTACACCAGGGAATCCACTTCAATCTTTGGACAATAGACTCTGTCCCTCTGCAAAAAAATGCACTCAGCAGCTTTCTGCTCAGAATACACCTTCGCTCTGGCATGTGCTTCGCTTAAACGCTGTTGATGCAAAGCTAACCAATCATAATTTCGATTTACCACCTGCTTTTGCCCTAACAAAGCATCCACTGTTAAGTGTGGTTCAACACCAAACAACAAATAATAAGGTGAATAACCTGTGGTTGAATGGGGAGTCACATTGTAGGCATACACTAATTCCGGCAGGTGCTCAGGCTATCTGCGTTTCTTTTCGGGAGGTAATGTGAGTAACAAATCATGGATGGTACGATTAAATCGCACACACTGAGCGTTTCCAGTAGGATGGTAGGGAGTGGTCCTGCTCTTCTTCACACTATACAGTCTGCAAAGCTCTGCTACAACCGCACTCTCAAAATTTCGTCCCTGATTTGAATGAAGCCTCTCCGGGATTCCATACTTCATAAACCATTCCCGTAAAAGGATCTTTGCTGTGGTATCTGCCTTTTGGTCCCGAGCTGGGAAGGCCCGTGTGAATTTTGTGAAAATGTCTGTGACTACCAACACATTCTCATGACCGTCAATGGCAGGCTCCAGCACTGTGAAATCCACAGCAATCACCTCCAATGGTCTTGAGGCAAGAAAAGACTTCATGGCAGGGCGAATCTTAGGCTGCGGCATCTTGGTAAGCACACATCGCTGACATTCCTTGACCCACTGTGCAACATCCTCATGCATTCTCTTACGTGCCGTAAGTTCCAGGAGAAGCCCTGCAGAATCTGCGGTCCTCCCTCCTTGGCTGTCATTCGCCGGCTGCATCTTGGCTCCGCCTGCTGACCGAGTCCCGCCCACGACAACTGCGATGCGCCGCGCGTCACATCCTGGCGGCTGGGAAGAAAAGCCGGACAACCAGATACCTTGAGAGCTCTGCTCTTTTCTTTGCTGTTGGTTTGCTTATTGATTTGTGTTACTAGTGTATGACGGTTTGGTTTTCGGCTTTTGATTTTTGGCTCGCCCTTTGGTACCTTTGCTTTGGTTTGTTTTGGTTTCCCCGGTTTGTTTGATCTATCGCTTGTATTCCTGACTACGTCCTTAGCCTTTCCCCTTCGGTACCTTTACCTGTGTCTAGTACACTTGCTGTATGTGTATTCGTTCCTGGTGTGTGTAAGGAGTGACTGCCCTTTTGTTTTGCGCGTCGTGGTTTACTGTGTGTTTGGGTAGGGAGTAAGTATCCTTTCTTTGTGTTGCACTTAGGTTAGCTCGGGGCGTTCTCGCTAGTGGGGGTTTTGTTTGTTGTTTTGGCCTTGTCACTCCCGAAGTTTGTTGCACCTCGTGTTTGGTGAACGTGTTTGTGAAAAATAAAAAAAAAAAAAGGAAAAAACCATAAAAAGATCCCTCTTGTTTCCCTTGTTTCCGTTCCCTGACTCCCGGGTTGTCTTGTCTCCCCTTCCCTTTCCTTTCTGGCAGCCCCTAACCCTAGACAGGACCGTAACAGAATTGGGGACTCCTTTCTCTTCTTCCTTCTGGTGTTTGCCTGGCGGTTTTGTGGGGGGCGGTGGTGGTTGTGTTAGTGGTCGTGGGGAAAGTGGCACAGTTCGACCTCGTAACGTTCACCCTCCACCCCACGCTCGAGCAGTTCGATCGGTGCCACAAGAACGACTTGCTGGCGATAGCTAATTTTTTCCATGTGTCTGTCCCCGTTGAGGCGTCGAAACAGCCGATAAAACAGGTCCTGCAGGACGAGCTGATACAGCAGGGTATCCTACCTGAGTTAGGCAGCTCGCCGGGGGTTGCATCCGCTCCTATGCAGTTGTCAGCTGCAGCGGAGGCCGGCGGCGACGACCGCATGGATCCCGGCGATCCTCGCTCAGCTAGGGAGGAGCTGCTGCTTACCATTAAGCTGAGGGAGCTGGAGATAAAATGGTAGGCACAACTTCTCCATATCCGGGCTATGGAAATTGAGGCAGACAAGGAGGTGGCATTGCGGGGGCTAAGCAGGGCTGAACTAAAGCCTGAGCCCTGTCTGCAGAAGGTACGCTCGCCGGGCGTGGGCCCTCAAGCAAAGCCTACCTGCCTGTGTCTTAGCTGGTGCCCAAGACGCTCCTCGCCTGTGTCCTCCTTTGGGTTCGCCTGCTTCCCAGCGCCCTGAGTTTAGGCACCCCGACTTCGACGTCAGCCGTCATGTTGGGCATGTTTCTATGTTTCGTGAGAGTGAGGTGGATGCCTATTTTTCCATCTTCGAGCGAACCGCTACGACCTTGAACTGGCCCAAACCTCTGTGGTCTTTTTTGGTACAATGTAAGCTAGTGGGGAAGGCGCAGGAGGTTTGTTCGGCTCTGGTGTTAGAGCAGAGTTCGGATTATGACTTTGTGAAGGCCACAATATTAAAGGCCTATGAGTTAGTACCCGAGGCTTATCGACAAAAATTCTGCAACTTAAGTAAATCCGCCAGTCAAACCCATGTTGAGTTTACGCGTGAAAAGGCCCTGCTCTTTGAGAGATGGTGTGCTGCGAGTGGTGTTTCTACCTTCGAACTATTTAAGGAACTGTTATTGTTGGAGGAGTATAAAAACTGCATCCCTGACAGAGTCGTGGTGTATTTAAATGAACGAAGGGTTGTTTCTTTATCTGAAGCTGCCATCCTTTATCTGAAGCTGCCGTCCTGGCGAATGAGTTTGTTTTGACCCACAAGACTGTGTTTGTCCCACCCCCTCTTCCCCGTAGGCTCGGTTCCCGTCCTGTGACAACTCCTCTATCTCCCGCTGCGTCTCCACCACCTGGGGAGGACCGAGAATGTTTTTATTGCCATGAGGTGGGTCATCTTATATCTCTGTGTCCTACGCTGAAGTGTAAGGATGCTCGCGCTGCTACGTGAAGCGTATCTCGCTTGCTGCCCGTCCCGAAGGTACCTCATTGTCACCTGGCGCGGTCGAACCTACCTTCCAACCGTTTGTTTTCCCCAGTTCTGTCTCGCTTGGTGAAGGCACGGAATGACACCATATTACTATTCTACGAGACACGGGGGCAGCACAGTCTTTCCTAATCGAGGGGGTAATTCCCCTCGACGATACTACTTATTGTGGCACCAATGTGTTAGTGCAGGGATTTATGCATGGCTGCGATTCCCCTGCACCTGGTATACTTGTGTACCCCTGACTTCAAGGGTTTAGTTCGGGTTGCGGTACAAGCCCAGTGGCCGGGTCCAGGTGTCATCTTTATACTAGGGAATGATATCGTGGGGGAGAGGATCGTCCCCCTCCCTGAAGTGGTCTCCGAACCTGAGATTTGTGAGAATGATGTTGCGGGGGAACACCCCGCTGTGTTTCCTGCCTGTGTGCTTACCCACACCCAGCGGCGCCGGCTCGCAGACATCGACTTAGCCGATACGTTTATGTCTGAACCTACTATACCAGCCCCTTTGACAGGGGATCTGGACTCCCTAGTTCCGGTGAAACTGGCTGTGTCCCCTCAGGTTCCCTCCACTACTGACGCTTTCATCGTGGCACAGGCAGATGATCCCTCTTTGGAGGTTTGCCATGCTTCCGCTGTGGAAATAGGCGAGAAAAAGGAACACCTTACCGCATACTTCTATCGCGGCCTCATGTTGATGTGGACCCCTCCAGCCTCCCCTTTCGAGTGGGTTACTCTATTCCAGGTGATAGTTCCACAGTTGTACCGTGACTATGTGCTGTCCCTCACTCACGACCACCCGTGTTCGGGTCATCTTGGGATTAGGAAAACGCTAGCTTGCCTCCTAACATATTTCTTCTTTCCTGGGGTGAACTCTGATGTCTGCCGGTACTGTAAGTCTTGTCATGTATGCCAGGTAGTGGGTAAGCCTAACCAGACCATCACCCTGGCTCCACTACGTCCGGTACCAGCGATCGGAGAGCCCTTTGAGCATGTGGTCATCGATTGCGTGGGTCCATTACCCAAAACCCGTTCGGGTAATATGTACTTGTTCACCCTCATGTGTACCACTACTCGATTCCCGGAGGCTATCCCTGTTCGCAGTCTTCGGGCTCCTGTCATAGTTAAGCATTTGATTAAGTTCTTTACCACTTTTGGGCTTCGTAAACACGTACAGTCAGACCAGGGTACCAACTTCACGTCGAAACTATTCGCTCAAGTTGTTCGCGAATTGGGGGTGCGTCATATAGTTTCCAGCACCTATCACCAATCATTTAAAAATATGTTGCGTACTTACTGTCTGGACTCAGGTAGAGAGTGGGATGAGGGAGTGCCCTTTCTCCTGTCTGCCATACGTGATGTGGTCCAAGAGTCGACCGGGATTAGTCCTGCCGAACTGGTGTTCAGTCATACTGTTCGAGGTCCCTTAAAAACATTACATGAGAATTGGTTGTCTCCAGATGTGTCATCCCTTCCGCAGAATGTGTCCAAGTTTGTTAGGTCCCTTCGTGACCGGATGTCAGCAATTAGAAACCTGGCTCGGGAGTCTCTGGGAACTGCGCAGGAGAAAATGAAAAGGAAATTTGACATGTCTGCAAGGTCCCGGGGTTTCCAGCCGGGTGACCGGGTCCCCTGTGTGCCAAGCAGCCTTTGATGCTGTGAAGCTGTGATGCTTCACCAGGTCATTTAAGCTGGAGGTGGACGCTAGTGGTGTGGGTGCTGGGGCAGTCCTCCTGCAGGAGGACCGCCACGGACTCAATCACCCCGTATGCTACTTCTCAAAGAAGTTCGTAAAACACCAGCTAGCTTATAGTGCCATCGAAAAAGAGGCCCTCGCCCTCTTATTGGCCCTACGACACTTTGAAGTGTATCTCGGAGACAGCAGTTAACAAGTGGTCGTGTACACCGACCATAATCCCCTGGTGTTTTTAGAGCGGATGTGCAATGCAAACCAGTGCCTTATGCGCTGGGCTCTGATTGTCCAGTCCTTCAATCTGGCGATAAAACACAAAAAGGGAGCTACTAATCTCATGGCTGACGCTCTCTCCCCTGCTTGACTAGTGTCTGTGATTGCCGAACGTCTGTTCTCCAGTCGCCTCTTCTTTGTAATTGGTTTTTGTTTTGAGATTTGTGATTGCGAACACCTGCCGGGTTCGCTCTTGTGTGGGGGGGTGTTACGTGCCATAAGTTCCAGGAGAAGCCCTGCAGAATCTCCGGTCCTCCCTCCTTGGCTGTCATTCGCCGGCTGCATCTTGGCTCCGCCTGCTGACGCGCCGCGCGTCACATCCTGGTGGCTGGGAAGAAAAGCAGGACAACCGGATACCTCGAGAGCCCTGCTATTTTCTTTGCTGTTGGTTTGCTTATTGATTTGTGTTACTAGTGTATGACGGTTTGGTTTTCGGCTTTTGATTTCTGGCTTGCCCTTTGGTACCTTTGCTTTGGTTTGTTTTGGTTTTCCCGGTTTGTTTGATCTATCGCTTGTATTCCTGACTACGTCCTTAGCCTTTCCCCTTCGGTACCTTTGCCTGTGTCTAGTACACTTGCTGTATGTGTATTCGTTCCTGGTGTGTGTAAGGAGTGACTGCCCTTTTGTTTTGTGCATCGTGGTTTACTGTATGTTTGGGTAGGGAGTAAGTATCTGGTATTGTATTTTCCTTTCTTTGTGTTGTACTTAGGTTAGCTCGGGGTGTTCTCGCTAGTGGGGGTTTTGTTTGTTGTTTTGGCCTTGTCACTCGAAGTTTGTTGCACCTCGTGTTTGGTGAACGTGTTTGTTAAAAATAAAAGGATAAAAAGATCCCTCTTGTTTCCCTTGTTCACGTTCCCTGACTCCCGGGTTGTCTTGTCTCCCCTTCCCTTTCCTTTATGGCGGTCCCTAACCCTAGACGGGGACCATAACAATTCCTACCCAAAAGCATCTTCGCCTCAGCAACTGCAATGTGCGTTCAATGCCCTGGTGGCCCATGGAGTCATGAGCCCCTTCCAACACCTGCTTCCTCAGACTGCTAGGCAACAACAACTGAAAGTACTCCCCATGCTTCTCATCCGAAACCAACCGATACAAGCCATTTACTACCTTCACACAATCATAATGTTTAAGCAATAAATGAACAGGTCTCGGCAAAGCTTGAAGCTCCATCCCTGTAGGTACCTTATTCCGATCCCACAGGCCCCTAAATATCCGCAGCACAGGATCCTGTTGCTGGAAAGCCTGCAGTTCTTCAATTGAATAGCCTGGGAGTGTTGGTGTGTTGCCCTGTGCCAATTCAAGAGACTCCTTCTGCCTGGTTTCTGCTATTCGAATCTGTCTAACCTTGCAGCTTTTAAAGGCTGCTGTAACTAGCTCTGAATCAAGTGTTGTGCCGCGATTTATCAGACTGCAAATCGCTACACAACCGTCAAACTCAGCATCTTCCGAAACCTGCTCCAACTCCCCTGCGAACGGCTGCCTAGACAATGTGTCGGCCACTATGTTATTCCGCCCTGGCCTATATTATACATCAAAATCAAACACCGATAACCGAGCAATCCACCTCTGCTCTATAACACCAAGCTTTGCTCTTTTTAAATAGCATAGAGGGTTGTAAATTTGGAACCCAATAAGTAGCCACAAAACTTCTCGGCTATTGCCCATTTAAGGGCTAAGAGCTCTAGTTTCATACTACTGTAGTTCAGATCATTTTTTTCGGCATTCCTCAGTCGCCTACTGGCATAGACTATGACTCGTTTGACACTCCCCTGTTGCTGATACAAAATGGCTCCAAGGCCATGGTTACTCGCATCAGTTTCTAATATAAAAGGCTGGGTAAAATCAGCAAAGCAAAGGATGGGGGCACTAGTCAGCCTGTCCTTCAGTGAATCAAAGGCTGCCTGATATTCTTTGGTCCACGCTTGAGTTAACAACTGCATTTGAACACAACTTCACCACATCATGCAATGGGCCAGCAATCTTTGAGAACCCATGGATAAATCATCTGTAGTAGCTACAAAAGCCCAAGAATGATCTCAAACCTCTAACTGTTGATGGTACTGGCCATTGCTTCACAGCTGAAACCTTTCCTGGATCAGTACCTATACCATCAGCAGACACTTGATATCCCAAGAACTTTACCTCGATCTGGAGGAAATGACACTTCTGTAACTTCACTTTCAGGCCTGTCTCTTTGAGACGCCCAAGTACCTTGTCAAGCCTCTCTAAGTGTTCCAGGAATGTCTGAGAATTCACTAATATATCATCAGGGTATACTAGCATGATTTGAAAGACAAGATCATTCATAGTGGCCTGCATGAGCCTTTGAAATGTTGCAGGCCCATTGCAAACACCAAATGGTAATCTGAGATACTCATATAATCCAAAAGGAGTATAGAAAGCAGTCTTATGCCTATCATGCTCCTCTACCGCCACCTGATAACCGCTTGCCAGATCAATGGTAGAGAAGTACTGGGCCCCCCTAAGGGCATCAAAACTTTCATCAATTCGCGGCAAGGGTGAAGGCATCCTTTTTGGTCTTCTGATTATAATCCACACACAGCCTTAGGCTGCCATCTGCCTTTCTTACCAACACTATTGGTGATGCATAGGCGCTACTGCTTTTCTGGATAACACCTTTGCTTAAGAGTTTAGAAATGTGCTCCTTAACTTCACCATACTGGGTGGGCGGTATTCGCTGGTAAGGCTGGGTAACAGGATCATCATCTCTTAGGTGAATTTCATGCCTTACCCTGTCCGTATACCCCAAGTCCTCGTCCTCTACTGCAAATATGTCAATATACCTGGTCAGCAGTGCCTTCAACTGAACCTTTTGTTCCTCATTACCACCAAGATCAAGTCTGTGTCTAGAACAGATAAATCACTGTTATAACCAGGAACAACAACTGTAACTTGCTCAATGCTAGCCGCAATCCGCTGAAATATTACCGCACATTGTGATTCATTCTCTATACACGCCACTTTTGACAGGACACTCAACCGGGTCCTAGGTGGGAGCCATACATCTTCTTGTGAGAGATTCAGGACTTGGAACTGCATCATGGGACTGTGAGGATCAACCAGCGTGGGAATTACTATCAGACCCCTCTGTAATGGCGTGCTAAGTGGCTCAAATAACATCAGACCACTACATGCACCCCTAGCGACCTGGATCGTGCCTATGGATGCAGTGGGTATGTGTTCTGGGTATTTCCCAGCTACATGGTTGCTTCGCACATATTTACCAAGCTCCCTTCTAAGAGCAGGGTCTGTACCCCCTCTATGAACTGATCCCTTAGCACCTTTCTCTCATTAGTGACTACTTCCGGA
This sequence comes from Mormyrus lacerda, assembly GCA_015163995.2. NCBI lineage: Eukaryota > Metazoa > Chordata > Actinopteri > Osteoglossiformes > Mormyridae > Mormyrus > Mormyrus lacerda. The sequence continues at coordinate 31,440,655 of JAABNX020000119.1, forward strand.
GAACACCTCAAGACAGAATTGAGAGCTTGTGACAGGGCGTGGGAAAATTCTCGAATGCCCTCCCCCTCCTGCTGCCTACGACTATAGAAGCTATGCAGCATCTGGGGTGCACTGCGCTTGTCCCTAAAAGCTGCTCTCAGGTAGGTGAATAAGTCACTGGGATTGTCACAGTCAGCATTACTGCGCATATGTGCTTCCTGTAAAGCTGCTCCCCTAAGAAGTGACAGTACAAAATCATACTGGTCCTGATCAGACTGATTTCTTGCACGAAGCACACGTTCAACTTTGTCAATGAAGTCATCCACCAATCGGCCATCATTTCCAAAGTCACCACTGAATGGAGAGATATGTTCCTCTCTGGGAACATAAACATAAGACCGCTTAGTTAGGGCAGCTATCGTTGTCATGGCGTCCTCATGTCTACTCTGTAGTTCTTTAATCAGCCCCCTCAAAACAGTCCCAGACTGCTCATCATCTGAACCAGACATTGTAAAATACTCTATACTGCACTTTTGGAAAGGATGAACAGTCCTCTGAAGGTTCCAGCGAGGGATGAGCACTCCACCGGGTCAGCTCTTCTGTAAACAGGCCCCGGCCGGCTCTGCCGCTTCGGCGCTCCTCGCACAGTCTCCAGTTACTCAAATTGCTCCACCAGTCCAGTGTCCATCCAATCAGCAGGAACCAGAAACCTGTTTCTTCACCACCACCGTATTATTTTTCGTTTCTTTTATACTGCATACTCAGCAATGTAAATCCTCTTAAATGATTGGAATAGACCCCACTCCTGGTACCAAAATTTGTGGCCCGAGAAATAACACGCAGGAACACAAACACTATTTTTGGGCCTAATTTATTCCATAGATCTAATT
>JAABNX020000120.1:118219-143914 GCA_015163995.2 Mormyrus lacerda
CGATCTATATATCGAGAGAGGAATAATATATAATCTTGGAAGAGCGCTAGCTAACTAGCAAATAGATTACAACAAGATTGAAATACAGCCAAGGTATCAAGATGTTTAGTGTGTAATAACTTTAAATGTCTTTTGCATGAAATCTACTCCCTACCTGACAACTTATCATAAAGATATTTAACTGAAACAGAAGTTTTTTTGCGCCTATTAATGGTTCAGCATTGTAATTGTGATATCACGAATTGTACGTATTATTGCGAATTTCACCATTACGCACTAAATATTGTTATTAAGTCAAAAATAATAACCGCTGTATTAACTGTCTCGTTTCTCCGGAGATTTGGACAAAAGTGTTATCTAAATATAAATCTGTTAATTACGAGCAATTTCTCCGAGGATCGAATGCCTCGAATGGCAGTGTGCAGGCCTATCGCTTGTTTGACGTACTTTCCCAGTTTACCTAATTGTCGTTGTGTTTTTGAAAACTTTATATTACATTAGAGCACTATATGGGATGTAGTTATTTATTCATTATTATTTAATAACACTATTGTCTCTTACCATTAAAGTTAGCCTTCTTAACATTGTATACTTTTAATTTGGACTTTGCTCTACAGACAGTAAAATTAACCTTCAATTTAACCATGTTATGATCACTACCGTCCAATGGTTTCAAATTTTCCAATCCTATCCTGGTTCCCAGCAAACATGCCCTTTTCGGGCCCGTGTGGGGCCACTGCGGGCAGCCCGCTGTGGGTCCCATTACCGGCGTGAAATGCTGGGCACGTGTGGGCCCCACAGTGCGGGGCTCTTGTGGGGCCATTGTGGGCTGCCCACACTAAGCAGAGTGGGGCCCATTGTGGGCCCACAGTTTGCCCACACTTTGGGCTGGCCCACACATACGTGCCTTGCATGTTTTAGCCTTGCTGGATGCTCCCCTGTGGGCTCACTGTGGGATGTACTGCGGGCACATTGGGCACACTGTGGAGTTTACTGTGGGCACACTGTGGGGGTTTACTGTGGGGGTTTACTGTGGGCACACTGTGGGGTGTACTGCGGGCACATTGGGCACAGTGTGGAGTTTACTGTGGGCACACTGTGGGGTGTACTGCGGGCACATTGGGCACAGTGTGAGGTGTACTGCGGGCACATTGGGCACACTGTGGGGTGTACTGCGGGCACATTGGGCACACTGTGGGGTGTACTGCGGGCACATTGGGCACACTATGGGGTGTACTGTGGGCACATTGGGCATACTTTGGGCAAACTGTGGGCGTACTGGGGGGACATTGGGAGGGAGGAAAGCTGTGAAGCCACAGTGCTTGAGTGTCCCCGTGGGCATTCTCTGTGGTTAACAAATAATAATTTAATTGTTAATAATTTGTTTAATAACAAAATTAGTTTGGTCCTATACTGCCAGTATACCACAGTGTTATTAATGCATATGCAGAATATTTGCACTTATTGAAAGTAGCAGTAATAAACTACAGTACATGAAATATGTTTCAAACAGACCAGTTTAAAGAAAAAATGAAGAAAACATATTGAAAACTGAATACAAAACTGAGTATGTAGATTGAGAACTAAATATATATCTTTATTAAACAGAACAATGAGCACAAAGTATTACATACCTAAATAATCAATATTAAATTAATTAACTGAAGATTTCACCTCTGACGCTGTGGCCTGGTTATTTTTTTGTCATTTAATTGAGAAAAAAACAACTGAAATGCTAATATATAACAAAAGAGGTTCTCCAGGAGCAAAGTATATACTTGTATTTTCCGTACTATCAGGTAGTTTCCCAGGACTTTCTTGTTGAGAGATACTTAAATTGAGGTAATAATATATTAGTGTATTCACAAGACAGCAGCAAACTATAACGGAAAATGTTATAAACTTGTAATGGAACATGGCAAAGAACATAGGTGTACTGTACAATAAAGTCAGCTAGAAAAAAGAAAATGTTAAGAAAATTGAGAAATTACTGTACAGATACCATTTACATCGTCTATTTAAAAGATGAATCGTGTCTGTGAGCACATATCAATATTGTTTTATATGATACAAAACACTGTATGTAGATGTTATACATATGACCGACATTACATATTAAAAATAAAAAGATAATTTGAAAAGAATTCATAACAATTTGCTGGTGAGACGAACTACTGTTGTGGAGATGATTAGTTTCGTTTAGTTTTAGAAAGGGTCTTTCCAATAAATGTACAGAAACATATACTTCAGGCAGCCTAAATCATTAACTCTGCATCAATGTATATGTGCATAAATAAAAGAACATTTAATATATATCTTACGTTATATTTAAGTATGGCCTACATTTAGCGATCAAGCGGATACGTATTGAACTGACAAGAACAGCGCATTTAACATTCATTGTGGTTTTCAACGACTCAAAATGTGGTTAAACTGAATGCGGTTAAACATGTCTATTAACGTAACATTTTACTCACAGGGAGAGCCTTTAAATGGGGGCTATCAAGGGAATATCAATATTCTTTATTAGCTTTCGCTGACGCTTTATCTCCTAATGGTCTTTCTGATTCGAAACAACTGTCTCGAGATCGCGAGCTTCCCGCTGCACTCAAACGCCCAGCGCGTGTCCCCAATTCATCCATCCAGCTTCTGTACCCGCATGTCCTATTGGGGTCGCTGGGGGTTCAGAGCCTACCGCAGAAGCTACGGCACAGGGCAGGGAATGTGTCCCCAGTGACCACACAAAATAAATAGCAGGGCAAGAACACTCTCTATGATGGGATTGTTCTCTAACCCACAGCCAAAATGAGGCAGACAGCTTTAGATGACAACAACAATAATAATAGTAGTAATAATAACAACAACAATAATAATACATTATTCAATTAATAATTACCATCAACAACAATAATGATTATTATTCATGTTGCTGTTGATAATAATTAATTATTATTAATAATTAATTTCATTAATCACTAATAATAATTAGCCTGTGTGGGTTTACTGTGGGCCAGCCCAACTGTGGGCTTGCCCACAGAAAACCCACATGGGGGCCCCAAAGGGCAAAACTGCTGCGGGCCCAGCATGGGCTAACCCGCGTGGGTCCCAAGTGGGATTAGTGTGGGTTCGCCCTGCCCACATTTGCTCACAGTAAACCCACACCTGCCCATGCGGGGCCCAAATGGGCATGTTTGCTGGGTTATTGGAGAAAACAAGATCAAGAAGAGCTTAACAAATTATATGTATTAACAAACTGGGTAAATGGATGCTGAGGAGTTGAAAAGAAAACTACCAAGTGGAGGGTTTAAAGTTGTGGCCAACACCTCCACTAAAATCAAGTCCGACGTGTGGGAGAATTTCGGAGTTATCTTAGATGATAAAAAAAACTCCTGATGATCCTTTTTTACACTGCAATATAAAGCACCACACCAAACACTAGTCTATGCCTTTGCGTAGCTACTCCATTCATGTAATCAAAGGAACTGGACAGTGCATGTAGGTAGCTTATAAAACCTAATAATGTGCAGCGTAGCGTAATGTACATTTTATGTAATTAGTTTTATTAACACATTTGATTGTAAGTTGGTAAGGCTATATGTGGGCATGGCAATATGAAACATTATTTGAGTTTGGAAATAGGCTACTGCCGTTTGTTTTGCTTATCATTAGGCTGTTATTAAGCAACGTATTCATTTGGCTATGCCTTTTCAACTGTTGCTGCACATGTCACTGGTCGTTTTTACTTTAGTCTTTTCATTCGGGTGCGGGTCAGGTGTCGGTATTTTTAGTGGGTCGAATCAGGTGTGGAATATTTTTATATTTCTGTCAGATAACGGGTTTAAGTATGATGGGTACAGTTGGTCAAAATCAAACTTGTTTACAAGTTGTATTGTGTTTATATTTAAATTTGCACAAGTCAGTATTCAATAAATGATAAGATGAGAAATTTTAGAGGGGAAAACATCCAATTATTGGCCAGAAAAAATCGGTACCTTATATCACCCATCGGCTGACCCTTACTCCTAAATTTTGGCATCGGCTATTGAAAAAGCCGTGTCGGTCGACCTCTACCGAATAGACCTGGGAGAGGGGGGGAATAGGCTTTCCATCACTCTGCAAGTTTATTATAACTGCCTTCCACACTACTCAGTTTAGATAAAAGAAGAGACAAAAATAGCCTTTTCATAGTTTATAACATGCATTGGATTAAATGTTGATGAATAAAATATGTCATCACATTTTGTCACTGAAATAATTAGATAATTATAGTAATATAATCACATTATATCTGTTTGTGCTGCAAGATGGCAGCACAGATGAAAGGTCTGAGTTATCTCAGCAATATAGTGTTAATTCTGAAAGACTTGTTTACCTGTTTATCCTCTCGCCCAGCACTTTTTAATTGTAATGTTGACCCTGTGTTAACTTGCATATGACAAATAAAAAAAACTGATACTAAGTAATGACTACTAATACTAAACATTTCCTAACCGTTAGACAGTGGTGGCCTAATTTTGAGGGAAACGCACTTGTGAGTAAAAGGCTGCTAGTTTGAATCCCCAACCAGCAAGGTACCACTGAGCAAGGTACTGCTCCCTGGGTGCTGAATTAGCTATTAAATGCAGAGGACACATTTTTTGGTTGTGGACTGTGGTATGTCAACAATGAGCATTAATCACTTCACTCACAATAAGTGAAAAACAGATCAATCGTCAGTCCTCATGAGGATGCCAAGTTTCAAAAGTTTTTGTCTGGTTGAAGGCAAAGGTACACATCACAGGCTTTGCATTTCCAAGGGGTTTTTGTGTATTGTAGTGGCATACTCACAAGTCATGTTTATAGCCCTGTGTATCTCTAGTAAACAGCCTCTGTTTGTGTTTGTATGTTGTGTGTGCCCTGATTACCTGTGTTGTATGTGAAATCTTGACATATCTCTAGTTATTGTGTAATGATTCACAGTGTGTGTGCCTTACCATCCTTTTTGAGACCTCCCCATGGTTCACAGCTATGTTGATTGGAGTGTTGTTGCTTATAGACGGTCCTTATAAGGGATACATAAAAGCACAGCTTGGTGTAAAACCATCTTGCCTCATCTCTTCTCCACCGCTGCGTTACTGCTGTCTGCCAAGAGCTACAATATAGTAATTCACAAAATATATTATTTTACTGCTGAACAGGGGCACATGTTCCCAAAAGATTGTGAAAACGTGCTGATTCTCGGCTTTTATTTTGTAATTTTGCGTTGCAACTTGGCACCTTTCATTTTTGAATGAACATAGAACACGTGCCTTGCATCATTTATGTGAATTATATGTGTTGTTAGAGCAAAAAAAAAATGTTTCAATATCCTATTTTCAGCAAATACTGTCCCTAGTATTTTGAGCTGTTTTACGACATATATTTTGGTAAACATGAGTTAAATTAAACAATTGCTTTCTAGTCTTATACTTGCAAAAATTCTCATAAACGCAGTGAAAATGCTAACAACAATTTGCATTTATTTATAAAGACTAGTACTTACAGTAGTGATCAAAATTAGTAAACAAGTGACATTTTGTAAGTTGCAAAGTTACTGATTATCCAAATTCGCAGTTATCCATGAAATGAATGTAAATTTCCTCATTTCCTCAGTGAAAATTCTCTCGTATCACGAAATAAAATGTTGTAGCTCCTTAATCAGTGTAAACAAAACCTAGACATGTTTATGTGAATTTTCACATATTTTCGTATCGGTATCATAAGAACAATTATACAGTATGAACCAGGAAGATTGAGAAGGAAGAAAATAGGAGCATTGTACATGACGGTAGTGTACGTCAGATATATAAAAGAGAAGACCAAGAGTGGATTCTAGGGCTGGGCAAAAAAATTGATTTTTCGATATATCATTTTTAAAAATGTAGTCGATTCAAAATCGATTCTCAATGGACACGAATCGATTTTTTCTGTATTTATTCACACATGCATAAATGGCAAAATTTTATTTTTTGGGTGAAGTATCTACATTGTTCATAGGCTTGCAGCCTAATGCTGTGAGATTTTATGTCTTAACGTCTGACATAACATATCGAGTAATCGAATTCGAATCGAATCGGAACATCTGAATCGATACCCAGCCCTAGTGGATTCTGCTGGGTGATTTGGTGATAATGGAGGGTGACAGACTTTTCAGAATGAAAAAAACGATTTTTCCCAGTGCATAAGAATGCAAAGAATAGTTTTGGCAACAGCTAGAACCACGAGGAGAAGTCTGGTAGATTCAAAGTCAAGTGTCAAAGTAAACTTTATTGTCATTCAGACCATACAGTTTGAGAGTGTATAGTAGAACAAAATTGCATTTCTCTTGGCTCAATGTGCAAAACAAAACGAAATACTACAGGCTACACACAATACAGAAATACACGGACTACTATTAAGCACAGAGGTAAATCTTGCGCAAATAGTTCTCAAAGTTAATATTAAAATAGTAATAATACAATATTGCACAGTTAAATATTGCAGTGGCAAATATTGCAGTGTCTCACAGTTGCCATATTATAGCACAGAGTCTAAGGGCAGATTACTTAAATATAATGTAGAAAATGACTTAGTAGCACTAGTGAGGTAAGGTTCAATTCAATTCAATTTTATTTATGTAGCGCTTTTAACAACAGTCATTGTCACAAAGCACTTTACATTAACCCGGTCAGAACCCCACCAAGCAAGCCTGTGGCGACAGTGGCAAGGAAAAACTCCCTCTGGCAGGAAGAACCCTTGAGAGGAACCTAGACTCTGAAGGGGACGCCATCCTCCTCTGGGTCACCGGGTAGCATGAAATTGTATTTACAATCACATAAATTTTAGTCCATATAGTTTTATATGTTCCAGTTGGTTTCATGTAGTTTTCTCCATTCGCCTTAGAAAAAGGGGTTTTACTATCCAAAAGACTGGCTAAAGAGGTGTCTTAAGCCTTGACTTGAAAACAGAGATTGTGTCTGAGTTCTGAACACTAATGAAACTAAGTTTATTCCATAACTGTGGTGCTTTGAGCAAATGCTCTTCCCCCTTAAGTAGCATTCTTTATTCTGGGTATGAATAGAAGACCTGCATCTAGAGATCTAAGTGTAGGATTTGGAATGTAATTATAAATGAGGTCACTTCCATACTGCGGTGCAGTACCATTTACAGCTTAGGAGTTAGGAGTAGTATTTTGTAGTCAACACGAAATGTAATTGGCAGGCAGTGTAACTAAGATACAATCGGGGTGATATGATCATATTTTTTTAGTTCTGGTGAAGACTCTGGCTGCTGCATTCTGGACTAGCTGGAGTTTATTTGATGACCTATTTGGATAGCCGGCAAACAAGACATTGCAGTAATCGAGCCTGGAGGTAATAAACTCATGAACCAATTTCTCTGCGTCTTTGAGAGAAAGTGTGTTTCTTAAATTGGTAATATTAGCAGGTGAAAGAAGGCAGTACAGCTAATGTTAGAAGCATGTACATCAGACAAAAGATCAGAATCTAGAATAACACCAAGGTTTTTAACTACAGTACTTGGTGCAATGGATAGTCCATCCAGATTGACTATGATGTTCGATAGTTTACTTCTGGTGGCTTTAGTGCCAGTTATAAGCACCTCAGTCTTATCTAGATTTAGCTGGAGGAAGTTGTTTGACATCCACTTTTTCATGTGAATTAAACATTCTTCCATTCTCTGAAGTTGTTGTCTATCTTCTGGTTTGGCTGATATATATAATTGTGTATCATCTGCAAAGCAATGAAAGCTAACTCCATGCTTACGAATAACTAGGCCTAAAGGTAACATGTATAGTGAAAATAGTAAGGGAGCTAAGACTGAACCTTGTGGCACTCTATATCTGACCTTGACATGTTCTGAGGAATCACTATTTAAATTTACATACTGACAACGGTCTGAGAGGTAGGATTTAAACCAGGAGAGTGCCACACCCATTATACCTACTGTATGCTCAAGAGAGAATGGCATGGCCTATAGTATCGAAGGCAGCACTAAGGTCAAGCAGCACTAAGAGTGAGGCACAGCCTTGGTCAGCAGATAGGAGAAGATCATTTACTACCTTCAGTAGAGCAGTCTCTGTGCTATGATGAGCTCTAAACCCAGACTGAAATTTCTCATAAATCTGATTTTCTTGCAGAAATGTTGTTAATTGGCTAGCTACACTGTAAAAAAAAACTGTCAAATTTACGGTAAAATACCGGCAGCTGTGGTTGCCAGGAATATACCGTGAAAAAAATGTGGAATCTGTAAAAGACAATACGGTATACTGGTTTTGTAACCCTAAATTTTAAGGTAGACAACGTATTATTTTACCAAAATCATGGTAGAAAAAAAATATATTTGTCAATTATACAGCAATTTAATGTAAAAAATGCAATTTTCCATAGCTTTTTACGGATATTTGCAGTAAAAAAAAGTTATAATATAATTATATTTACAGTAATTTGTTGTTAATTAAACAGTAATAGAATAGACCCTATTATTGTAAATAACTGTAAAAACAACAGAAATATGTTAAACCTTATTAAAACCTTTGACAGTAAAAAACACAGTGAAAATTGTATAACAAATTACCAGATATTACCAGATATTGACCAGATACATTTTACGGTAATTCCTGGCAACCACAGCTGCCGATATTTTATCGCTAAAAATACAGTACAATATGAGGAACATAAATAGTTTACCGTACATTTTACATTTGCAACCGCTAAATATAGAAAAATCTAAAGATGCTGATATATAACCAAGGTAGTGAATATTACTGATAAACAATGAGAAAATTTGACATACCATTTGAAAACAGACTAAACATATAATTTTCTCTATTCCTACCAAACAGCATAGATCTTGAGAATACAGCATGTGTCCATATATATGGCTGGTAATCCATGGAGGAATGAATAAACATGAAACAAAAAATTACCTGCCCCTGACCTATCAACAGTAATGAGTCACTGGGTCCTGCCTTGGTGAAGGAAAGGACTCAGTGGAGTTTCTAATGCGCATGGTGTCGAAGATACAAGCTCTGCAGGAGTACTTCAGTGTCCATCAGGAGTTCACTTTGGACTGGCAGGATCCCCTCTGCAGCAAAAAATGGACAAAGTTTGATCAGTGCTTGAGCAAAATGCACAGAAATGAACAAAACGTGCTGCCAAAAACAGATCTAATGATAAATGATTTCTTAAGTGTAAAATATACAGTTCTTAAAGGATAGCTATTGTCAAAATGCAACCTGGGCTGTTTTTTTTTTTTTTACTGTAAACGAGACAGACATATATCTAAAAGCATAATTACGACAAACGAGCCGTTTTTGAGATTGACCGTGATTTTGTTTTGTGGTCAATAGCCGGTGAATGGGAATACTAGGGGCTAGTGTTGTCAAAAGATCCGGTAATTCGGTACCAAGACGGTACTAAAAAATTAAAAATGTTAAGGTACCAGGTTTTCTGAAGTGCCGGTAGTACCGAGCAATGGGTCAACCCAGTACTTGCTGCGCTACCCGAAAGGTGCGCACTGCGCAGTTGTGTCTTCTTCATAAAAGCACAGAGAGATAGCGACCTGCGGTGCTACTGATGAGGCGGCTCTGAATCTGCTCGTTGAAAAGAAAGGAGGAAAGAGCCATGTGTGGAAGTATTTTGTTTTTGAGGCTGATGACAAGCGCAACATCATTGATCACCAAAAACCCATCTGCAAGCGGTGTCATCGAAGTTTTATGTTAAAAGGAGGAAATACATCAAACCTCATAAAACACCTCAAACATTGCAATTTGCTTAGTTAATCGTTAGTTAAACTGTGCGTTCACACCGCCGCCGGCGAGAGCGTCAAAATTCGCCCTGGCCGCCCTGCCAACGACGCTGTACAGAGATTTTTGGACGCTCTTGACGCTCTGACGTAGATTGAATGCTTGTCTTGTATTTAAAGGGGCCGCAAATAAAACAAGCTTGTGCGGACTGACCACACGGAGGGTATAAGTTAACCTCGTGAAATATATTGATTGTGAAAGTAAGAAATTGATCGATGGAAAGAACTTTTTTGTAGTACATGCTTTCTTTTAATTAAAAGCCATTTGCTGCAGCTCTCCACAACACATTTTCCATTTAATCCAATATGTTTTGATATGTCAGAATATTCTGCAGCAGTAACAGCTTTGCATGCTCTGGCGCTAAATTCAACTTGAAATTCCCGATTATTTTTAGAAAATACATAAAGTTAATGCACATTATCATAAAAAAGTTTCTTCATTAACTATTTAATGCTCCTATAGTGTTTAAAACAGGACATAATAGTGTACTATTTTTACACACCAGATGTACACACAAAATATGTGTGTTAGAGAACAAATGTATGGTTAATCTTTAAAATCGGTCCATCAGAAAAGCAGTTCTAAGCTATGAAATATAGTTTGCGCTGTTTGATTAAATAAAAGTCCTCTTATAATAAAAGTGTTTTTGTGTCTTGCTTTGGTACCGAAATTGGTACCGAGAACCGTGGATTTTCACTGGTATTGGTACCGAATACTGAAATTTTGGTACCGTGACAACACTACTAGGGGCATAAATTTGAGCACATCAAAATTGATACAGTAAAAAAAAACAGCCCAGGTTGCGTTTTGGCAATAGTTATCCTTTAAATCTACTTATGTAAAAGTGATACATAGACAACGCAGCCCTAATCACAATCTTAATTTGTTGGAAAACGTATTTAAGTTTCCTATTGATTTATTATAGAACTTGAAGTTAATGGCTGAATGCATGGTGATGAGACCTATCATTCAAGCTACATTTTATAGCGTATGAAACTGCTCACCTGGACATGAACCTGAGCTCGGCTGATTAAGATTAGTGTCTCCTGTCCATGTTTCTTTAGCAAAACTTGAATAATACCACTGCTTACCTCTTATTGAAACTTTGGGTGCAGACTTAATTGAAGAGCCTCGTATAAACAGGCAGGGTGTGATGTTTAGGGAAACCAAAGAATACAGGCGCCATCATTTCTGCCAGAAGACTCATGGGGGGCAACAAAGCTTTCTTTGTGGACTGGCTAGATACCTTCTGCATACAGAAAGAAAACAAAAAGGGCATACACCATAAACAATAATAACTGACAAAAATAATGAGACAAGAAATTAAAGTAACAAAATAAGTGCAAATCAAGTTTCCCTGTGTTGCAGTGTAGCTGAATGTTTTTCAACAATTTGATTTACGGTAAAACACATACCAAATATTTCCAGCCAAGGTTTGTTTCAATCTTCAGCATGCTTTTCCTGCCATTGTCTTGAAACTGTTTCATCTGTCACTCTAATTTGATGCTGTTTACAAAAACAAAACAGCAATATTGTAAAGGGAAAAAGGGAAATGAATTTAATGGAAAAAAAAGAAAAAAAGATTATGACCTGAAATCTCACCATTTCCTGAGAGTCACAGGTCCTTTGAGTATCCTTATGGTTTCTGCTCAAATTCAGTGTCTGAATAGGGCAGGAACAAAACAAACCGTTTTAATCATAATAAAGACAAAATAAGATTTAGAGACAGACAACAAAGAAATGTGTAAAATATCTTCTTGAATCTGTTTACTTTACTAACCTTGAAAGAGACTCTTGGGTCTTAGCTGTGCCACCACCCTTAAACCTTAAAACACATGCATCAGAAAACCACTGCAACAAAATTTCAGATGTCCACTGACATTTTTATTGTCTTGAACATATTTTGACCTCCACACACTTGCTGCTAGTCAAATATATCACTTTAAACAAATAAAGGCAAAACAAGCATCTAAAGCTTCTCCTGGCATTATGAAAAAAGAAAGCCAAAACTGCTTAAGCTCTACACTTAAAGTCAACTAACAAATGTATATTAACCATTTTCAGGAAAACATGAATTTGAACAAGCACATAAGCTTGCGACATCACTTTTGCAGAAACGTACAGCTACAAAATGCTATAATAACAGTTAAAGTCAAGTAATGTTTGTAACAGACAGTGCTGTTTAAATTTCAATGTTAACAGTTCAGTGCAACACTTAACTTGTTTGCTAATTAGGGCAGTACAAAATTCAAATAGTTTAAACTCTGTTGTATAGAATATAGAACATCTCTAAAACATCAAAAGTACAGTTCTCAGTAACAATCCCTTGTTAGAGGGATTGTTTAAAGATATATGGTCAAAACCTCTGAAAAGCATGCCTGTGATAACAGAAATCAGGTAAGAGTACAGTACTCAATATCAGCTGGGATAACTGAAAACATAAACAACACAGTAGTTCCCAGTCAATGTACAGTTAAGCTGACTGTACCGATCTGTTCAAAATGTCTTTAAACGGTCTCTCGCCACTCGTGATCAGAGAGCTCGGCGATGAGGGTGAGTACTCTTGGGTTCACATGCAGTGTCTTCTTCTTAGTTTTTTCAACTTTTGTTCCCTTCTCTGGGTTAATGTTGAAGAAACACCTTGATAAACACAATAATCCATAATAAAACACTACAATGGGAAAAAAAAGAAAGGGAAAGGCAAGGGAAAAGTAAAATAATTACCTCTGAAGGAATTCAAATGTGGAGCCAAGTTCCAGGGGATAGTGGATGTTCGGGCAGTAGTAGCTACCAAGCATCAGACAGATTGCAGAGATGAACTCAGTTATTTGGTCATTTACAACTTTGTGGTCAATGCTGAGCATGAACAGTCTCGATGCAAAGCAGGAGTATCCTTGGAATGAAATACAAATGTAAAAGAATTAACTGTAAAACCCCCTTTACCATTCAAATGTGTCTTAAAATAGTGACAGTGTAGACATTTAATATAGCGTATCCTTGCATTAGCTTAGGTTCTGTGCACTTGTACTGATTTTCAACTCACCACAAACAATGATACATGGTGTCACAGGCAGGCTTTCCACTTGGACTTCTTTTGCCAGACATGTTTCATCAACATAGTGGAAGAGGGTCTCCTCTTTTTCATCGAAATAGGAGAGGAGGAGGAGCATCATATCTTTCACGTCTTCTGAGCAGCCCTTCAGCTGTCCCCTCTGCATTCGAAGCTTTATGACAGCCTCCAAGACACGCTTGCTCTTGTCTGCACAAGTGGTTTTCAGAAAGTCCAGAAGCCGTTTTCCCTTCTTTTCCAGACTGGTGAGGAAAGTCTCTTTCAGCGGTACCCCAGTAAGTTCTTCAAAATGGACTGTCATTCCAATCGCCTGAAACAAAAAAGGCCACTCTTCTTTGAGGGTTTGCATGTCTGCTCCGCTGTTTATTGCTTTGCGCTGAGAGTAGTAGGTGCATTTCATTAGAGTTTTTACTTCTTCATGACTGAAGCTTGTCTGTTCACTGAGAATCTTCATACGTTCCTTCTTCTCCTGCTGGGTTTCCAGTGTCTCACTGACTGGCAAAAACTTCAAGTCCCACTTTATGCAGCCATATGTGTCTTGAACAGATGCTCGCTTTTCAGGTGTGACTTCAACAGTGTCATCAGATCCTCCCTGTTTGCGCTTCTGTAACACTGGTGCAGTAGACCTCTTCACATTTTCAATTCGTGCCTGAATCTGTTTTACCAAAGAGTGGTACCCCTGTCCTACCACATCCCCCTCTATGACATCCTGCAGTGACTTGGGATACATCGCAACCAGTTTTTTTGCAATTTCAGTCGAGGCTCTTCTACTTGGAGAGGCACAGGCTTTCATCATCTCCTTCACAATGATGCGGATCATCTCCCTCCGCAATCGAGGATTTGGTCTTTTCTCTCTCTGAAGACACTGGATCAAGTCTTCTGGAAAATCTTCACTTGGAATTCTAAAGTTATCTACCCAGTCTACAGAATATATTGGACTGGGTGAGGGGGAGGCAGAAAATGAGGAGCAAGAAGATGGAGACGATATGCTGGCCTGGCTTGAAATTTCCATATTTGGTGCTGTAAAACAATATCACAAACGATAGATTAATTGTACTTTTTGGACCTTGGCCAAAGCATAATAGAAAAAACAGAAAGCCCTTCATGGCTATTGTGCAATGAAATCATAATACTTACTGGTTTGTTTCCAGGCAGCCAGCAGTTTTCTTGCCTGAACTGGTCTCAGGACAGAGTTCAGATCAGTCTCACTGATGAACTGCAAGTCCTCAGATATCTCCACTCCTAATGATTGTAGTGCCTCCAGTACAATTTCAAGGATTGAGGCAGACAGGTCCGGCAGCACCTTAGTAATGGAACTCCTTATGCTGTCCCCCATTTCCGAGATGTCTGATAAAATAATGTGAATAAAGGTCAATTTACACCAAGTGGTACCTTTGGTCTTAAAATATGAAGCTGATCTTGCTTGATACTACACTTTTATACAGTGTTTTGTAAGTACCAAACTAACAGCCCCATTATTGTGACAGCACACTGTGTTTTAATGGAACCATTTGGTACCCATACTTCATGTAAGATGTTAATGGATAGAAATCAATTAAGTCAATGATGTTCACACACTGCATCTTTTCTTTTTCCTTTCTCACTGAATGCAGATGATACTGAGAATGGTATTCTGTCGCGTGCACCAACACCAGAAAATAAACACTGTCATTCTTAATCAAAATGAGAACTACTTCACCAAACTCAACAGGGTCAGAGCTCCCTGTGACAAGGAAGTGTCCTTTCTTGTACTGTGTTCCCTTGCACATCATTTCTACTGTGACCTTTGTATTGGTTTCAGTAAAGTCAAACATTTGAACTGCTTCTTGAATGGCTTTACTGTACAGCACTGAGTAAAATGGAGAACCATCTTTGACTTTCAAGACAGATTGACACAATGACCCTGCTGCAACATAGGCTTGAAACATCTGATGTCTTTCAGAGAGTGTATGGCAGAGGTTTTTGAAATTTTTCAAATTTCTGGCACACCTCTTGAAATAACTGTGCTTACTTTCAAAGCGCATTGTCCATAATCTTATCAGTGGGCCAAATTTCAGAATCAGTGCTGGGTAATGGTGTAGAAAATGGTGTTTTGGTCTCAGGTTGCATTCTGGGAACAGAGCTTTTCTTGACTCTAAATATTCTTGAATAAGAATATCAAGATATGCTACCTGAGCCACTGAAATTTTCTGAGCACACACCATGTCTACAATATCTTTCAGCTGCAGAGTTAAGTTCCACACATCATCTGTGGGGTCTGTCACTATGTCACCAACTATGAGAGGCAGCAATCGGAGGAAGTTCCAGTTCTGTATAGCCTGTCCTGAGAGTTTAGCTGCTTGAGGACTGACCTCAGATGGCTTTGTAGAAGCATCAGAGGCATGGTAACTAAACTGTTTGATGCATCGGTTCAGAGTGGAGTAAGTGAACCATGCTTTTTTCTTTATGAAGTATTTCAGATACAGTGCCACATCATAAGCCAAAACTCCCTCAAAGATATCATGACCTGACATGGTGGTAAGCCTGGCATACAAACGTTGAAGTATTTCAGTGAATTGAACACTGACCTGAACTTCACTCCTTCGACATCTGGTGTGTTGTCAATCTGGAGGCGATCAACAGCAGAGTTGTAGTTGTCTTCGGTACGTTCTGGTCCACACAGATTTGGGTCAGCACCCTGAAATTCAGATTTCGTTATCAGGCAGTACCTGCAGAAGTACTTTGAAGAACTAAAGTTTTCAGTGAAGCCACCAATACAGTGAGAACCCAGATTATCACCAGCAATGCAAAACAAAGTTCCTTTGACTCTAGTTTCATCTGATGCAACAATCCCACTGTCCTCCAATTCTTTCAAGTCTGCTAGTAATTCAGAGAACACATTAGCATGACCAAACTCTTTAAAATCTTTCTCCCTGCACAGTAAGACAAGAGACATGTGATCTGTGTCTGAGCGTACATGAAGTGGCAAGTTTGCCACTGATGCATATACAGCTAATACCTTGTGTTTTGTCCTTGCAGAGCCTAAAGGGTTAACGACTTCAAAGGCATCCTGGTAGAATACTAGCTTGAGGCATGATGGGTTTTGACCAAAAAAATCATTTGATTTAAACAGCTTACTATCACTTATGTCACACAGAACATCAGCAGGAGGCTCAGTAGAGGGCTCTTCTGATTTCTGCCACAGATCAGACACTAGCAGACATCTCAAAGTCTCTCTTAAAGGCACATAATAGGCAAACCTATCTTTTCTGTTTTCATCTCTCCCTAAAAATATTTTCTTTGGTTCCACATAGTTGAAGGCTTTTTTAAAGGTCTGAGCTCTGGAGTGCACTGTCAATGGCCCGGTATGACATGCAGAAAAAAGATCATAGCTTTTGACAGACTCGCAGACTTTGTTGATGTCCTCCTCTGATAATGATGTGTCATCTTTTAACAGTGATGCAAGTTTACCCAAACTGTATGTCTGTCCCAACTCATGTATTTTCTGCATTTCCTCCACAATGTTCTGTATGGTTGAAGCAGGCAGTAGAAACTGACCCTGCAATTTTAAGTAGAATAGTGAATCATTTCTCAGAAAAAGATCACAGAATTTAGGGGGCATTTCCATGTTATCTTCATCTGTAATAGACTGTGCAGCAGGCTTGGAAATCAAGGCTACAAAGTCATCTGATGTGGTTGGAACAGATGATGATTGACATGCAGACTCTCTATATAAATCACCAATGCTGCTGTCTGAAAATTCTGTGTTTACGTGACATGTGAGCAGTAAAAGATGATTTAACTGTAAAGGTATTTGTGCATCCTCTTACTGGACAAGTGACCACGTGTCCTTCCACAATATGGCTCTTCAGATGAGCTATTAACTCTTTAGAGTTCTGACATTGACGTTCACACATCGCCATTGCACATGTAAACGAAGAAACCACCGCCACACCAGTGACATGGGTGGGGGCAGAGTGTCTTCGGTAAAAATGAGCCTTAAACGTGCCATACCTGGTGTATGTCTGCTTGCAGCCTGCTTCAATACACCGAAAGAAACAACATGGCTCATTCCGATGCAGTTTACAATGAAGCACGTAGCCCCTTGATGACTGAACTACCTTACCACAGAAATTACAGGTTAACATAACTCCATGTACTTTGGTAATTCCTCCCTATAGCGAATTAAGCACACCAAACACAGAAACTAATCCAGAGCAATGCTTCCCTCGCGACAGTAATGCTAATTCAACTCACAAATGCTAACTAAATTCACAACCTCACTCATAAAAAACGAACTGCTAAAATTATCTATAAACGCTGGGCTGGTGGATTTTTATAACAGAGATAACTTGAAGTTGCATGTATTCACCTCACCTCGAACTAATTGTAAGCTGCCAGGATGTCTACAAATTCCGAAGATGCTGTGGTCCAAGCAGCTATAAATGGCGCTAATATACGAGTTCAAAACTGTGTCCGTTAGCGAAGCCAACTTGAGTCTCCTGCATGAAAAAAAGAGCGGTTGGCACACAGCTCAGCAGCGCGCCGCGCTATTGGTCATTTTCAGGTGACGTCATCCCGCAATGTAATGTCGCTCTTTGTTTCTTTAGGAGGAGGTTTGAATTTGATCAGAAGTCAAGTCTGCAGACCGCTGCAGCCACGTCTTGCCTTGCTTCCCCTTTTTTTGGTGAAATAGTTCGCTCATACTGCACAATGTTGCTACCAGAATTTTTTTTCTCTGCAAAAAAAACGTCTGTACACAGTTTACCAGCAGTTTAGCTGCCAATTAACAGCGATCACACAAACTCAAAATTTAAGGCGGACCCACTTAACGTGGTCTGATAATATGGCGTGAAACACAACATAAAGTTGTTTTAAAATAATAATTTAAAAAGATTATTGAAATCAATTTTATTCACAACCATGAACTTTATTTTAAACATCTTCTTTTGCTGTTGATTTTTTTTTATCAGAAGGTTAACAATGATATACTGCAGGCCTAACTTTTAATCTGTATATCAGTATCTGAATTTCAAAATAAAAAAAATACTATCAATTTTATTGTCTTTCACTGCTGATATTTGCTTTTTTAAAAAAAATGGTATTTACTGGTTGTATTATTACGGTGGACCCTATTTTTTAACATCTTGCTTCTGTAAAAATGAATGTTTTTGTTTGCTTAAAAATGTACAGCTTTATACTGTGAATTCCAATGTGCACAACCCCAAAAGATGTAGATTTACTCAAATAATACCGTAAAATCTTTTTCAGACATTTTCAACATTACAATATTTAATTGTAAAATGGATGCATATTTATTTGTTTTCACAGAAAATATTTATAATTTCAACATTTTATTACAGTAAAAAACAAAGTTTTATCCAGTCTCACAATTAACGGTTATTCAATCTATTTAATACAGTAAAAGGAAGTTTTTGGTTTTACGCTCCATTACCGTTGGAATTTGACGGTGTTTTGCTGTATATTTTACTGACTTTTGTTACAGTGTACAACTTTCTCTATTATTTGGGATAAATGGTAGATTAGAGATTGGTCTATAGTTCATCATTTCCAAGGTATCCAAATTTGGCTTCTTCAGTAAAGGTTTAATTACTGCTAGTTTAAGAGATTTTGGTAGATGGCCAATGCTGATTGAGGAGTTAACTATTGCTGGTAGCGGATTGATCAATGCCGGGATCATCTCTTTCAATAATTTTGTTGGAATAGGGTCTAGCACACAAGTAGATGAATTTGAAACTAAAATTAAGGACATCAATTCTAAATGGTTAATTGTGGTAAATGCCTCAAATCGGGTAGTTGCAGAATTAGCATAAGCCGGTTCAGGGCCAGAGAATGTGGTTATTGGAAAATTCAAAATGTTATGTCTAATGGAGCATATTTTTCGGTCAAAAAATTACATAGTCATTACTGGAAAATAACGCAGGCACACTTTGATTAACAGTATAGGTATTAGTCAGCTTGGACACCATATTAAATAGGAATCTAGGATTCTTTTTGTTTGTTTCAATCAGTTGCGACAAATACTCTGATTTAGCAGCACTAACAGCCTTTCTATAGCTACCCATAGCCTCTTTCCATGCTATTTTGAATACCACTAATTTAGTTTGATGCCACTTACGCTCTACCTTCCGTGTCTCCTGTTTTAAGGTAGTTGAAACACAAGTGATCATTATACCAAGGAGCATTTTTATTTACTCTGGTTTTTTTATTTTCAATGGAGCAATTACCATATTTTCCGCACTATAAGGTGCACCGGATTATAAGGTGCACCTTCAATGAATGGCCTATTTTAAAACTTTTTTTCATATATAAGGCGCACCGCATTATAAGGCGCATAGAATAGAAGCTACAGTAGTGGCTGGGGTTGTGTTATGCATCCACTAGATGGAGCAGCGCTAAAGGGAATGTCAACAAAACAGTCAGATAAGTCAGTCAAACTTTATTAATAGAATACAAGCCAGCGTTCTGACAACTTCGTTCACTCCCAAAATGAATAAACAGCTGTTTTATTATTTTTCCTGAGGTAATGTCAGTAACATTACCACAGTTTATCTTTTAACAACAGCAAGGTATAACAGGTAGTGCAACATTTTTATCACGTAGTGGAGGGGAACTTTTCCTCGATTCAGTAAATACGTAAAAGACTCCGTTACGGTAAATCAAACGTTAGTGCAATCACAATATAGTTAGTGCAAAACAATAACAATATAACAATAACTTAACGTTGTTCAAACGTCAATGTCCATATTCACAATATGACCAACCTTGTTCAGCTGTAAACACACAAAAGAAACACGTAATTTTCACTTTATCAGTTCATTCCTCATCAACGAATCCCTCATTATTCTTCTTCAGTGTCCGAATTGAACAGTTGGGCAAATACAGCATCCAACATGCCCGGCTCCGTCTCGTCAAAGTCGTCATTATTCGAGTCAATGTCGCTGCTGTTGTCTGGCAGTTCGGTGACAATACCTGCCTTCCTGAAAGCTCGGACCACAGTTGAGACTGATATATCAGCCCAGGCATTTACGATCCACTGGCAGATAGTGGCGTATGTCGTTCGGCGCTGTCTCCCCGTCTTGGTGAACGTGTGTTCGCCTTCTGCCATCAACTGCTCCCACGTAGTTCGCAGTCTAGCTTTGAATGCCTTGTTGACACCAATATCTAGCGGCTGGAGTTCTTTTGTCAATCTACCCGGAATGACGGCAAGCACTGAATTAGTGTGCTTCACTTGTTTTTTGACACTATCTGTGATATGAGAGTGCATGGAGTCGTAGATCAATAGGGACGGAGCTCTGTGAAAGCCACCCGGTCTCTTGACGTAAATTTCTCTCAACCACTCACTCATCTTTTCTTCATCCATCCATCCCTTCGAGTTAGCTTTGATGACGACGCCGGCTGGAAAGTTTTCTTTTGGCACCATGGGTGGAAATTTCTGGCCATTAGCCTGGCAGGCGAGCACTACAGTGACTAGATGACTTCTCATTCCCTGTGGTGCCAACATTCACCGTACGTGCTCCCGTTTTATCCACAGTGCGGTTCACAGGAATATCAAAGGTGAGTGGAACCTCGTCCATGTTGATGATGTGCTCTGGCCGGATCTTCTTTTCAGTGATCTTGTTTTTGCAGTATGCCCGGAAAGTGGCTAGCTTTTCTTGGTAGTCCTTTGGCAGTTGCTGCGAAACAGTAGTTTGTGTGCGGATGGAGAGATTACGTCTTTTCTTAAACCGAAAGCACCAAGAAGGACTGCCTCTAAATTCATTGATGTTAAGTTCGCGTGCTAGCACTGTTGCCTTCATTCGAATAGTGACTGTAGAGACACTTCTACTTGCTGCTCTCTGTTCAATAACCCACTGTTCGAGTTTGTCCTGTAACTGTAGCCATCTCGCTTTGTTCGCTCGGAAACTCTGTTTAGTCTTCTTTACTTGGCGCAGGTCATCTTGTTGCTTCCTCCACTTCTGCACCATTGCTTCGTTAATGATTAATTTTCTAGCTGCTGCTCTATTCCCAGCAGCTAATGTTTGCGGCCCCTATGACTCAGTTATCCATAGATCAGACCAAATATGTAGAAATCAACCCATTAAATTCCATTACCGATCAGGATGTTTTGGATTTCCTGATACCGGGGTCGGGCAACGAACGAACGAATGCTGTTAAACAACATGGTTCAGAGTCCCACTACCTCGAACCATGAGTCTCATCGTCTATGCCTGCTTCAACAGAGTGATTGAAATAAACTCCAAGAGACAGGTTCTGGTGGACTTTTAATCATGAACACTCACCAGCTGGAATGCCTTTTACAACCCCTGCTGGGGGATGCTTTTGGAGGTGTGTGGCCTAGCGATTTATTACCCAGCCGCGTGGAGACAAGGCCCGCTTTTCTGGTCGCAAACACACACGACCGGAATAGAGAGGGTGAACACTGGATAGGGATAATTTTGGAGCCGGAAGCGGGAAGAGCCTCCTTTTTTGATTCCTACGGTTATCCCCCCGATACTACCCTAAAAATTTTATGCGCTTCTTAGGGAGGCACGCTACCAAAATAAGGTATAATGGGCGTCAAGTTCAAGACGACTTTTCCTTCACTTGCGGGGCCCACGTCGCCTTTTTCCTCTACCACCGCTTTAAGGGCCTTTCATTTCAAGAGACTATGAGGTTTTACTCTGGCGACTTGAGGAAAAACGACGGTCTAGTATTCAAGTTTATCAAGAAGTATTCAAAGTGTATTAGCCGCGTTAATGCCGATTAAAAACTTTCAAAGCCGCAAAATGTATGTTCCTTAAAACTATTTAAAGATTGTTAGATTGATGTCAAAAAATAAAATAAAAACCTGACACCTTTTATTCAACAAAAAAGGGCGTTTCGGCATTAAAGGCGTTTTTTTTTTTCACACGCAAAACATTTAATCGCTGTAATCTATCTACGGAGCATAAGGCTGCTTAACCGGCCATAAACGATATTCAGGTGAGGAATCGTGCGACGTGTGAGGGGTACGCATGATCGGAGAGTCTTCCGTGTGAAATCTTTTACGTCTTCCGAGCTTCTTATTCACAGGAGGGGGGGACCCCTCTCGGCATTTCCGCCGTAATCTTTAAGATGGCTCAGGGCTTTCCTAGCTTGAATGTTACCGACGATCGTGAATATGGGAACCTTTAATGGGTCTATCTTTGATGATGAGTTCACCCGACTGGGTCCAATGTACTGCCCCGTCGGAATCGAGCAGTTTCTGCATGATGTATCCCACGTTCTTTCTAGCCCTGGGCGCCACTTGCTGGACAACTTCCTGTACAGATCTGTCCGTAGTCGCACCGCGTGGTAGTCCTCTTTTCGGACTAAATTCAGATACCTCTGTAGCAATTGGTTGTATTTCTTTACTTTTTCGTGCGAGTTCATACCCGGCTGATTTAATAAACTGTGCATCTGGTTTTCAAGTTCACCCAGGGCAGATTCCCCGATGGTATGCGTAGGGGTCGCCCTCTGGGTCAGCATACGGAGTTGTTGGGGGCTCAACAGGAACATTTTTTTTACCTCGCTCATGCTGGAAAAAAAAAGCAAAAAGGTAGTTGGCTGTCTTCCTGGCAAACAGGCTTGTGATGAATAACAGAGCCACTGACAGCAGCGGTAACAGAAATCCTCCTTTCTGAAGCACGGCCTTGCATTTCCTCGTGACAGTTTTTCTTCATAGGCATCTAGAAAAAACTTTCTGCCAAGGAAACATTTTCTGAGCTAAAACTTTGATTTGCATTCTGTCTCGCACATTCTTAAACAGACAATAATAAGTAGTATTTAGGGCTATAGTCCTACTGTACTTGCCCTGATGAAATACGTTCTGCACGAGGTAGATGACCGAGATTTGACGTGATGTCTGAATCTCGTGAACGCTTCTGCCACGAGTTTGTTTTTGGACGCGCTGTCCATCAAATCATCGATGATTATCAAGGAGCCGGAGGGGAACTGCTCCTCATCTTCCTAGCTTTTAGGAAGCCCTTCTATAAATTCAATTTCACTGATCCGATTATGCAGCTCATCATAAAGCGGCTGATAGGAAGCATAACACCACACAGTTTTTTTAACGGGCACCCCTATGAAACAGTGACTCTGATTTAAAAACATTTCTTTAGTGAAATAGGTTTTCCCAGAAGAACTCGCTCCAGCAATTATCGGCGTAAACGGCAATTCTAAACGGTTATCAGTCGACCTCTCTCACGCTGCTACCCAGCATCTTCCAAAAAACACTGATGAAACGGTAAACACTACCCTAATCTTTTAAATTTTTACAGACACACACACAACCCCAAAATGCGTGGGTAAAAGTTTTTATAAACTCTTGTGATAAAATGTACAAAACATTTTCGTACAAGTTACATTTTAAAACATCTTTGATTTTTTTTTTACTTTTTAAAACAAATGTACATCTTACTTTGCAAAACTTTCATTTTAAAAGAACTGCACATTATACTTTCATGTTACATTAACAAATTCATTCGATGAAATATTTTTAAAGATGTACAACGCTCTTTTCCGATGCTGCCAGTTTTTACATTTCAGTACCCAAAAGGCAGAGTTTTACCGCTAGTTTGTTGTAGACAACCCTGACCTTTTTATCAAGAGGCCTATTAAACAGGCGAAAACTTTTCATGTCGCGTTCGATTTTGTTGTAGTGCGTCATTATAGGGGGATCATTCCTACATCCGCCGATGTAGTTTTCAATCAATCCGATCATACTGTCAAAGTTTACCTTTTGACAGGTTTCGTAATTTAGAGTTATACCGTTACATTTTAACTGTGTTTTCCCATTGTTTAGTCGAATTTCAATGCCACGCGTGCGGCCGATGAATTCTAGCCACTGGATCGATATGTTGGAATAATTTTTGTATTGCCTTCTGTAATCCCAGACATCCGGAATCGCAATCATATCTCTAGGCAGGAAATTTGTCCTGTAAACCAGCAACGCGGCCGAAGCTATGGTGGCCGTAGAGAAGGGATCGCAACTCGTGAGTGTTTTAAACTCTCGCAGGAAGTGCAAGCAGCCATCTCTCAGAATCTCCACATCATTCTTACAGTAAGCGATCATCTCTTTGTGAAAATTAAAGGTCTGGTGCTTTACACCTTCGTACCATTGATAAAACTTGTCGCATTCTTTGCCGTGCATTTGATCGGGCCCAAACTGATCGGGAGGGGGGTCGTATGTATCCAAAGTTTTCCATGTCTGTGAAATGATGCGGAAAATAGCCTTTACGTTGAGCAACCCATTGCGTTGGGGATTTTTCTCTGGGGCATCCTTAGAAAGGAGTGACTGTCGATGTACCTTTGCACAAACAGGCTGTCTGCGATGAGAATGGTTTTATTCCCCTGTGACACTACACGCGGTTCTACCCCTTCCTTCACCATCGCGTTTAGTATGATGTAATTGTCGAATGCCTTTCCGTAGTGACTAATGAAGCAGACGCCCGTATAGTACGGGGTCCTGAAATGTCTGAGGAACTGCAGCGGCCAGTCAAGCCCCTCGCCGGTCATTGTCTCATTCTGATCGGAGGTGAGTCCCTGACTTTTGGGATGTTTCAAAGTCAAAAAACACATATTTGGGGACCCCTTTGGCGACTGATTTCCCTTTGTTAGGCCTCTCCGGTGATTTTAAATAGCAGAGATGCGGGCTGGATATGTCGGATTTGGCTGTCTGGAGCTTGGCGTCGCATATATTACATTTTACTGATCTACACGAGTGCGGTTTTGGATTCTTGAGACTTTGGTAGTAGTTGAGCCCGTAAGCTTTGCATTTTATGAACTTGTCACAGGGGCTAGCAATCTCCCCCTTAACGGGGCAGACCCTCGGTGTACGGTGACGCTCGAAGCACACGTCATTTAAGCATCTGAAATTACACCGCTCACACACTATCAACAGGGTGGTTTCACCTCTACAATTAGTGTGACAGACGCTGCAGAATTTTTCGCAGCGGTGAGTGTGAGGCGAGTCCTACCCTTTGAAACAGCTCATGCATACGTAACCTGCCCCCAGGAACCCTGTGATGCTTTTAATACCATAAAAATGTTGATTGTGTAAAAAGAAATACACCACCTGTCTAGTACCGGTAGGTGTGGGTGTCTGGTAAATTTGGAGATTGTTTGAGTACGGTTGTTGATAATACACCACTGCTTTGCATTGAATGATTTTCTCAAAATTGATAATGTCATTCAAAGCGATGGCGTGGTCGGGGGTGAATCCCACTTTCTCCTGTAACTGCAGGCTGAGCTTTTCAGCCTCGCCGTCAGTGAAGTATACGTGGAGCAGATGCGCCAGGTTTATAGCGAAACACGCTCTGCTGTCATTCTGGATGATAAACAGGTGTTTGGCTATTTTAGAAATTATTTTTGTAGCTAGCAGGGTCTGTAGTTTACGTTTATTCCCACCGCCGCGTGGGACATTTATTACATCTACGATTACTTCTAGGTTGGAATCATTTACGATTTCTTGACTGAACCAGGCAATCCAGCACTTGCTGTAAGTCTGTCAGCTCCCCCTCCCCATACAGTTCAATTTGCAACAGCTCATCGTTTAAAAAGTCTGCTCGCAGGGTGACCTGCATATAGGTATTGCCTAATTCACAATATTTTGAAACCCCCCGATTACATTTTCGTAGTACTCACGGAAATTGGCTTCGTTTCTAGGTTGCGGAATATTTAGAATCCGCCTAATCTGTACATTATTGAATTTGCGGTGATGCACAACCCCTTCAGGCTGGGGATCCACGTCACCAACACCGGCACCTTCCTGTTCAACATTTGCATTTTCAAATTGTCCCAG
>JAABNX020000120.1:155297-170985 GCA_015163995.2 Mormyrus lacerda
TCCCTTGACTTAAACTCCACACACCTAGAGATATAACCCAACATTCTATTGGCCTTTTTTATTGCTTCCCCACACTGTCGAGAGTGGCACATGGAAGCATCAACATAGACACCGAGATCTTTCTCGTAATCAGCTACCTTTATTTCAGTGTATTTCAGTATGTCATTCCAGACTGTCTGCCTGACACAACCCCCCCCCCCTCGCCCGCTGGCTGGCACTACAGCACATTATCCTGTTTTCCTGGCCTATCAGTAGGCCTGGGTGTCTTTGTTAGGTTTTTATAGAACATTAAACCACTCAGGGATTGACAAGCACATCCAAATGGGAGTCATTAGCAATCAGCAAGGAGCTGATCATATGTCACCTCTGTGTCAATGGGGAACAGAGATGTTATTATATAACCCGCTGGCAGCATCACTGTCAGTCATGGGAACAGTCAGATAATAATTCCAGGCTCGTTACTATAATCCAAGTGGGGGGGGGGGGAAATGCCAACTGCTTGATTCTTGCTTATCTCACAGACCCATTGTATGTTATTTTTACCCAAGTGGCTGTCTCGCTGTGCTGAATCGTCAAAGCTCAGTTACTGGCAGCCATGTAGCAGCGCCACCTACAGCCTGATAAAATTAACATCCATCAGAGAGGGCTGTACAGAGCACTGCAGACTGCTACTGTGATACACCGTTAGCCCTGGTGTACAGGATATATGAAGAGGCTAAATCAATAAGTATCAGTGCGGAAAAGAAACACACACAGATAGATTTACACTGTAATTCCATCTAGTTTATTGAGTTTTGTAGATAAATCCCATAGCTCTTAAATACAATTCTCATTCACCTATTAAAAATTCTTATTTTATTGCAATTATTGACTTCATAACAGAGCATAATATTTTATAAATAAATGTGCCTGCAGACTAAATTCATTCCCTACTCCCCAGCCAACAGAGAAAATCATAAATATCTCAGGATATAAATATAATTACTGCCACTTAATATTTTTGTAGCTCTGCAGAGGGCGAAGATCATTAGTGAAGCAGACAGGGTACTGCGGGTGAGGAGGCACAGTGGAGAGTAGCTGAAGGAGTGGAAGGATCTAAGGCAGCTCAGGGAGAGAAAGGGCCATAGAGGTGAACAGAGCAGCAAGGAGAGACAGGAACAGTACCAAAAGCAATCCCTCTTTCAGCAGCAGCCTGTTTCAGAAAGCAGGAGCGTGTCCATAACGGGGTGTAGAGGAAGAGGAGGGCAGTGAGGAGCTGTCCCTGCTCTGCTCTCAGCCTCTTCTGAGCTTGTGCAGCTTCTGGGCCACGCTCTCCAGCTCCGACTCGATGGCTGCCAGGCTCTCAATCTCTTGGTCCTGCTGGGAGAAAAGGAGAACAGGGGAGAATACAGGTCAGGGGTGGCTCTGCAGAGGGAGGAATGCAGGGGTGACTGCGGCTAAGAGCCTGAGAACTCAGTATCAGGTAGAATGACAAATTTGGCCCGAGATTCACCAGTTGATTCCTGGGTATACAGTACCAGTTAAAAGTTTGGACACAGCTACCCATGGAAAGGTTTATTTGTACTATTCTCTACATTTTAGAATGATTATAAAGACATCAAACCTATAAAATAATGCACATTGCTCCAAGAAAAATATATCTGCTGTGGGCGCGGCAGACAGCTCTATCAGTTGGAACACCATTGGGCTCTTGAGCAAGGCCCCTAACCCCAGTGGCTCCAGGGACAGGCTGACCCTACTGTCTCCTCTATGTCATTTTCATGAGGTGGCCTCCTGGGATGCTTTTCCAGCTGTCCTGAAGGTCCCAGATATACTGAGCACTCATTGGCCTCTTTTCCTTCACTCTCTGGTCAAACTCCTCCAAAACCATTTCTCCTGTATTTAGATCAGGTGGCCATGTCATGCAACACTCTATCACTCTTCTTTGGAGGCAGCTTGGCGTATATTCAGTAGGTGAATCCCCTCTTTCAGAAACAGGCTGTTAAGGATGTTGTATGAAATGACACACTGGATCCCACTATGAGTATTAAGTGAGTAAAACATGAACAAGGTCAGCTATAAGTGTTCAGTGCAGCCTGAGAGAATACAGGCAGTATGTGCTTATGTGCAGTATCAGGAAGAGGCCCCTTAGGGACGCAAGACAGCTGCATGTAAGTGAGCTGTTTACTCCCAGTCGTCATGGACACTGAAAGGCCTCCCTGCTGCTCTCCTGCTTAAGGAGTATCAGACGATGCTGGAGTCAGATCTCTGCATTTGACCAAAGCCCACACATTCCTAACTTTGGTGTGTCTGCTGCAAAGTATGCTAAAGTGAGATCTCCAGCACCATGCCACATGTGCCCACTGGCCCAGGGAACAGGAACATACCTCAGCTTTCCTGCTGCCACTGCCGTCGTCTTCTCTCCGCTCAGTGGGCTCCCTGCGAGCCATCATCTGGAGCTCCTGGATTTGCTCCTTACTGCCCTCCTTGGAGTGGTGGGACGGGTCCAGAGCCATGGGCTGTTCTCCAGCTGTGAATGTGTCATCCCTACCTACATCCATCTCAGAGGACTTTTCTGTCATTTTGCCAATTCTGTTCCAGTGTTTGATCTCCTCTTCCTCATCCTCTTCATATCCTTCTGCCTCACTGTCCAGTCCTTCAGGAGACCTCTCTGCGTCCTCCTTTTTTTCCACCTCCTTGTCATCCTCCTCCTTGTGTTTTCCCACCTTGAGCTCTGTCTTATGACTGCTCTCTAGCTTGTATCCTGTGGGAGAAAAGTGTAAACTGGAACTCGACCTATTTTGGCCTTTCTGGGATGTAGAATCACTAAAGTTCTCGAGTTTACTTCACTTAGGTTCTCCTAGTAGTACACCAAAAGTAGTTATGTAGATGTCGAATCCCTAATCTGAGTTTCCTCAGTAAATTATCAACAGTATTAAATGGTAAGAGTGATTCTGAGTATTAATATTAATCTAAAACGTTCTGGGTTGCCCCACTGCAGTCAGTCACAAGACCTGTTCCAGTGCTCCTATCCTGGCTGCCAGGAGGATCAGAGACTTAGCATTTGCCTGATTGAATTGCAGGGTTTTATACCTATTCTGCTTTCTTACCTGGATCTAGTTCAATTTCCATTTATTTAATCAATCTGGTACCCAGCTGAACTGACCAGAATTATAATGGCCCTCAGAATTGCTGCTCCATCCATCATAGTGCTATTGCTCTGCCTCAGCATGTGTCTCCCTTTACCAAGCATAACAAAGAGGGCACCAGATTGGCCTGTCGATCCAGTGGGTCTATGATTAATCTTTTTTCTACTCAACAATCTCAAATCTTCCTGGGTACACATTCCACATAGCTGAAGGCACTTATTACACTATAACAACCCTCATATTTTTTTCAGCCTCTGGTCGGCTACAAAATTCATGGATTATTG
Source organism: Mormyrus lacerda (assembly GCA_015163995.2). Classification (NCBI taxonomy): domain Eukaryota; kingdom Metazoa; phylum Chordata; class Actinopteri; order Osteoglossiformes; family Mormyridae; genus Mormyrus; species Mormyrus lacerda. The sequence continues at coordinate 158,710 of JAABNX020000120.1, forward strand.
CTGTTAGGCTACATGTAACATAGGTGTGTCACATGTTAATTGAACTCCTGCAGCCACTGCTCTTGTATTATTCTGTGATTTGTTCCGATACCCTGGATACAGATATCCAGTTTCTGCTGAGCAGACCAATGTTCTTAAGTCAGCTTCCTCTGCATTGTTTATTTAGTGGGGAGGGTTTAGCTGGCAGGTTCAACAAACCTGTGTCAGCTCGCATCTTGTATTCCCCTGCAGCACTCCTGACCTGATCCTCTTCAGCTTCCTCAGAACTGGTCTTCCCCGTCTGTTTTGGCCCATGCTTATCCTCCTCTTTAGTTCTGATAACCAAGTTTTGGTTTTGCCCTCTCTCCTGTTCCTTGCTTTTCGGCTTTTCAGGCTCCTTGCTGGCAAACACTTCCTTCACATCCAACCTGGCCTCCCTCTTCTCAGTTGGAGCAGCCCCCAAAGCAACCAGCATGGATTGGTCTGAGAAGAAGAGAAGCAGTATGGGTGGAGGAATAGTGTATGTTGTCAGTTGAGAAAATGAAACATTGTGGCTATGAGTTTCTAGGCCACAAAGATAAGACCACAGTACAGCTTCACCTAACCCTCTTAGCCCCCACTAGTGAAGAACAGATAGGGCAACCAGATAATGCATGTCAGGGAGGACACTTTGAGTTACTTCAGGTTTTAAAAACTACTTTAAAACTGAACGGCTCCTGTGCTTCACTAAACAGTTCAGTTCCTCTTTTGCTTTGACTGGTGTGTTTCCTTTACTGAAAGACTCATTCAATTGTTTCACATTAACATCAGTGACGCATGCATGATTATAGGAGACTCTAACAATAGAGGTACTGTATGCATATATGGATTTGTGTTGTGTGTAAGGTAGGACTATGTCTATGAGTTAATTTTGGTGTTAGCTTTTTTTACTGAACTGAGTTATATACAGTTGCTGTTACATAGATGTGAAATTGTATCTAGTAAGTACAGTATAATCAGTCACCCCAAGAAATCTTATAAGTTCTTGTTGAAGATGGTGGTGCAGGAGGTAGTGCTATCGTCTGGCAACCAGAGGGTTGCAGGTTTGAGCCCGGATTCCTCCTCACCCCATCAAAGTGTCCTTGAGCAAGACACTGAACCCCTAATTGCTCCGGGTGAGCAGGTTGGCGCATTGCATGGCAGCCTCTGCCACCGGTGTGTGGATGGGTGAATGTGAGGCATGAATTGTAAAGCGCTTTGAGTACTTGTAGAAGTAGAAAAGCGCTATATAAATGCAGTCCATTTGCCATTATGACTGTGTGCCCTAACTATTATATAAACTACACAAATATTTTGTTTAAGATTTTTGCTAAAATTAAAAAAAAAAAATCAGGCTAGCTCTTGACATGAAATATGGATTTTTTGGCTTTTCTGAGTATTTTAAATAAGATATACAAAGACATAATGGGATAGTTTTTCATAACATATTGATTTGAAGCAAGCATTACAGTAAATACAGTTTTTCCAGCATTCAAATCCATGAATAAAGAGCAAATTGATGTCTGACCAACAGTGTAACTTTGGATTAAACACTAGGGGGCTTGAAGTCCCCACCCATTCATCCTGACAATATGATTATTTTGTATGATTGCATTGGGCAATTCTAGTTGTTGGGGTGGGGGGGGATATGGGGGTCTATGGATTTACAACCCCCCTGTCCCCCCATAGTTTGCACCCATCCACTATACTTTAAATGACAGATTTCGGTTTGTGTTCCACTCACTGTCATTTCACTAGCTGGTTATTTGCACTTTTACTACATTTTACTACATGTCCAATTTTCTCAATTATTGCAAATTTGGACAAATGATGTTTTCAGATCTTCAAAAAATACAACATAAATGCAACTAGGGAAAATAATAGTTTTTACTTATTAAATTTTTTGAATAAACTGATTTTCTAGTTAATTCAACCCGATTAGAGGGCAATAAAAGTTACCTGACTAAACACTGCCAATCTCTCAAACCCTGCAGAGGTGCATCATCACATAGAACTGCAAGCATCCCCTACCTCATGAAAATTAGACCTGATTCATAGACAAGTATCAAGGTTGAAACCACTGCTCACTAGGATTGTAAAAGACCCTTCTCATCCTGGTAACAAACTATTTCAGCTTCAGGCAGAAGGTTCTGCAACATTATGGCCAAGACAGAAAGACCCAGAAGGAGATTTTATCCCCAGGCCATTCGTCTCCTCAATTAGGACACGCCCCCTCTCTCTATACTGTATATAGTGTATCATTATAGTACTTTTATACTATACTGGACAGCAACCTTCTCAGAGTCTCATTCTCATCATCATCATCATTCCATACAATCCACTTTAACCTTATATCTTATGACTGCATATTACACATCTGTAAATTTGTTTCAAATCTGTATTCTAGTTTAAATTTTTTTATTTCTCCTTTTTATTTTTTTCATATATTTTGTGACTAGTTACACAGCCAAAAGAGTGGTTCAGGATACATTTCAATGCATGTTGTACCTGTATGACTATGGTTGTGACAATTAAAGAATCTTGAATCAAAGCATGAATGGTCAGCTCTCATATTGCCAAGAGTACCTCAATGATCTTCAAGACTTTTGAATGAATAAATGAAATGAATGAAAAGTAGATTTTTTTTGATAACTTGAATCCCATTATGTCTGGTGAAAAATAAACATGGTGTTTTGCAATGAGAATATTCAAACACAATGGTGGTATTGAGATGATTTGGGGATGGTTTGATTCCTCAGGACCTGGGTAATTTGCGATTGCAGACGAATCCATGAATTTTTCACTCATGCAACAGTTGAAGCTGAAGCACTGTTAGTTTATGCAGCTGACAATGATCCAAAACACACAAGCAAGCATTCAAGCTGAAAAAATGCTAATTTATAGTTCTGTAGTGGCCATGTTCAAGCCTTAACCTCAACCCAGCCGCAAAGCTTTGGCAAGACGTAAAACAAGCAGTTTGAAAAGCCTCAAATATTGCTGGATCAAAGCAGCTCTGCATGGCTTAAATTCCTCCATGGAGATGTAAAACAATAATTAATTACAGAAAGCATTTGGTTGTAGTCATTGCAGATGGTAGTAGGCCATTGCCCCATTCTTACTGATGCAGAAAGGGCTGTAGATTGACTACCAGATTCATCCTGTATTCCCATCTTACGCTCCACCAAATTTCAGGGAAACCTTCCACAATGCATATATATGCACGGTGGATTGTGGGAAGGATAGTCTGTGCACACTGAGGGAAGTGCAGTCTGTGCCACCCCCCGCACACATACAAACACACGTCACATACACATGTGGCTAGGGAAGATTCTTACCTGCTAATTCTCTTGAACCCAGGGAATACCCCAGCATTTCAAACATATGACCAGCTCCAATCTCATTCTTCTGATTGGCTCTCTCGGTGGCCCCTGTTGTTGGCCACAACAACAAGCATGTGTAACAAGCATGTGGATATCTCATAAAATTTCATGTTTAATAACATTTAATAAAATTCCGAGTGGTATGTGCTGTAAAATGATTTAAGCTATATTTGATTTCCTTTTGAAATGTTTAAAATTTTATTACCTTGAAACGGTTTATAGTCTGCCGATCAGGTAACTAAATAAGTATTACCAATTAAGCAGTCGCAATCAGTTAAGGATAATTCCTTTCTTGGACTGAACTTTTAGGGAATGCACACTATGTTACTCTGCTGGCTCTTTAATGACTGGTCTGATACATTAGACAGCAACCTCTTGCATATGACACTATGGCAGGTTTGAGGTCCCACCTTGAGCAGCAATATCCTGAAGCTCTTTCAAGAAGTTCTGGTGGCGGAGGATGGAAATGAGCCGCTCATCTAGGTAACACACACAGAACAGAGAAGGGCCTGTTAGTCTGTCAGCAACACTCAGCTGTGACCAGTCATTGATCACATTAAGCATTTTGCTTTTCAGTAGCTAATTATGCTGAAATTTATAGCGAGTGGCTTGTGGCTCTACTGCAAACAGGCAATTAATGAACACAATAGCACTTCTGGGCCTCCTCTTTCTGATTACTGAGGAAGAGCAGCAAACCCTCTGAAGGACCAGGTGGAACAAGAACTGGCTCCCCGCACCACCTCACACATGTAGCACTGGTACTTCACTCACCCTAGAGTCGCTCCTCCCTCTCCAGTCTCTCCCATCCAGTCCTCTCCAGACTCTTCTGTCTGTCCAAACTCTGCCTCCTATCCAGTCACTCTGCTCTCTCCTTACTCTACCTCCTCTCTAGTTTCTGTCTGTCCAAACTCTGACTCCTCCCCTGTCTCTCTTCATTGCAGAAACTCTTCCTCCTCTCCTGTCTCTCTTTCACCTTCCGTCCAGACTCTGCATCCTCTCTAGCCTCCCCTCCCTTTTCAGTGTCCCTCTGGGTCTCAGTCAACCTATGTAAATGTGGATCAAGGACTTTCTGCCAAACTGCCTACAAACAGTCAGATTCGGCCCCCATCTCTCCCCTAATCTAACACTCAACAAAGACAATAATTAAATGTGCAGATGACACAACAGTGATGGGATGATCTAAAAAGGGGATAAGCCTACAGGGAAAAAGTCTGCAAACTGGCAGTTTGGTGCACAGAAAACAACCTCCAATATCAACAAAACCAAAAAACTGTAACGATTTCAAAAGACACCCAGTAAATATTGATTGTGATAATGTGGAAAGAGTCTACAGTTTAAAATTTCTGGGAATCCACATCATGGAGGACCTCACATGAACAACCAACACCACCACCTTGGTGAAGAAGGCACAACAGTGGCTGTACTTTTTATGGTCACCTAAAATAAGCAGCCTGTCTCCCCAGCTGTTTGTGCTGTGCTGTCTTTGCTCCATTGGAAGCATCTTTGACCTAATGCATCACAGCATGGTACACTCACTGCTTAGGTTCTACTCTAGAGCTGTCACTGAATTGAACTTCATGAAACACTGTCCTCATTCACTTTAACACTCCACCATAACACCCACAACTGTTAGGTGGAGACAAATCTGATATGTGACTGCATGTCATGTGCACTACTCTGTGCAACACTATTTGCAGTGTGAAATACTGGTTTTGTTTGGATTGTTTGCTTATTTGTTATTTGTTCATTTGGCACAATTTACATTTCTAGTTTTTACTTGTATCACGGCATCTTGTCATAATTCCTAGCATCATTATCTCTGTATGTTCTGTCTGTCCTGTGGAATGCTGTATAAATGAAATACTGTTAGTATGTAACCCGGTGTACAAAATACAAATACAGTGGTACCTCAGAACTCGAACTTAATCCATTTAGAACTCGGGTTCGAATTCTAAAAAGTTTGAGTTCTGATCGAATTTTCCCCATAAGAAATAATGGAAAACTCGTGTGTTCAGCTGTTTCTGGTTGTTGTCATTGTCTAAATTTATTTTTATTGTCTAAATATAGCTAGTGTAAACATGCAAGATGTTGTCCCAGCGAATGCAAGGCTGAGACTGAAGCGTTACCCTTTACTTCCGCTGAGATACATGCCACGTGACCCGTTTCCCCGCACGTATAAGTTATCTTAGGTCAGCATTCATGGTTCGACTTCTGAGATTCAGTTCGAGGTCATTTTTTTCAAACTGGCTGGTTTGACTTTTAAGAAATTTAAGAAGTTCTAATGAGTTCGGGTACTGAGGTACCACTGTACAATAAATTATACTGCAGTTTGCATAAATTATATAAAATTGTACTTGCATTTGTATATATTTGTATTTATTTTGTGCACCTGGTTAGATACTAACAGCATTTCATTGACTCTTTACCTGTACTCAGCACAATGACAAAACTGAATATAATCTAAAAAAAATCCTCCCTCTCCAGTGTCCCCACTCTGTCCATGCACTGTTCCACCCATTTCCTTCCCATCATGGGGTGCGTTTCCTAAAACCATAGTTGCGAACTACATTAGAAACTTGCGTGGTTCGAACTGTGTAAGAATGACGCAGGGGTTTCCCGAAACCATAGTTTGAATGAACGTTCGCAAATACTGTCGTTAAGTTGCGTAGTTCGACCTACAGCTCAGCTCGCAAGCTGTAGTTAGAAGCTTAGTTCTGGGTAAATACGTCAGTGATGGTGGAAAATGCAGTCTAATAAGGGTATAGTCACCGTGTAGGTAAGAAATGTAATAATCTGTAATACCTAATAAGGAATAATTTAGCTCTACGATCACATATATGTGAAGTTGTTTGAAAATGTAGTTTGAAACGTAATTGTTGTGTGGGTCTCTACAGAAGAAGAAGAAGAAGTCCCAACTAACTAACGTGGTTCGAACTACTGTGGTACAACGGTTTTGGGAAACAGTCATACTTGGGATGTTGGTTAGTTTGAACTAAAATAGTATGATGTATGATGTATGATGACTTGTAACTACCGTCATTGTTTGGGAAACGCACCCCTGTTTGTCCTGGATTACATAACCAGCTCCATTGATTGCTCAACACTGACAACTTTAACAGTGAATCACAATAATCTTTGCTACTTCACTCTGTGTTGACCTCCCTTGTCCTGATGCCATCACTGGCCTAGTTTTATATTACAGTGACAGTCATATTCCAGCTCATGTAGCGATCGGTGATTCGACCAGAATGGGCACGCAGTAGTTGTGGAAACCTTAATTTATTTCCCTAAAATGAACGGAGCAATCAGCAATGTACAAGCCTCTCCTCAGCTTACACAGCGCCAAATCCAAGTGGATTCTGACAGAAATTGGCGCTAAAGAAAAAAATGCAATGCTGATTGCTGCCACACCTACAACACTCAAGTAGGACCTTTTGTGGCGAAACCAAAAAGTACAAATCAAACCAACAAAATACAATTGTAAGCACAAACAGTGACAAATAACACATTATACATAATAATTACATTTAAAATAAAAAAAAGACTGGAGGAGTTCATAAAATCAATAGCTACACATTAACATGGCTACACTTACAATGAACAATCCCCTTGCAGAAAACCCCACAACCCCACAACTGATTCGGGAAAATGCAGGGGAGTTGGCATGAGTGTAATGACCAACAAACGGTGGTGTAGTGATGTACAGACAGTTTCGTCGTGGTGCTCTCCTGATCGTGAACGTCTTATAATCAAATGCAGACCTTTTTATCTGCCCAGGAAATTTACAGCAGTATTCTGTACTACTGTTTATATTCCCCCCACACCGACACCACACGGGCACTGGATGAACTGTTTGATGCTATCGACTGGCAGAAAACATTACACCTGGAGGCTGCTTTTATCGTGGCTGGCAATTTTAATAAAGCCAACATGAAGAAAGTTCTGCCGAAGTTTCGCCAGCATGTAAATTTTCCAACGCGCGTTGAGCACATCTTGGACCATGTTTACGCTCTGTATGCACATGCCTACAAAGCCTGCCCCTGACCGGACCTCGGCAAATCAGATCACTCCTCAATCCTGCTGCTGCCAGCTTATAGGCAGAAGCTTAAACGCAAGCAGCCTATGATGCGTTCGATTCAGCGCTGGACCGACCAGTCAGACAGCGCCCTACATCAATGCTTCAACATCAGGGACTGGGAAGTCTTCTGGACTGCCGATGATAACAATATCAACAACTACGCTGAGTACGTAATGGACTTTATTCAGAAATGTATTAATGACGTCGTACCGCGGATAAATGTGTGGACATACCCCAACCAAACCAGGATTAACGGAGAGGTCCACGCAGCCATGTGTAAATACTTCAGGAGGGTAAACACACAGAAAGTTCCTAGACCAGACAACATCCCAGGTCGTGTTTTCAAAGCATGCGCCCACGAGCTGGCAGATGTCTTCACAGACATTTTTAACCTTTCCCAGCTCCAGTCTGCTGTCCCAGCATGTTTAAAGAGGACCACCATTATCCCTGTCCCAAAGAAAACTAATGTGAGCTGCCTAAATGACTATTGCCCAGTTGCACTCACCTCCATTGCCATGAAAGTGCTTTGAGCGTATAGTCAAAACTCACATCACATTTTTACACCCTTCTTCACTTATTCCACTCCAGTTTGCCTATAGATCTAACAGATCTACAGACGATGCAATAGCAATTGTACTTCACACTGCCCTCTCCCACCTGGACCAGAAAAACACATATGTGCGAATGCTTTTCATTGACTATAGCTCTGCTTTTAACACCATCATACCATCCAGACTTGTCATGAAACTCTGTGACCTGAACATCAGTTCCTTCCTGTGCAGCTGGAACCTGGACTTCCTGACAGACAGACCTCAGGTGGTTGGGATCAGTAACATCACCTCATCCACACTGACACTTAGTACTGGTGCCCCCCAGGGATGTGTGCTCAGCCCCCTGCTGTATACCCTTCTTACCCACGACTATACAGCAACAGCTCCAATACCATCATCAAATTTGCAGATGACATCACCATCATTGGCTGCATTTCTGATGGGGATGAGTCGGCATACAGGGCAGGGGTGGGAGCCCTGACAACATGGTGCCGCGATAACAACCTGCTACTCAACGTCAGCAAAACCAAGTAGCTCATCGTAGACTATAGGAGACTGCAGGGAGGAGGCCACACCCCCATTCACATCGAGGGAGCAGAGGTGGAGAGAGTGAGCTGCTTCAGATTCCTGGGCATAAACATCAGCAAGGATCTGAGTTGGTCACACCACGTTGGTATGATCACAAAAGCAGCAAGACAGCGGCTCTTCTTTCTGTATATGGCACCTGATAGGGTACAGCATGGACTACAGAATACTCACAAACTTCTACCGGTGCACCATCAACAGTATTCTGTCTGGCTGTATCACCATCTGGTATGTTAGCTGTAACGCTCTGGACCGCAAAGCTTTGCAGAGCGTGGTGAGCTCAGCACAGTACATCACAAGGATTGAACTGCCAGCCATGCAGGACCTCTACAGACAGCGCTGTAGGAGGAAGATGCAGCAGATCCTCTCTGATTCCAGCCACCCCAGCCACAGACTTTTCATGCTCCTGCAATCAGGCAGATGGTACAAGAGCATGCAGACCCACACCAGCAGACACACAGACCCACAAGCCATCAGGCTTCAGAACTACACACATTCTGCACACACCAATATACACTCACCTCAACTGCTGGACTCTTCTTAATGTCACATTAAACATTGTACTTTAAATTCTAACTGCACAATCTTGCATGTTTTCCACATTCTAAATATCTCACTGCATTATTTTGCACTATTTTTGTTATAATGTTTTTTTTTTTTAAATTTGTTTGCATACTTTCTGATATGTTTATATGTTATATGTCTATGTTTTTGTGAGTAAATGTAAAGTTGGGAGGACATAAGTCCAAGAATTTCATTGTGGGTAATGATGCTACATTGTTATCAGTATATGACAATAAAACTTGAAACTTGAAACTGAAACTACCTGCTCTCATGGTGTTCAGGCACTCCAGGCTGACAGGTTTGGGCTCAGGGATGGACAGAACACCAGCAATCACCTCCACAATGCATTTCATCACCTGCAGAAATCAGGGATCAAGAGCAGAGGTGGATCTAAGGGGGTCAACACCCCTAGTAAATATATAGCCACCCCTGTAGCCACCCCAACTTAAAACAATAAAACAATACAGATTATTTTGTTTTCTACACGGACCCATAAAAAGAGTATCATGCCCAAGCCCTTAAACATAACTGGCCCCTGATAGCCACCCCAATCAAAATGTTCTGCAGACACTGGTAAGAAAGGAATCATTTCACTCCTGAGGAATGGAAGTTTATTAATGCAGAGCAATGTGCTCATGGGTGGACTTATGAGGATGTCCCTTGTACATAATGTCCTGTTTCTGGAATTGTTGGACAGCTTCCTTAAAAAATAAGGTATACTGTATATAGAAACCACAAATTAGCACCATTTCTACTTCCAGTTTGAAAGTATGTCTTAGTTTTTCCCTTAAGATTAATAAAACAACACACTGTCCTTTACTTTTCTTTAAAAAATCCAGTTTCAGTGTTACTAATTACTAATAACAGATTAGCACCCCAGGATAGATGCTTGTGAACAATGTAATATAATTATGCAAAAGACACTCTATTCTTTTTTCACACTTAAATTGCATGTGCTAGAGATCACTACATCTGGAGTTTGATGAGTACATTTTAGCCTGCTTGCCTCTTAAGCCAAAGGACAGAAGCAAGGCCAGTCTGCTCTATTAGCAACACAGGCAATTGCCTATGGAAACATTTCATTAGGTGCACAGAAGAGCAAGTGAAAGAAAGTGAAGAAAGACCTCTGGTTGTATTGTATGATATTACAATTTTAATATTTCACTACTTTTCTTGTTTGAACAGCCAAAACCTAGCTAGGGACGCTTTTCCTCTGCATCAAATGCTTTGTATCCTACCCATATGATCAGCGCATGCTCCCCTCTAACCACTAGATGTATTTCCTCTTTATCCATCTCTGTTCATGCAGTCAGTGCACCCATCAGCATAACAGGTCAGCTTGTCTATTCCTCAGTAACTGCAGCATCACACGTAACTGATATTGACAGCACGGCTGCACTTCCACGGAGAGGGATACAGCTGCCAGGACCATGCCTCTCAGTTAAAATGGAGAGCCTTCCAATAAACTGAATCAGTATGTTTTCATTTGCACTAAACAGCATGTGGGAAACTGTGCCCATGTGTTTCTCTCTGATATGTAATTGGTAAGAATCTGAGTTCTTAGTATTTTAGTTGAACCTGTGTTCACCTTAGACCTAATCGTCTGTGACCCCCTTGAAGTAGGTTACATATAGAACCAAATTAAACATAAAGTACATAAAACTGATAAGGAAATTGACACCATATGGTTCTTTTCCCACTGCCATTTATGCATAGTATATACATACTGTCCTCTTCTGGAGCCAACACCTTATCATGGTGGAGGGGTTTGCGTGTTCCAATGATCCCAGGAGCTAAGTTGCCCAGGGCTTTATGCCCCTGGTAGGGTCACCCAAGGCAAACAGGTCCTGGGTGAGGAACCAGATAAAGTCTTCAAGACCCTTTATGAAGAGATATAACATGGATCCACAATTTCCCTTGCCTGGACGCGGGTTACCGGGGACCCCCCCTGGAGCCAGGCCTGGGGGTGGGGCTCGAGGGCAAGCACCTGGTGGCCAGGCCTGCACCCATGGGGCCTGGTCAGGAACAGCCCGAACAAGACACGTGGGTCCCCCCTCCAATGGGCTCACCACCTGTAGGAGGGGCCATAGGGGTCGGGTGCAGTGTGAGTTGGGCAGTGGTCGAAGGCGGGGACCTTGGTGATTTGATCCTCGGCTGCAGAAGCTAGCTCTAGGGACATGGAATGTCACCTCTCTGGTGGGGAAGGAGCCTGAGCTGGTGCGTTAGGCTATGAAGGTTCGACTAGATATGATCGGGCTCACCTCGACGCATGGCCTGGGCTCTGAAACCAGTCTCTTCGAAGGGGGTTGGACCCTCTTCCACTCTGGAGTTGCTCACGGAGAGAGGTGCCAAGCTGGGGTGGGCATACTTATTGCCCCCTGACTGGGCACCTGTACATTGGGGTTTACCGCGGTGGACGAGAGGGTAGCCTCCCTTCGCCTTTGGGTGGGGGGACGGGTACTGACTGTTGTTTGCACTAATGCGCCAAATGGCAGTTCAAAATACCCACCCTTTTTGGAGTCTCTGGAAGGGGTGTTGGAGAGCACTTCTCTCGGGGACTCTCTTGTTCTGCTGGGGGACTACAATGCTCACGTGAGCAATGACAGTGAGACCTGGAGGGCCGTGATTGGGAGGAACGGCCCCCCCGATCTGAACCCGAATGGTGTTTTATTGTTGGACTTCCGTGCCCATCACGGATTGTCCATAATGAACACCATGTTCAAGCATGTTCAAGCTAAGTCCATATGTGCACTTGGCACCAGGACACCCTAGGTCGCAGTTTGATGATCGACTTTGTGGTCGTGTCGTCGGAACTCCGGAAGCAGCTGATGAGTCCTGGTGGGCAAAGTGGAATGCAGCTTCGGCGGTTGCTGAGGCAAAAACTCGGGTTTGGGAGGAGTTTGGCAAGGCCATGGAGAACGACTTCCGGACGGCTTCGAGGAGATTCTGGTCCACCATTTGGCGTCTCAGGGTGGGAAAACGGTGCAGCATCGACACTGTTTATGGTGGGGATGGTGCTGCTGACCTCAGCTTGGGATGTTGTCGGTCGGTGGAAGGAATACTTCGAAGACCTCCTCAATCCCACCGACACGCCTTCCAATGAGGAAGCAGAGTCTGGGGA
>JAABNX020000120.1:243446-254272 GCA_015163995.2 Mormyrus lacerda
ACTCAGGAGTGAAGCTGCTCTCTGCTGTACTGCAGGATCCCAGCTGTAAACTGGAGAAGCTGCAGTGAGTACAGAATATGAATTTTTACAAAAAAGAAACTGGACACCAAGAAAACCCACAATGCATTTCAACAGTTACACAATAAACAAACACAAACAGCTTCTTTTTTCTTCTCCTACTTCCTTATATCCCAGAAACTTATCAGCTCTCGATCCATGCTATAATTAAGCAGTGAAGCAGGACACATCCATTCAGCCATATAATCCATGTAATACATTTGTGTAGCTTAGCAAAGTTAACGGTTCTGTTACAGTTAAATATGCTGATTTCAACATGCTATGAATAAAATTATAATGGACACCAATCAGAATCTGGATGATTGTTAAAATGATTTCAGTAAATTGTTTTATATAAATCCTTTATGTCATGGCCCCTATTCTCCTGATATGAATACAGTGCTCCGGTGTAAAAAGTGGATTTAAAAGGGTCTCATTTTTTTGAGGGTGAGCCGGTGTGAACTCAAAGGGAAATGCTGTGAGGTGCTGGCTTCAGCTTTAAGATCCAACTCCTCACCTCTCAGAGAGCTGGATCTGAATGACAATGACCTGCAGAATTCAGGAGTGAAGTTGCTCTCTGCTGGACTGGGGGATTCACGCTGTAAACTGGAGATACTGAGGTCAGTATTACTGGGTATTCCACACTATAACCTGTGTGTAGTAAGGTGAGTATTACTGGGTATTCCACACTATAAGGAGGAAATACTCAGGTCAGTATTACTGGGTATTCCACGCTGTAAACTGGTGATACTTAGGTCAGTATTATTGGGTATTCCACTCTGCACATCAGAACGAAATTTTGTTGCATTTTGCTCACCATTGGCCTGGCAGAGTGTGTTAATAAATAAAAAATTATGAAAATATAATATAGGGGTGACGTGGTGGTGTGGTGGTTAGCACTATTGCCTCACATCTCTGGGACCCGGGTTTGAGTCTCTGCCTGGGTTACATGTGTGTGGAGTTTGCATGTTCTCTCCGTGTCGTCGTTGGGTTTCCTCCAGGTACCCCAGTTTCCCCCCAAAGACCTGCTGATGCTGATTGGAGTTACTAAAATTGTCCATAGGTGTGAGTGTACCCTGCAATGAGCTGCCCCTTCATCCTGGGTTGTTCCCTGCCTTGTGACCATAGCTTCTAGGATAGGCTCTGGACCCCCCATGACCCAGAAGGATAAGCAGGTTGGGAAATACAATATAAGTGGAACTAACATAAAAATATATTAACTGCAGAATAGCAGCAAAAAACAGTATACATCACCATATCGGTTATAGTGCATAAAGTTCTTGAAAAAGTGGCATGTGCTTGGATGGACAGAGGCAGAGTTTGAGGAGGGGCTGTCATGAGTTCAGGAGTCTAATGGCTTGAGGAATGGAACTATTACAGAACTATTACTATTACTGTCCTGATGCTGCAAAGCCTCCTCCCAGAGGGCAGCAGGGAGAACAGTCCATGGTGGGGACGGGCGGAGTCCCTGATGATGTTAGGGCTCTGCTCACACAACGTTTGTGTACAATGTCCTGGATGGATGGAAGAGAAGTCCTGATGATCCTCTCTGCAGTGATTTCTTGTCTGAGCTTTTTCGAGCTGCCGAATCAGATGGAGATACAGCTGGTCAGCACACTCTCTATGGTGCCTCGGTAGAAGGTGGTGAGGATGGGAGAGGAATGGTCTGCTCTCTTCATCCTGCACAGGAAATGCAACCACTGCTGAGCACATTTTACCAGTGAAGTTGTGTTTGGTGACCAGTCCAGATTTCCAGTTATCTGCACCCCCAGGAATTTTATGCTGCTGACCACCTCTATGGCATTGTTGTCAATGACGAGTGGTGAATGACTGGGCTGTTTTCTCCTGAAGTCAATGATCATCTCCTTGGTCTTCTCAACATTCAGGATCAGGCTGTGGTCACTGCACCATCCCACCAGTCGCTTCACCTCCTCTCTATAGGGCAGCTCGTTGTGGTTCCTAATGAGACCCGCCACTGTTGTGTCATCCGTGTATTTTAAGATGTGATTCGAGGCAGATGCAGCGTAGCAGTTGTGAGTCAGCAACGTGAACAACAAAGGACTGAGGACATAGCCCTGACGGGAGCCGATGGAGAGAGAGACGTATTCCACACTATACAGAGGAGATTAGTTAAGGGAAAGGTAGGAGGAGGCTTGCCTTCTCTTAGATACTAAACTGTAATTCTTGAAATATTAGAGCATTCACATTTATTTAATACTTGTAATTGTTTGACCTGTTACCAATGGTTCTTGGACAACAGATGTAAAATAGCCATTTTGGCTAATTCTGGCACATTTACATTTTATGTTTATTAATGTGCACTGTCCATGTCAAATAAACCGTAAATAAAATAAAATAATAGTGAGCTGATATGATTTATTGGAGAGTTTTTGTCTGTCTCTCCGCAGGCTAGCAGGCTGTAGAGTCACAGAAGAAGGCTGTTCTTCCCTGGCTTCAGCTCTGAGGTCAAACCCATCACACCTTAGAGAGCTGGATCTGAGCTACAATCACACAGGAGACTCAGGAGTGAAGCTGCTCTCTGCTGTACTGGAGGATCCCAGCTGTAAACTGGAGAAGCTGAGGTGAGTACAGAATATCCAGTTTTACAAGAAAGAAATTAGACACCAAGAAAACCCACAATGCATTTCATCATTTACATAATAAACAAACACAAACAGCTTATTTTTTCTTCTCCTACTTCCTTATTGTTATGTGCCATGGTGCTCGGACCGGGGAAGCAAGCAAAAGGCTAAAATACTGGCGCAAAAAGGGATTTAATGGGGGAATGGAGAGGCATATGGGACAAAATCACCAAAACAACACAACGTTAATGATGGATCTGGGGATACAAACTCTACGTGGACTTAAATACACAAGACTAATGAACGGGAATGCAGTACAGCTGAGAACAATCAGGAATTCATATGAGGTAAGGAGGGTGGCGTGGTACATGGAAGGATTGTACAAGCAGGTCATGACAGAACCCTCCAAGAAAAGCTGCGCACTCCACGTGCGTCTCATGGGAGGCAAAGGATGAGACGAAACCAGGAAGACAGGACCTGGAAAACAAGACTAAGAACATCAATGAGGAACAGGGAACAGAACAGATACACAGAACAGGGACGGGAAGTAAGACAAGACCTGACACAAAACAGGGAACACAGACAGGCAGAACAAGAAATGAGACATAGAGAGCACAGAGAACGGAGGAACAGAAGGACCGGATGTGAACAGAGGAAACACTGAGGGACAAAGAGCAGACATAGGAGGGACGAAGGAAGGAGGCGGAGCAACAAAGGCTGGCAGACAATGGGGAGCCCAAGGGAACCTCAGCGGGCCGGAGGGGATGCAGGCGACCGTGTGGCTGGAGCCGAAGGAGACCTTGCAGGGGGCGAGGAGGTAGGTGGATGGATAGCTGGCGCAGGCAAGGAGGGAGTCAGAAGGGACCACGGCACAGGTGAAGATAGGGGAGAAGCAGCTGCAGCAGGCAACTGCACAGCCACAGCCAGAAAAGGCATAGCCTACAGACGAGTCATAGTGGGGGACACCGCAGGCGACTGAAGGTGGTGGAGGCAGGACCGACAAGTCCTTGGAGGGGAACCTGCAGGTGACTGCCAAGGCGAGTGAGGGTGAGCCAGGGGGCAAGGCAGGTGGGACCTGGCCCCTGCGCAAGTGTCCTCTTCTTTTCCGAGACACCGAAAGGTGGGGACCTGGCTGGGATCCACTGCATTAGGGCGATGGTGAAGGAGTTAGTCCCCTGTAGGAGTCCATTGGGGCCATCAGCGAAATTCATGAGGGATCCCATTCAAGCTCCTCCTACCCCAAGGGGGAAGGAGCAGTATTCTGACAGTCTGGAACCTCCGCTGGGACAGGGAATGGTGGTGCAGGAGTTGGGACTGGAAACAAGACAGGCGGAGCCAGGACATGGGGCATGGGCAGAACCAGGGCCGGGACATTTGGCATAGGTGGAGGAGAAGCCTTGGCGCAGCAGCGAGCAGCACAGTAGCAGGGGCCTCAGGCGTAGCAGCAGGCATAGCCCCTTTAAGGACCTTCAGGACCGGCAGGTCAGGTTCGGACAGAACAGGCTGGTTAGACAGCACAAGAACAGGTGGGTTGGGAACATCAGGTTTAGCTGTCAGGGTTGGTGCCTCAAGAGTAGGCGCTGCTCTTTTAAGTGACCATAGGACCAATGGCATCTGAAATTATCCTGGCCCCTTTTAGAGCCAGGTACGATTCCGGGAAGAAGTAAGCTGCCAGTGTTGGCCACATAGTGGCTACGTCAGACACATGCTCGTGCGTCAACCCGGTAGGGGTGATGTCGGGAGCTAACGCGGATCAGGAGGGGTTCCTTCTGATTACCAGCTGGGGGAGAAATGACGGCGAGAGAGACAGCACCCATAACTATTGTTGACTTGTCTGGGCGCCATCGGTTTCTCTGCTTCTTTTTACAGCTTATGGTCTGGGTCACGTCGGGCAGATCAGCCAGCGGATCTATGGGCAGACTGCAGTCTATGGTGATCTGTTGTCTGTTTATCTCTGCTGCCTGACTCCAGAGCTGCCGTAAATTTAGTCTCACCTCTTCGGCCAGGAACGCATCTTTTGACTGGGAAATCCCTTGCAGGACATCCCCCCGCATGAATAGCCAAGGCACGAGCCGCAGGGTCTTCTTAGATGTCTGGCTGTTGCATCCAGTATACGGCCTTGCTGACTAGAGCACTGTATTCTATCTCTGTCAGTGTAGGCGTCTTCTTTCTGAGGTCTGTCATTATGTCATGTGCTGCGGTGCTCAGACCAGGCAAAAAGGGACAAAAAGGGATCTAACGGGGAAGTTGATAGGCATACGGGACAAAATCACTAAAACACAACGTTAATCTGGGGATACAAACTCTGACGTGGATTTTAAATACACAAGACTAATGGGCCGAAATGCAGAACAGCTGAGAACAATCAGGAATTCACATAAGGCAACGAGGGGGGAGTGGCACATGGAAGGATCGTACGAGCAGGTGATGACACTTATATCCCACAACTTTTCAGCCCTCGATCTATGTTAGAAATAATAAAGTAGTGAAGGAGGAAACATCCATTCAACCATCTAATTCTCGCAAAACATTTGTGTAGCTTAGCAAAATTAACGGTACTGTTACAGCTAAATATGCTGATTTTAAGATGTTATGGACAAAAATATAGCGGACTCCAAAAAGAATCGGGATGATTGTTAAACTGATTTTTAGTGAATTAATTGTTTTCTGAAAATCCATTATGTCACCTATTCTCCTCATTTGAATACAGTGCTGCAGTGTAAAAAGTGGATTTTAAAGTATTTAATTTTTTTTAAGGGTGGGCCGATGTGAACTCACAGAGAAATGCTGTGAGGCGCTGGCTTCAGCTCTCAGATCAAATTCCTTACCCCTGAGAGAGCTGGACCTGAGTGACAATGACCTTCAGGATTCAGGAGTGAAGATGCTCTCTGTTGGATTGGGGGATTCACACTGTAAATTGGAGATACTGAGGTCAGTATTCCACACTATAACCTGGGCGTAGTAATGTGAGTATTACTGGGTTTTTCACACTGTACGCTGGAGATACTAAGGTAGAAAATAACTAGTGATAAAATAAAGCAGATGGACAGCTGCTTTATTTAAAAATAAAGCAGAAGTATCTAAGTGTACAGGGTGAATAAAAAAATGAAATTTGACTCACTAATTGTCACACGGCACGAGCGGCGAGCAGGCAAGGGAGGCAAGAGCAGCCAGGTTGACAGAGGAACGGGGTTTATTTGATGATAACAGACAGGACAGGTACTCACACCAAGTATCGACGATGACAGATCTGGGGGAAACTAACCGAGACGCGGACTAAATACACAAGACAAGCTGAGTTAAATGACCAACAGGTGAGAACAACCAGGCATAAACATGAGGTAACGAGGTGGGCGTGGCACACAGGAGGATCGGACGGAGCTTGGCGTGACGCTAATAGGAATGTTGAAAGGAAGACTGCATTGGAGGCTAAGGATGAGTTTCTTCCAATATTTGAACTTCAAAAGAGTGCTAAAAGCTGAAATCACTAATCTACTGGGTAGTAAGGGCCTTATAATTAAAGATGAAATTGATATAGTGAATGAGTTTAATGATTATTTTACACGGTTGTTCACAGTAGAGGTCATGAGTTAACTTACCACTATTTAGTATAAATACAGCATTATCTATAACCAATATATAGCACCTCCACAATTATCGGCACCCCTTTGTAAAAGTGGTTAGAAAAAAATCCACCTTTTGGTGAAGTTGCTTTATCTCACTCTGAAAAAATTAGAAAAATACAACCTTTCTCTGAAGTAAGTTTATTCAAAGAAAAACAAGTAACAAACATCCTTCATCAAGAAATAATTATTTTCAAAAAAACATATGTGCCACAATTATTGGTACCCCAGAATTTAATACTTGCAAGTTTTTTTCTTGTAGCTTCCTCAAAGAACTCAAGCTGTAATGTTATGACGGAGAATGCGGAAATGTTTTTTTCATTATTGTTTTTGTCGTTTGTTTGAAATAAATAAAGATTGATTGATTGATAACTTAAACACGATCTACCTCTCCTAAATCCATGTTGGCTATCCCTCAGAATGTTATTTATATCCAGGTAATCTACCATTTTCACTTGTATGCAAGTTAAACTGATTGGCCTATGAAATTGATCACAAAAAGTCCTGATCTGTGATGTACTTAGATTTCCAGAAGGCCTTTGATGTTGTCCCCCACAAATGGCTCTTGCTTAAGCTCAAAGCTGCAGGGACTTTAGGAACTGTAGCAGCGTGGATCTGTAGCAATTGGACCGAAAACTGGTTAACAGACAGGAAGCAGCAAGTAGTTATTAGAGGCACAATGTCACAGTGGGCCTGTGTTCATAGTGGGGTACTGCAGGGATCAATTTTAGGACCACTATTGTTCTTAATTTACATTAACGATATTGACATTAATACATACAGTAAACTGGTTAAATTTGAAAATGACACTAAGGTGGGTGGTGTAGCAGATACTGTACTATCAGCACAGAGGCTACAATGGGATCTTGATTTAATTAGCAACTAGGCTGATACCTGGCAGATGAAATTTGACATAGATAAATGTAATTAAGGTAATTCATGCAGAGAGCAGAAATATAAAGTACAGATATTTTATGGGTTCCACTGAAATAAAGGTAGCTAATTATAAGAAAGACCTCAGTTTGTATGTTGATGCTTGCATGTTCCACTCTCGCCAGTGTGGGGAAGCAATTAAAAAGGCCAAGAGGATGTTGGGTTACATCTGTAGGTGTGAGGAGTGTAATTCAAAGGAGGTGATGCTAAGATTATACAATTCCTTGGTAAGACCTCAGCTAGAATGTTGTTTTAATGTGAGAGGGGGATATAGGACTTTCGAAGGAACAAACAGATTTGCTTTGGTCCGTTTTGAAATCTTTATTAAAATACACAAAATGATGATATATTTCATAAGCATCGATAGGTAATCCTATTAATTAATAAAATACATAAGCAGCTGCAAGCCATCTAAACTTGGACATGCCATCATTACCCACCTTCACACACCGACTGGGGAGCCCATTTTATTCCTGGCAGGAAACCGATACGTGATTCCCGAAAAGTGCTCTGCGATTCGTGCTCTATTCCACAGCTGGGCTGTTGTTTCATCTTTTAGTGCACTTGAAACTTTCGACTTACTTGCAGTAAATGACAGCAAAGTTTGGCCTTTCAAAATTGTGCATACATGACACTTCAGACCTGAAGTTCCAAAATTGTGCCCGCTGTATGTGAGTATTTTGCTGCATTTGTCGCAGCTCGCAAAAGGAAGGTTCTTTCCATCGTTGTCACATACTATCGAAAAACATTTCCAAATATCAGATTTTCCTTTGTTTGGCTTTGTATGTTTGTATGTTCTTTTCTTTAATAATGAACTAATATCTCTAACACTAAGCTTTCCACCTGCGTCATGCTCTTCAGACATTTTGCCTTGGTGTGGGCCTGTAGCCTATAGTTCCACGCATGAACCACGCGAGAATTAGATTCCAACCTTGCGCCTGTAAATTGTTATTATTTTAATTTAGTCATTCTTGTTGCTTTTGTGCAGTAGATAAATAATAGAGTATTTGTTTTTAATAAATAAATTTTAAGATAAGTCCATTTTGCGGGAGACCCGCGATTAATTCTATTCCCTCGCAACCTGCACATACATGAGGAGCTTACCGCCCGCACCCGCATTCACTCATCAAATCTTGTCCCGCACCACTCGGTACATTGAGTCCCGTGGGAGTGCAGGTCTCTATCCAGGACCTTGTTTTTCCAAGGGAAATGTACTTTGTTCTGTCTGTAAGATAAGACTGAAACCAAGACCAGGCAGTGTCAGTTAGTCCAATGGTGTGATGTAACCGATTGAGGAGTATATCATGGTTAATGGTGTCAAACGCAGCAGATAAATCAAGAAGAATGAGTAGAGAAGGTGAGCCAGCATCAGCTGTCATCAGCAAGTCATTTGTGACTCTAATTAAAGCTGTTTCTGTGCTATGGGCAGAGCAAAATCCAGGCTGATTTTTTTCAAAGAAGGTGTTGTATTTGAGGTGATCCTGAATATAGATGGCAATTACTTTCTCCAGTACTTCAGTGAGGAATGGAAGGTTGGAGATAGGCAAAAACCTCTGGATCAAGAGTGGGTTTTTTGGGAAATGGTCAGATTATAGCAGTTTTTAAAGCAGATGGAATGTAGCTAGCCTGGAGGGATTGATTTATGATTGTGGTGATCAAAGGAGTGATGGCAGAGATGTTTGTTTTCACCAAGGCTGTAGGAAAGGGGTCCAGAACACAGGTGGAGGGCTTCATCTTCCTAATAATTTCTTCAAACTCTTGTTGAGAAACTTCTAGGAAGCACTTCAGAGGCTGAGCAATCTCAGGCCGTGGATTGATGGTCAGAACAGATAGATCTGGGGGACCTGGAACAGACAAGCAAATTGAGTTAATTTTTGCTTTGAAGAAGGTCATAAAATCATTACAGTGCTCTTCTGTAATTTAAATAGGTATAGGCGTTTCTGGTTGGAGAAGTTGATTTACAGTGGAGAATAACTCCTTAGAGTTTCCACGGCTGGTTTTAATGACATTTGAATAAAACTGAGACTGTGCCTCTCTAAGGGACTTTGAGTATGCCTTCTGATGTTACCGATAGGCCAGTTTGTGTACAGAGAGACCAGTCACATTGTGACACCACTCAAGGGCACACCCAGCTGCCTTCATTTTTTTGTAGCTCACAAGATATTTATCTGTGACATCCATGGTGACTGTGAACAGGTATACAGGCCCACACAGCATGCAGATATTTATCTGTGACACCCATAGAGCACTGCGGGCAGGTATATAGGCCCACATAGCATGCAGATAATTATCTGTGACACCCATGGTGCACTGCGGGCAGGTATATAGGCCCACATAACATGCAGATAATTATCTGTGACACCCATGGTGCACTGTGAGTGGGTATACAGGCCCACAGAGCATGCAGATAATTATCTGTGACACCCATGGTGCAAAAATATCAGTGCTGACTACTTTTTTATCGATTGACATGTTTTCTGTGAATTACTTTGTACTGAGCTGAAGGTCACTATATGTTGTCACTATGAATATGTTCTTGCAGACTTCCATCCTGAAATCAGAACTGGGGAAAAGGTTAAGGTCCTGATTCCAATTAATTTTTGGTACAAATATCAAAGTGTCTGTCATAGATAAAAGTTTATATATTTTAGAAGTTAGTTTCTTTTTATTTTTAAGTTGGAGAATATTGTCTCATCTTAGGAGGATTAAGTGTATTATTTGTAAGGCTCATTTTGGTTTTGATGCTGGATTCAATATCTAAATATTAGAAAAATTACCTATTCTCTACTTGTATTTATGGATTGAGTCTTTGAATGTCATGAAATGACTGTTATTGCAAAGGAGACGGAGATGTGTAATCCCTTTCTGTTCCCATGAGTGATAGTTAATAGTGGGATTGTGAAGCAGGAATTCCACATTATTCCATATTGCGGAGTATTTACAAGGTCTGAGAGTGCAGTTAGTGATTTCAATGGCTTTCCACTGGGTTGTCAGTGTTGTGGCAATGGCAGTATTGTTAAAGCAGTTTTGTTTCTTTAATGAAATATTGAGGAAGGGTAAGTCTGCACATCAGATTCTTACAGTACAGCTGCTCCTGCTGTAACCATGAGCTGCTGTTACTACTGTAGTGTGACCATTTAGTTAAGTATTGCAGTTGGTTTGCTAAGTAATAATGAAGAAAATATGACCTTGTAATTCACCTTGAGATTAATTTTTATATGTTGAATGTGTTACGATCGGTGATCAGACGAGCGGGTAAACAGGCAAGTCGATTCGGAAGTGTGACACCCATGGCAGGCAAACAGGGTTTATTTGCACAGACTGGGCTGACAGCAAACAAACATCAATGACTGATCTACGGGACTCAGATGTTGACTCAAATACACGAGACCTTAGAGAACTTAACAGGAAACAGGTGAATATAATTGGGGTGATACGCGAGGTAACGAGGTGGGCGTGGCACACAGGAGGAGCGAACGAGCAGGCCATGACAGAATGTTTGAAATAGTAATTAATCTGGAGGAGAATTTTTATTTTGTTTGTTGAAATACATCCTATTAGTGAGAGTGGGAGATTCATCTATTGTTTTGAGTAATGGGGTGTAGTTGAAGGTAAACAAGTCTGACATAAT
>JAABNX020000120.1:261774-273048 GCA_015163995.2 Mormyrus lacerda
CTTCACATCTGAGAGAGCTGGACCTGAGCTACAATCACCCAGGAGACTCAGGAGTGAAGCTGCTCTCTGCTGTACTGCAGGATCCCAGCTGTAAACTGGAGAAGCTGCAGTGAGTACAGAATGCATTTTACAAAAATGGAACTGGATACTAAGAAAACCCACAATGCATTTCAGCAGTTACATAATAAACGGACACAAACAGCTTCTATTTTCTTCTCCTACTTCCTTGTATCCCACAATCTTATCAGCCCTCAATCCATGTTAGAAATAATTAAGCAGTGAAGCAGGAAACATCCATTCAACTATATAATTCCTGCAAAACATTTGTCTTGGTTAGCAAAGTTAAAGGTACTGTTACAGTTAAACATGCTGACTTTAACGTGTTATAGACAAAAATATAATGGACACCAATCAGAATCGGGATGATTGTTAAAATTATTTTTAGTAATTTAATTGTTTTCTGAAAATCCATTTTGTCATGGCCCCAATTTTCCTTATTCGAATATAGTGCTGCAGTGTAAAAAGTGGATTTAAAAGCATTTAATTTTTTAAAGGATGGACCGATGTGAACTCACAGAGAAATGCTGTGAGGTGCTGGCTTTAGCTCTCAGATCAAACTCCTCACCCCTGAGAGAGCTGGACCTGAGTGACAATGACCTGCAGGATTCAGGAGTGAAGCTACTCTCTGCTGGGCTGGGGGATTCACAGTGTAAACTGGAGATATTGAGGTCAGTCTTGCTAGGTATTCCACACTGTAAACTGGGGGTGGTGAGGTGAGTATTACTGGGTATTTCACACTGTACGCTGGAGATACTAAGGTCGAAAATAACTAATGATTCAAAGTAAAGCAAGAGTATCTAAGTCTACAGGAGTTAAAAATAACATTAGACTCGCTAATTGGAATGTCGAAAGGAAGATTGCCTTGGAGGCTAAGGATGACATTAAAAGTAGAGATGCACCGATATCGATATTCGGATTGGTATCGGCGCCAATCCAGACCTATTAGACGGATCAGGTATCGGCTATGCGTGACCGATCCACGTCCTGTACTTATTTAGTTTTTGGCAATCAATCGCATGACAGCTCTTTCCCATTTTACATGTGTTTTTTGCGGCATTCAAATCGAACGCTATCGCTACCCCTCAATCTTTTTTGCTACTCAGTGGGTGTGTGAGTACAGTGACTTCCGCCTGCTGTGACATCATGCGCGTACCCATCGCAGTACGAGGAGCGTAAGATATGTGACGATCTGGGAGTATTTTACGCTTTTAACAGAAACCAGTAGCACGGCGATTTGCACTCTATGTAAAATAAAGTTTTGAGGTGGGAATAGCGTTTAATGGACAATCCCATTTAACAAAGAGCACACAATTGCGAGACAAAGCAAAGCAATGGATGATTTGGGAGTCGCTAACCTGGACTGTCTTGTGAACTCGCTGCAGTTTGTGCTACAAGAGGGGCTGCCATCATAACAAAGTGTAACTGAGCTGACGCCATTGGGAGAAAAACTGTTAAAATTTTAAGCGTCCACCACTTGTGTATACTTGCTTTGAAGATATTCATATTGAACTGCAAATGCCTCAAAATCATTTTTTCCATCTGTATTTACTAGCTTAAAAAATAATATATAAAGTATAACAAAGTAAAAAGAGCTCTTGTATCGGAATCTGTATCGTATCAGCAGTTGTTTATCGGAATCGGATCAGAACTGAAAAAATGTGGATCGCCCGTCTCTAATTAAAAGTTTCTCTCCAAAAGAACTATAAAAGCTGAAATCACTAATCTGCAGGACAGGAAGGGCCTTGTGAAAATGAAACTGATATAGTAAATGAGCTTAATGATTATTTTACACGGGTGTTCACAGTAGAGGACACGAGTAACTTACCACCATTTAGTACAAATACAGTGTCGTATATAAACAATATACAGCGCCCTCCACAATTATTGCCACCTCTTGCAAAGATTTGTAAAAAGCGTTAGAAAAAAATCCACCTTTTGGTGAAGCAGCTTCATCTCACACTGAAAAAATGAGAAAAATACAACCTTTCATTGAAATAAATTTATTCAAAGAAAAACAAATCTTTCATCAAAAAATAATTATCTTGCTTTTAATACTTTGTACAACCTCCCTTTGCCAGTATAACAGCACTGTCTTATCCTATAACATTTTATAATGTTGGAGAACACAGAGCAGAGCACCTGAGACCATTCCTCTGTACAGAAATGTCGCGTTTTACAATGAAACACAATTTAGACTTGGACTTTTAAATCTTATAAAGATTGGTATCTTGAGGGGGAGAGGAGGCTGGCATCAAATGAGTCTAATATTACTAATTTACTATTTTACTCTTAGTTTTAGTTGAAAAGTTTCATACTTTTTCTGAAAGTTTTTCTTGTACTATTTTACCGTATGACTTGGATTCTATGGATTTTATCAAGTTTTATCAAGATTTTTTTCTGTCTACTCACCTGTTGCCCGGATATACTGTTTTAGTGTCTGCTTTGGATTTTACGGATTTTAGGTCAATATGGCATTCAGCTATTCCAGCACACAACTCCGCCAACTTAATCCAGCAACCACTCCTGGAATGAACATCCCCATCATTAAAGAACTTGGACTCCTTTGCAGTCCTCCTTACATTCATAGAGGCTCCGATCAAAAGTTCATCTTCCATAACCAGCCAAAGCGTTCTGCTACCAACATTCCATTTTTCTGGTCACCTGTCGCATGTCTGACGCGTCATCAGAGCACCGTCGCTCCAACTTCTATCAACACTGGAAGTATCGCGAGATCTCTGCACTCCAGCATGGGAAACACCCAAGCCGTTGAGAGAAACACCACGAGATCCTCACATGCCCGGCTGGATTTATTTTCTGGAGTGGACTCTAAGCTGCGTAGAGTGCATTTTAATGTTCTGCGAGCTGTACAGAGATTTACTCCACAGTCATTGGTCAAATTTGAACTGTTCAACTCTCAATCCATCAGCAATAAATCCGCACTGATTGAAGAACACATCAGGGAGAAAGGACTTGACTTCATGTGTTTGACAGAAACCTGGAATGATTGATGGAGTAGGCAGAGCTATTGGCACTCAGACTGTGACTATAGATCACAAATTGGATAACATCACGGAGAAGCTCACAGCTTTGCAAAGGATTTTGGATGGCGGAGACCAGCGTGGACATTAGAAGAGCTGTGAAATTACAGCTTCTCACCCGAAAACTCAAACAGTTCTATCCTATATGCTTTTTGCTCCCCCCTAATCAGTATTGGTCCTCGGCTAAGGCTGCTGCTGAATCAACAACTCCCCCGGCATGACAAGGCAGTGAGACTCTCTTGCATTCCTGTGCATGGTGCAATACACATGGTGTATTGCAACAGCAATAAAGGGTTTTCATCATCATCATCATCATCTTCCTGTGAGTGCCTTGCATTTAAATGTAAGCCCCCTTGAAAGTTAACACCTTCAATCGTGTTGGGTGGGTGGAGGAGCATGCTGTAACAACGCGAGACCTCGACGAGAACCACGGCACTATTGAGCGGAACTGACTACAAAAAAAGTTCATTAATCGGATTCTTTCCATGCCAGCGTATCTCCAGACAGCCTTAAAGTCTAAGAATCACTCTGGTGGCTGTTATCATCCCCACCTTTATAACGGCCAGGTCATATTTCGATGCCCTCGGCAGCTCTGTATGGTCCCCTAACAGGCACAGTCTTGGTGACTAAGGTATTGTCATACCCAACCCTTTCCTCATATATTGTAAATGGATTTTACAGTTTACATTCCCAGAGTTAATATACAAATGTTCCCACTTCTGTGTTACATTTCCAAAATGCCCATCCTATGGGGTTTAGAAGGCATAGCATAAAACCCATGTATTCACTTGATGATATTGAATAGACTTACCCCTAGCCTCCCGTATGTACTTTCCCATATCTTTCAGTATTTTTAACCGTTCCTCCTCCCTGAATTCACATTGTACTGTAAGTCTCTTTGCCAAATCCTTTGATAGCCCATTGAAGAATTTATAGAACCTGGATGCCCTGTGTGGTGTACTTGGTCCATCACTGGGTTCTTACCCTGAATGAATTTACCCTTAGTGATACAGTCTCTGATTTGTAAATACTCCCAGAAATTCCCTTTGTGCTCCAAATCATATGTTTGCATGAGTTCAGGAAAAGACATAAAGTTTCCATCTAAATGCAAGTCATTTATCTTGTGAATCCCTTTTTTAAGCCAGAGGTCCCAAAAAATAGTCCTTTTCCCAATCCGTATGTCCGGGCTGTGCCATAGAGAGTGTGATACTTTACTTATCCTGTGTACCTCTTTCCAGGTTGACTTATAATGAGCCAATACTGGGTTTGAGGAGAAATTACATCCATCAGTCTTTGATCCATGTGAGAGAATGTCCAAAAATGCGAAGGGTGTGACCAACTCCTGTTTCATTTTTATCTAGCTTATCACTGTGTTTGCACTTCTCCAATGCTCACTCAATCTGGCCATTTCAAATGCAAGGTTATACAGCCTAACATTTGTTTTATAAGATGTATAAGTCCCCGCATATTGTCAACTGATGACCGCTGTTTCATAAAACCTACTTGGTCATCGTTTATGATGCCTGGTAGCACCTTCTCCAATTGCGACGACAGTGTTTTTGTCAGTATTTTACAGTCTAACCCCCAGCAGGCTTACAGGTCTAAAGTTAGATGGGTGTCATGTATCTCTATCTTTTTTAGGGATAAGAGTAATTAAGGCACCATTAAATGTGTTAGGTAAAGAACCTATTGTGAAAGCTTCCAAATATACCTCATGTAAAATGGGAGTATGTCGATATATTTTTTATAATATTCAATCGGGAAGCCGTCCAACCCAAGTGACTTCCCATTTTTCATGGATAGAATTGTGTTTCTTATCTCATCCTCTGTCATAGGAGCATCCAGCCTTGCTCTTTGCTCATCTGAGATAGTGGGTAGTTGCAGGTTTGAGAAAATCTTCTCCGCCTCTTCTGTGGTAGGTGTGCAGTCAAATGTATACAGATCTTTGTAAAAATTTTCAAATACCTTATTGATTTCTTTCAATGATTTAACCACTCCACTTCCCGTCTTAATTACTGGAATATTGTAGAGATATCCTGATGTTTCAGTTGCCTGGCTAATAATCTGCCACTTTTTCCCCACCTTCATAAAAGTTTCAGTCTAAATCATTTTAGTACAGATAAGGCATATTCTACTTTTTTGTTATATATCTCGTGTAATGGATACTTACGATCACAGATACTTTGGTGTATCTTATCAGTGTTATGTGTTGCAAAATCATTTCCAAGTTACACATCTCCTTTTCTAACTGTTCTACACCTTCCCTTTTTCTCACTGTATTTTCCTCCACCTGTCCTTTCTCTCTCTGTATTTAGCCTCCACCTGCCTTTTCTCTGTGTATTTTCCTCCACCTGCTCTTTCTCTCTCTGTATTTAGCCTCCACCTGCCCTTTCTCTCACTGTCCGTCTGTAAGTCCATATGTAGCTCCACTGCACCATGATCACTAAGAGCAATGGCTCCTATCTTACAATCCACCACCGAGTCTATTAGGGTGCTTGATATTACAAAAAAAATCAATCCTTGAGTGTGACTTGTGACAGTGAGAGTAGAATGTGTTTTCTCTCTCACGTGGATTCACTAACCACCATACATCCACCAGGCTCGGGTCCTCTGCTAGCACATGTATTGCGGTCCTATTCCTAGGTATATGTTTACTGCTAGACTTGCTCTTATCAATCATCCCATCCATCACTTGATTAAAATCTCCTGCCAAAACAACCTGACCTTCCACATCTCTCACCAGTGTATTGATCTCATGGAAAAAACAGGATCTCCCTTATTGGGAGCATATATTGCATAATATTGTTCTAACTCCGTTAATTAGGGATTCAATACAAATAACTCTTCCTTCTTTGTCCTTTCTTCGCTTTAACATAACAAAGCTTAGATTCTTGTTTATTAGTGTCATCACACCATTTCATTTACTTGAGTAGGAACTATGAAAAACATTCCCTACCTAATCCTTTTGAAATTTCTCTGCCTCCTCTTCCTCCATTATGTGAGATTCTTGGATAAATGCTTAGATAAAATTAACTTTTAATTTGGTTGCCACATCCATTTATGTTCCATGATACTATATTGATGTACCTACCAGCGACTATCCACATTCCTATAAGTACTCGATGGTTTCGGTTGTAAGTCACCTGTCATAGTTTTGCCCAAAGAAAAGTGATACAGTAAATTACAATAATCCTAACAACATTCAATAGATCTACTCAATGCTGTCGTGAAACAACAATCAAACCAGAATGAATAAAACAGAAAGAGCCACCCCTCCTTCGGAGCAGCATAGGACATTCTGCTGCTCAGTAACGTTACCCCTCCCCTTACTGACTGATTTCACCCTCCACTGTTTTGCCCAGGCTGTGAGGCACGTTGCTATTGGCAACCCAGCATCAGCCCCGACAGCACCCATCATAAAAGTTACGTTATTTTCCTAGTTTCTCACACACTTCAAACGTCCATTACAGAACCCATAGTCTTCTATTTATCCCTCTTACTTGTAAGCCTTATCTTACTTCTCCTGCTCTGGTTTTCAAGGTTTTCCACTCGTGTCCATAGAGTCTCTAACTTCTTGTCGTGTTTCTCTACATCTTTCTCCATTCGAGCGTTTACGTCCTCCATATCCCATATCCGATGTTCTGTTTCTCCAGGCTTTACTTGCATGTTGTCCACTGTGTCTTTCAGCTCGTTTGTTGTCTCTTTACTCACGACAGCGTCCACCGCCGCCACCTGCAGCGTTGCATTCATGTTCCTTATCTCCTCCATCGCTTTGTTATCGCTCGTACTTTCAGTAGGCTCGTCGCTGTCAGCCATGTTGTTTCTCGTTAAGGGGTAGCTTCACTTGCTCATGCTTTGAAAAAGTTTGCTTACGTACTGCTCGACATTTCACCGCTAATTAACAATATCGGTAGTAAAGTACTTAACTGCAATATAATTGAGTTTACCATAAAAATTAAGTGTGTGTTACTAAATAATGATATTAATGGATGGTCTGTCAGGAGCTCTCCTAGTGTGCTGCCGTCCTTCTCGGCAGTCCCACATGACTCCATGTTGAGCAATATTGACTAAATTATATAATCTATGGATGCTGTCTGAGGCATGTCTTGTCTCGAAGTCTGTCAGATCAAGATGGATTTTAGTAGGAATGACTGTCTCTAATCGAGTGGCGAGAGCTTTTGTAATGATTTTCAAGTCTGTATTTGTGGTAACGTCTTCATAAATAAGCAAACTACCACATGGAATGGTGTAACCACTTTAATCAGCACGCATACTTTCTTTGGAGAAAAACCGACGGGAGCTGCCGCCAACGTTTACATTCAGCTCTTATAGTTAGACAGAACTGGAAAGCACATCACAACCACTCTCCATAAACAATACAGTTTCACCCCCATATGGAGACATCTACAGTACCCATAAATTAGATGTAAAACAATACACATTACAACAGTATTCATTAGTGAGAGTGGCGGGTAACTGGAGGGTTGTGTTGGGTCTTTATCAGGTCTCAATAACACTGTAATGGCCGGTAAGTGGAGGGCTGTGTTGGGTCTTTATCAGGTCTCAATAACACTGTAATGGCCGCTGTGCTCATATTTGATAGGATCTGTGATGTATGTTTAATTTTATGTATGTTTATCTGCCTATTGTGGACATAATACATCCCAAAAATTATTATAGATTTCTGCAGGATAACCATCTGGTCTGGGCCATTGGTTGTTAGGCATTTGGTTGAAGATCTTATGGAGTTATTCTGATGTTAATGGTGCATCAAAAGTATCTGCTATTTCATTGGTTAATATGGGTAAGTCTGGATTGTTTAAAATGATTCTATATCAACTGGATCTGGTCCTTGTTCTGAGGAGTATTCTTATAAAATATTCGGAAAGTGTTGTTAATTTCGCATGATTATTGAAACACCATTAGAGGAGTCACTTTAACTTAAAAGTAGTGCTTCTACTGGTGAAGTGATGTTATTTATTGGGGAGTTTTTGTCTGTCTCTCTGCAGGCTGTCAGGCTGTAGAGTCACAGAAGAAGGCTGTTCTTCCCTGGCTTCAGCTCTGAGGTCAAACCCTTCACATCTGAGAGAGCTGGACCTGAGCTACAATCACCCAGGAGACTCAGGAGTGAAGCTGCTCTCTGCTGTACTGGAGGATCCCAGCTGTAAACTGGAGAAGCTGAAGTGAGTACAGAGTGTGTGTCTGACACGCTACAGATACTTATGCATGTATGTGAAGAAGAGGCACCAATAAATAAATGTATACAGCAGTACTATGTCATTCTGCTTCTCCTATAGTGTGGATCACAGTGGAGAGTGTAGGACCAGACCAGACTTACAGAAATGTAAGTCTTATTGCATGTTTATATTAATAATACCATTAATACTATGTTATGGTTGTATTCACACAATTGTTGAGATGAGTGTGGCTTTTTGCACTGTGTGCAGATGGATTCCCATGTTTGTGTTCATGTGAGTTTCTGTTTGTGTCATTTTAGACATAAACATAAACATCTAAATGAAAAAAAAGTAAAACATCAAAACCATCACCAAAAACACTATCAATTCATTTAATCGTTTTAAAAAATATATATATATATTTACAAATACTTTATAGCAGCTCATATTGTCTTTGTGTTTGTGTGGGAGTGTAAGATGGTTAAAATATATATTTTGATGTAGTTGTACATCTTTCATTTCACAAAATGGAATCCTTTGCATTTGTTCTTTTTGCGCATGCTGTGAGTGTATGTGTTTTCTTTGTGAGATTAATTAGTATTGTCCTAAGACGGCACCCATAGGCAGTGACAGAGCCAGCCAATCATGTAGGGCTTCGCTTATGAATATTAATAAGATTTCCCAAACCACGGTGCTAAAAGAAATTTGCACCCGGGACACACTGGATGTGCGGCGTAAAATATCGAATTTTATTTCGGTGCCCAGAGCGACCACATGCCAGCGCGAGATGCGCATCTAGAGTCACGCGCGCGGTAAGCGGTTCTCTATGGAAGCGTATTGCATTAATCTAAAAAACAATCAATTCTGCTTTTCTGAATTAACGTAATAATCATCCTGCTTTTCTGAGTAATAAATTTCTGTTTTTCTGAATTAATCACATAACCTTTTAATTTTTCATGATGCACGATTTGTGTAGTTCAATCCAGCTTTATTGATGGTTTGTAGACGGTACTTTGCGTGGCACCTATTCCGCCCCGCTTGACAACGCAGTGTTTTTCCCGGATCAGTAGATACATTATGACATGCTTCACGGAAATAAGCCGATGCATGTGAAATGCATTCAGAGTGGCTTTGCTGTGACTAAAGACCATGTCAGACAATCGCTGTAAATACTGGATCCTCATGGAGCGCAACTCAGGCTTCCGCTTGTATTGGAATCCAGGTCCAAACTTTTATTAAATATCACTTTAAATATTTAATAATATATCTTAGATATTCTGTTATTGATGGCCATTTTCAAGCCGCACACGCCGGCTTTAGCGGTTAGAAGGAAAGACACTGACTTTTAGTATTAATCTCTGGTGCCATTTTGTGGTAAATATGCTTGTGGTGAATGTGTCTGATGAATGCCTCTCCTTTGTAATTTTATTTACTTGTAATTAAGCTGTTAGTTTAGCTCACGCTGCACTTTGGCGGCTCTTCCCGCCTGCGTCGTGCACCGTTCGACATTTCCTGAGCTATTTCATAAACTTCAGATCCCGCTTCGTTTGGGGAAGCTGTGCTATTTTTATATTGTACAGAAACATAAAGTACAGGCTGCCTGATGATTTTAATAATTCTCCCTCCTGCCTACAGACTCCTGCCAGCTGATGCTGGACCCCAACACAGCAAACAGACACCTGTCTCTGTCAGGGGGGGACAGAAAGGTGACATGTGGGGCAGAGCTGCAGCCATATCCTGATCATCCAGAGAGATTTAAAGACGACCCCCAAGTTCTGTGCAGAGAGAGTCTGACTGGCCGCTGTTACTGGGAGGCTGAGTGGGATAGAGATGCAGTCCTGATAGGAGTGACTTATAAAGGGATCAGGAGGGAAGGATGGGATTTTGACTGTAAGCTTGGATACAATGACAAGTCATGGGGTCTGGTCTTTGGTTCTGAAAGTTACTATGTCTGGCACAATTATAAACGGATTCTGTTACCCATGGAGCCCTCAGGCTCCCGCAGAGTAGGAGTGTATCTGGACTGGGGGGCTGGCACTCTGTCCTTCTACAGAGTCTCCTCTGATGGACTGATCCCCCTGTACAGATTCACCTCCTCATTCACTGAGCCCCTCTATCCAGGGTTTGGGGTTGATCCAAACTCCTCACTGTGGCTGTGACGTGTTGCTGGTTCTCCTGGCAAAAAGGTAAAATCTCTGCTTTTTAACCTTTATAATCCTTTTTACTCTGAAATGTATGTTTCACAGAAATAAATGCCTGTGTTCAGCGAGTCGAATAAACAAAAAGTATATAATTTAATAGTTTTTCTCTCTGACTAAAATGTAACTAAATGTAATCCTGATTGGGGGGGGGGGGGCGTTCCCCCTCTCCTGTATATGTACATTTTGTCTATTTATGCCTATTTACTGTATTTCCTCCCTGAACAATGACAATAAAGGCTGTTTCTGTTCTATCCTATTAATGTCCTGCTTCAGCGTCAACCAAAGCATGACTGAGTAACATAATGAAACCACAGTCTGGTGGATAAAGTTATATTCACTTTACTGCTGCAGCTGAACATAACGAACACAAAGACACTCAATCAGTGTAGATAATAATCATTCAACTGGAGCTATAAAAGAAAATAAAAACATTGGAAAATACAATTATATCCTGTTACTAACCTGATTCAGTGGATTAAAGTAAATAAATTATTAATTTATCTCATTAAATGATGAAATTAGTTTTATTAAATAATTACACCCCCACCATTGTAAAAGGTCTGCTTACACCCCCATCAGATAGAAGGGGCAGGTGCACAGCTTCATAATCTGTGCTTGGTGTCTGGTAGCAGATTGAAGAAAACTACCTTAGTCACCCTTAAATGAGAAAAGGCCATGTTGGTCTAAGTCTTTCTTATTATGGTGGGTTACTAAAACACAACAGCTGAATGCCCAAATGAGTTTAAATGAGAGTACATTAAAATGGGGCTGATATGGGCCACCCATTTTGTACTTGTG
>JAABNX020000121.1:952-11617 GCA_015163995.2 Mormyrus lacerda
TTATGAATATATATTGCATTATAGACTGGAGCTTCATAAGGCAGCCTGTCATAATGCATAATACACATACTTTTGATATGTTATACCTTTTTACAAATATTTATAACCGTGTTTGCAATACTTTGTGAATGCAGTATAATGCATTATGTATGTGTTCATAAATTATTATAAACATGGCATAAAATAAAATGCTAGCAATATACCAATGTTATGCCTGCAGACTTCAAGAAAGGTTTTTTTCTCTTTTTTTCTTTTACACAAATGGCTGTGATATTTTTAGAATAAAAACAATTTTGGTTACATTTTATGCAAGGCCATATTTTTAGTGATTTAGTAAATAATTTACAAGAAATAATCATGCATTCAAGAAACATTATAAGCATTGTTTGTGACATGGGTCAGTCAATAACTGAAACATTGGGTTTGCAGAATTTATGCATATTGTCAATTAAACAGAATTTTGTTTATTAGTATTTATATTGCCCAAAGTATTATCTTGGGTTTGTGTCACTATGTAACAGCTTAAACATCACTGTCTCGTTTCACTTTTCTGTATGTTATCCCATTGAAATACACAAGTAATCTTTGATTTGTTCCTAATTATTCTGAATCATTTTATTTAAGCATGAATGAATTTGACATATTTGACATACTAGACTTTTTAATGGACTTTTCTTAATGAAATAAGAGCTACTGCACCAAATTAAGACAAAGCAAACTTTCTGACCATAATTTGCTCCTGTTTGCATGGTATAGAACACGAAATGGCATACTAGACTTTACATGATGAAATATGAACTACTGCAGCAAACTCACAGTAAACAAATTTTAGACCATAACTAGCATCCTGTTATCAATAGTATATCATATACAACAATAGTCTTTGTTTCTTTTGATCTTTAGAATTTCTGGTGATACGATGGACAATGTGACTTTAAGAATGATTGAAATTAATTTTGTATACCTTTATCGTATTGTAATATTGCATGTCTTATAAATAGAAGCAAAATTGTTTTAAAAGACTTTCTGAACCAAACTAGTATGGTATAGCACAGTAAACAATATCTGCTGTGTCTTCTGATCTTTACACTTTCTGATGATACAATTGGAATATTCCTTCATGGTTTCTGGGTTAAATAATGACTGAAGCGTCGTGAATACAAAGCAATGTACCATACTCTGGGCAGTCTAAGAAAATTTTACCTAAATGATCTTCCTGTTGAAAGTGTAAATCTTTCCCACTGAAATGCACACATATTCTCTGATTCTTTCAATTATTAATTTGAATTTGTTAGCATGAATGGTTAGTCCTGCCAAATTTGACATTATTCCTTCTATTTGTAGTTTCTCCCGTGACCCCAGGTCCAAATACCAGTATGTACCATTATTTACCATATGCAATATTTCTTCCTTTATATTTACTTTTTTGTGAGTATTTCTATTTCCTTAAATCTCTCTTTGGCTTAGTGTTACCTTCAGAAATGTCAGTATCATCTTATTTTTGTGGTCTTCTGTATGTTCTCCCCAATGTAAAAAAATAGCCATTTAACTTGCAAAAGTTTAGTTTAAATGAACAAACTAATAATTTTGTATTTTAGGGATGAGCAAAAGCAGTAAATTATCAACAGCTTTGTTTAAATTTTGTCATTGTTTAATCAGTTTTGTTTTTTCTGTGAAACTTATGGGTTGTGGCCAATTTTACTGTGCTATTTGAATTTTATTAATGTTAAAGGTTGTCTGCAATGTTGAGGTTGGGGCTTTACCAGTCATCAGAATGTCAAAGTGTAAATCATAGGGGACCCCTGACCCCCTTTCACTGCCTGGCTAGTTTAAGGACACTCCAACTTTTTTGTAATTTTCCATGGTACGAGAAAATGTATTTAAAATGTATTTAATTTGGCTTCCTTGCCCCCACCCCCAAAAAATAGACCTTTACATTTTTAAGTTGCCCCCCACCCCCAAGATCAAACTCTCTCCTACATGATTGCATTTTTCCATTTCTTAATGACTGGTGAATATGGGGAACAATTTCTTGATCAAAAATAGGTTTTAATTTTCAATAATTTGCTTTCATCTTTTAAAGGTTTTACAATGGAAATTTCATTTAAAATTCTACTCGCCTTTGACAAAGATTTGGCTAATACATCAAGTTTAAAATTTAAAACATTTAAATCAGAAATAGGAGCAACTGTAAGTATATATTCTTAAAATACTTCCAACATTCAGATATACACACATTAGCTTAAATACAATTTTTAATGTAATTTATATGTTTTGCCAACTTTATAATTCTGTACAGTATATTAGTATATGCTACTCCACTGAAGTGCAACATGCTATCAGCATAGTACATATCAATTTACTGTTTGAAGACTATTACCGTTGCAAAAAGCAGTTTATTAGTTATGCATTTTGATTAACATAAAATTTGTTCTTTTACCCAGCTCACTAAACATTACACAAGTTTAAATGGTTTTGTTAGCGTCGATGTTCTTCGCTTCAGGTAAGTTTTTTCCTTTAAACACAGTATATTTAGGTAGTCTGCTTGTTTTTGGTATTATTTATCATCATTATTATTAGTAGGAGTATAGTAGTAATAGTAATATTTTCAACAGTGGTACTAATACTACTAGTGCAAATATAACAGTAGTGAATTTAAGAAAAATAACATACATTTCTAAACACTCATTATTTCTGTAATTTAGATGATATTCCTGTATTTTGTTTGACAGGAATGGCAGTGTGATTACAGACTTTGTAGTGAAGACAAACAGCGTGAATTCCACTGAGATTGCCACACTGAACAGTCAGGTAGCTGTTGATCTTAAGGCCAAGGGTTACGATGTTGACCCAAGCTCCTTCAGTGGAGTTATTCAAGGTAGGATTAAAATCATGGGCACTAAATGGTTTGTCACTGCAGACAGATATACAAAGTTTCACTTGAAGTATTTGAAACGGTGTTGACTTAGTCACCTTAGATGATTTTTCTGTTTAGCTGGTCCATCCACACTGAAATGATAATTTAAAGAAAAGTTGTGAATTATGAGAATCACTTTAATTACAGTCATTTAATTTCGTTATTACTGACAACCAATAAAAAATGTATTGTATTTTGCAGTTGCAATTTTAAAATATTTTCTTATAAAAAGTTTCTACCTAGCAAGATAAAAAATGTTATTACAATGGGAAAGGGGTGAAGTCAATGTTAGTCTGCCTACCTGACCAGCTGACTGTCATTTATTAGTCATTTGCCATTTCAATAAACATGAATCAGTCTAGCCTGGCAATGTGCAGTAACCCTTAACGTCCATAAACTGGATATTCGTAGATTTGGTTATTCACAGGGTGGCCATGAACAATCCACTTATGCTAGTTTAACGGGTCGCAGTGCCAGGTACATGGTTCAAAATGCTATACTGTACACCTAACACAGTGGTATCTCCCATTCCCTTTAAAAGCCAGGTACACCTTCACCTTGGCAGATCGCTGTTACAACGGCGGATTTACCAGGTAGCATAAAAATATTTCTTAGCACAGGAATCTGCGCCTGCGCAAAATTAAAGCACCGAAGCAGCCTGTAATGTTTCTCTTTGTAAAGAACATAATCTCTCACTGCAGGCAAGCGTAGCTTACATCAGTAAGATGGCTCCAACCCGTTACCTTTCTGTACTGACTTTTTAACCCACCACTGTATTTGCAGGATTCCACCAAAGCTCCCTGAGCTCTTTAAATTCCTATTAATGGCACACACCACATTGAAGGGGGAGGAAGGGTGGGGCTTTCTGGACTTAACACTTTCTAACTAATGCAGCTAAACCAAATCTACGCTACACTCATCCTTCCCCGTTATGTATGTTCTCCTATTTAAACAAGCATCTTACAAACTCTTGCTTGGATGAACAGACCATCACACAATAATATATATTGTATCTATTAAAACACCAAAATGAGTGGAAGTTTACTGTTGAATATTAAATAAATTAAATTGAGTTAAATGTAAAAATTAGTAACGAAATGAATAAATTTGCACAACAGGCGCATTAATAGTGTATCTATTAATAGTACAATCTGCATGTTAAAAGTATATAATAAATAAAGCAATTATAATTAATTAGGCATTCATGATAATCAGATTGAAGTACAATTAAAAGTATTGGTAATTTCATATTAAAACACTCATACCTCAAGCATATACGTTCTATAGTTCAATAATCATCACACCCCCATAGTCTCTTGGGAGCATAGTGGCTGGAAATGTGTGTGGTCACTTCAGCCAGACTTTTGTACAGTACTGTACAAGTTAAATTACTAAACAGTGTATAATTCAAACCCCCTGAAATACAGTCTACAGTTTTGTGCATAATATTCAATTCAGTTTATTTACACAGCACATGTTCACAATGTTACATTATATCAAAGCGCTTATTGTAATTTGTGCTACATCACTGTAGCTACTGTAGTTTTTGGCGGATTATCATAAGCTTAAATGAGTCTATATTTGTCACTGAGAGAAAATTATTTTTTCTTTTTGCCGTTTTCTATGCAAACGGGATTAGCCTCTGATAGCTAGCCAGAAGGAGTTGTGTTAACACAAGGCAAAGTAGGACATTCAAAGTAAAGTAAAAAAAAAAAGAGAATTACCGCAGTTTAAATTTTTTTCAATTGTAGGATGTTTAAAAAGACCCCAGATGAACTCTGTAAGTGGACTACTTGATTACCATAAGCAAATTAATTAAACAGAAGTGATACAGGAATGATTCTGTTCCAAGCTTTTTGATCCATATAAGTGGTTGATCACTATAACTGTGATGACTATAAGCTGCAGTATTTCCACTGTGTAAATAAACAGATAAAGCTGGCCTGAGGTTGGCCTTGAACCCACTACTCGAGGATTAACAGTCTGCAGAATGACCAGCAATGACTGGGGGAAAGGTCACAGAAGGCGGGGTCAGACTGGTGCCCACCCTGACATAGTGCTCACATGTGTTGAGATGTTTGCTTAATTCAGTAAAAATATCACAAATTTATTGGATTCTTAACAAAGATCATTACTTCATTCATTTACAAGAAATATATCTCACATTATTTTAAGTTTTTAAATAAAACATCCATTTCAAGTACTAATGAATTGGAAACACACAAGTGAACCACTGAAGTTCATTGACAAACAACACTGGGTGCTTTGTAATTAATAACACCTGTTATGGACCCCAGTCTAGGGGATAGTGAGTAACAGGATAGTGGTATGGGAGGAGTGTGGTCTGGGGTAAAACAAACAAGGTGCACATAATAAATTGAGTCACCAAGTGTGTATTGACCAATGACAATAATTTTAGTGTATGGGAGTGACCGCAGCCAAACCACAAAAAACAATGAGCAGAAGCACATGAACAAACTAACTAACCTAACAAAGAACAAGTAACACAAAAGACAAGCAGCTTCTCCTAACTCCCTAAACAAAGTTACAATACAGTGAAAACAGAAGTGGCAGTCAGTCCCTGCGTTCATGCACATTCTCTTTGCACATAACACAAACAAGGGCAAGGCTTAGTTGTTGTAATTACAGAAAAGAAGGTATATGGGGAAATCAAATACAGAGACTAGCGACAAAAACCCAGGGACCAAGTGAGAATCGATAAACCAGACCCAAAACAGACTATTTGCAACATATTCCTAAGGGACTGGTGAAATCTTTCTAGGGCACCCTGGCTTTCCAGGTGATACGTACTGGATACCGCATGCTTAATGTCTAACTCCTGGAGAACCTGGGCAAACAGTTTTGAGGTGAAATTGGACTGTTAGTCTGACCGCACAAATGTGGTGAAGTTATTATCACCTTGGTGTGTATACTGCATGCACAAGGATGGCCTCAGGGAAATGAGTAGCCATGCCCATGAGGGTGAATAGCTAACAATTCCCTGTGCAAGTTTTTGGCAAGGGTCCCACACAGTCAAGAATTTCACATTCGAAAGGTTCCCCATTTACAGGAAGGGGGTGCAACAGAGCAGGCGCAATAGTCTGGTTCGGTTACCCAACTAGCTGACACATGTGACACGACCTGCAATACTGTTTTACATCTGAAATTACACCAAGCCAAAAGAAATATTTCCAAATTTGAGACGTCTCTACGGCAGTGTCCTGGCAACCCTGCAGAGACACATCTACCTTCTGAGCAGTGATTAACTCCACCTTAGTGTGGGGAACCTCCTGGGGCTTGTGGTTACAGTAGACATAAAGGTATCTGGGAGGTCCATCTTGGCACAGTGCACGAGTTAACACACAAGTGGGGAAAACCGTGGGGTGCTCCTCAGCCACATCACCGTGATACTACTCAGGGTCGGGAATGACCTCGGACAGAGGCACCACCTTGCCTCCTGCTATGTCATTCCCCAGCACAAAGGTTATCTCACACATAGGGAGTCGTAGTTGCACCGCGACACACACATACCCTATAAAACTTTCCAATTCTAAACATACACGATGCAGTGAGACTGCTTC
Source organism: Mormyrus lacerda (assembly GCA_015163995.2). Classification (NCBI taxonomy): domain Eukaryota; kingdom Metazoa; phylum Chordata; class Actinopteri; order Osteoglossiformes; family Mormyridae; genus Mormyrus; species Mormyrus lacerda. The sequence goes on from JAABNX020000121.1 coordinate 7,451, forward strand.
CACACCTAATCCAATACCCTATTTTAGCACATCATTCCCACAGTATGTCATTTCAGAAACTGGCAGCACAACTTTAATCAGAAAGCAGCCCCGGTATCACACAGAATAGTCACAGGGACCGATGGCCCCCTGTCACCTCATGACACGGACCCCATCGTAACGAAGGGTGAGGTGGCGGCTCCACAGTAGCCGAGTGATCAACCACGTGTACCTTGCTTGCTGCATCATGAGCCTCTTTGCATTTCAAAGCAGGACAGGCTGAAATAAGGTGTTCATGCTCATGGCAAGCAATAGAAACATTCTTGTGTTTCTGCAGAAGCCGTACGGGCCGTGTCGCTTCCAGCGGTGTGCGCTGCTTTGACTTTATGAGGAAGCGGAGTGGGGGCAAACACCAATAAATGCGTCAATAGAAATGAATTAAAGCACCACTTTTCAAACAACACAGCCTTCTCTCGAATAAACTCCAGATAAGTTTGAATAGGAGACGTCTGTAGCTTATGAAAGTTTTACCGGTAGCACCATTTCATTTGCACGAAGCATCGTGGTTTTCACCACCTCATAATCCATACTCTATTCCAGGGACAGTGTGTTCGATTCTTTTGAAAATGGGGACGTAAGCATCCGCTTCGTTTTCCCTAAATACAGGTACTAAGCAAGCATCCACGACTTTCTGTGAGCACTGTAGGTTTGGGTGGTATTGTGAAGGCAACAATTTGATACTGCCCAAGTCTACTTAGACATCTCATGCCCTCTGCACAGTTCACATCTTTCTCCCCTATGTGCATTTTATATTATGCTGCAGTTTGCAATATTCTGGTAGTTTTTTCAAACAAAATGTTAATTTCTTGTTAACATATAAGCCTACTGTATGCATATGTATTTGAGTTGTTTTAGGCTGATATGAGATGTTCTGCAGCTTAACTACAGAAAGCTGTAGGGTTCAGTTCTATATATATTGCTTTACAAAATAAATGCAATTAAAATAGTTGCGATACAATTTTATATTGCTTGTGTTTGCTGAGCCAGTACCACAGTCTGACTGGCCCCATCATAGCTGTTAATAAATTTTATGGCCTGACTGCAGACTGAAGTTGCTCATTCCTGATTTAGGTTTTAGGGCTCAGGCTGAGAAATTCCATTAATGTCTGAGCTCGGGTCAGACAGATATGCCATGGGCCTGGGCTGGGTTTGGACTGACATTTCAGACTTGTGCTGGGCTCTAGAATAAAGTATGCCAATGTTTGCCAACCAAGTCCTTGGGAACCTCCAAATTTTTGCTGCCTTCCAGCTCCCAGCCAATAAAGAACATAAAATACCTGGTACAGTACAGGTGTGTTAAGAGCTGAGAGGGAACAAAAAATGGACTGAGAAACTGTACACTAATATTTTCCTTATGGCAGGTCAATACTTGTGTCCAGATGGTTGTTGGTTTGGATCCCGTGTCCAACAGAGTAACCATATCACTGTCGACCCTTTGAGCAAGGCCATTAACCCCAGCTACTCCAGGGATGCTGGATGCTGGGGGGTTTGTGTGATGCACCAGCAAATCTGATTGTTACTGTATGATTGCATGCTAACAGCTTCTCCCCTCCTTATTTCTTTAAGGAAATCAGCCTTTTATAAGGAACTATGATATTATATATCCTGGTACCACATTGCAGCTGACTTGTGTGGTTCCAGTAACTATGCAAACGATAACTGGGTCATGGGTCGTGAATGGTCGGGCGGTGCCAAACACTGCAAAGTATTCAATCACCAATTCACCTCCCACACTGACTGTTCGGGACATGAACGCTGACGACAGTGGTAAGTAGATTTACAACTTGTGATATTTATGTTAGGATGTAAAGTAAAGTGTGGCAAGTGATGGTATTAAATGACGAGTAACGTGGTATACTCCAAATACTATCTCTCTCTCTTTGGATTAGGTTTATATTATTTTGTGGGGACCAAATGTCCCCCCAATGTAATAAAAACCTGATTTTTTGATGTTGTGGGGACATTTTTTAATAGTTTTATGTTGTTTTGATACATCCAATACTTTATTTCTCAGACTGCTTGCACTCCGCTTCACCCAAATATTACAAATTTAATTATCACTTTGAAAATGTAGGTCATTCTTTTTTTAACAAAGGTATTTGGCAAGACTGACACCTTTTATAGTATGGTAGTAATAGGACGTAATTTATGGATTGCCATAGTACTGACAATAAAATTTTTGAAGATATACTCAGTGACAAAAAAGTTAAGCACCCAGATGGAGTGCTGGAAATGAAATGAATCTGCATGCGGTGAAAGGTCAAGTAACTGTATCACAATGATTATAATATCAGATAAAACGGACAACAGAGTTGGCAGTATGGACACACTGCTGGTCCCATGTCAGTAGGGTGTGGCACCCCCCTGGGCCTGCATATGTGCAGTGATATGTAGTGGAAGAGAGTCGCACAGGCGTTGTATCCTCTCCTGTGGCAAGTAGGCCCACAACTGTTGGAAATGGCCCTCGCGATCATGCAGATTGGCACTCGACTGGGAAAGATTGGGGGACCTGGCTGGCTACAGGAGGACCTCAACTTGACCCAGGCAGGTCATAGAAACAAGTGCCGTGTGTGGACAGTTGTTGTGTTCTTGAAAGACTGTACCTGGGTGCTGTCTCAGGAGGGGTAAGACATGTCACTGACGTAGCGCTGTGCCGTCAGAGTCCCCCGAATCACTATCAGATATGACCTGAAGTCACACACTATAGCGGCTCACACCATGATGCCAAGAGTAACGCCGGTGTGTCTCTCCACAACATTGGCAGGATTAGTCCTCTGCCCTCGGCACTGCCATATGCACACATGCCAGTCATCTGTGGTAATGCAGGACTGAGATTCATTGTTAAACATGGTAGGACGCCACTCGTCATCAGTCCGTGCCTCCCTGTTATGGCACCACTCCAAACGCAGCCATCTCTGCACTGGTATTAACGGCGCCCTACGCATGGGACAGTGAACCCATCGTCCAGCTGATATCAGTCGTCGACTGGGGGATGACACTGGGTGTTGAGATTCCAGTACCTGTGTCCGGATGGCAACCGCATATGTCATGGGGTTCCATATTGCTTGCCACAAAATATGACGATCCTCCCTTGACTAAATTTCACAATAAATTTTAGGTTTTCACATGATGTATTTTTCAATGACGGTTCTATGAACCAGCTATTTATTTCATGCCAGAGTTCTCTGTCAATCACTTTGAGGGGGTGGGACTGAGCCTGTGATTTGCTAATCCTTTGTATTTCATTACTCAGTGTAGCAGATATAGGAAGTAGTTTGAAAAGTCCTGAGATGCTGTGGAGGATGTAAGGGAGGTCAGTAGTTGGATGTGTATAGTAGCAGAGCAAATGCAGGAAAGAGGCTCTGTCATGCCAAACCTCTAACCCCTATGAAACGCCGTTGGGGTATACTCTACGAGATAGAAAACATCTTCACATGGCATTTTCCCCTCTATACGTCACCACATGGCATTTTTCACCCTCTAAACATGGTAAACATTCCCATATAAAAAGAAACGTGTAGACATGCCTTTTTTATATCGTGTCAACACAGTACAAATGTATATGTTAAAAAAGGTCTTTCAGTACCAAAATATACCTAGGCTTATACTGATCTATTCAAGGATTAAGTCTGTATTGCATTGGTTCCCATCTGATATTTCAACTTTTAATCATAACCACTGAAACTCAAAATTTGTGAAAATTTCTACAAATGTTTCCTTGACAGCAGTAAATCCAATCACAAGCTCGATTCCACTTGCCCAAAGTGATTGACAGAGTGCACCATTATTATGAAAAGATGAAAAGAAGCATTATGAAATAAATAGCTGGTTTGGAAACCTGGCATTCAGAAATACACCAATGTAAAAAGTTTTATAAATGAGCTCCATGGTTAAGGGGCATGGTAGTATTTTTATCTGCTGTGAACTGTGAATAATATCCATGTTTTTTGCTGTTGTTTTTCTCTTCATAATCCAGGAATATACACTTTCACAATGGCTCAGTCGCCCTTTACATTCAACCACACGGAATCCATTTTAGTGACAGATGTCGTTCCTCCCATTATTCAGCTGAATAAATTAGCAATTAATGTTCCATGTGGAGCAAATGAAAATATCCCACTGAACTGC
>JAABNX020000121.1:38188-57188 GCA_015163995.2 Mormyrus lacerda
ATTTGCTGCTCATTTATGTATTGTCTGTTGTCCTTGTTGCACTTGTCTTATTTACTTGCTGTTTTTGCACATGTCTGGACACATGCACTTTGCATAGTTGTCTTGTCTATGTGGCATACGCGGAATCTGTTTTTTTTTTGTACTGTCCCAGTCCTTTTATGTAGCACTATGGTCCTGGGGAACGTTTCACTGTGTACTGTACCATGTATATTGTTGAAATGACAATAAAGCAACTTTGAACCTTGATAAACAATACATGGATGATCAATACAAATGTCGCATACAGGTGTCAACATTAAATGGAATAACTGAATAGCCCTGTGAAGTAATACAGCAAAAAGTGTCTGGGGAATCATGTGTAGGATCTGAGATAAACTTGTTAAATGTGCTTTCAGAACAGCCAATGTTTGGAATTATACTTGGTTCTTTTATGATTCTTACGTCACCCAGTAAAAGGTGTCTTGTTTAGTTTAGTAACCACCCAGCAGCTGCGTGGTTTGTACAAATAGCAGCTGCCTTGAGAAGGGGAGTTTGTAGGATATCAGGTTCAGAACAGATATTTCATAGGTCCCATGTTCAATGGCATTTGTTAAAGGATAAATAATAAAGGGTAATGTCAAGCAAACATGCGCACCCTCCCGAAAGGGACTCAGAGATCGAGGGAAAGTTAATGTGGAAATGTAATAAAGGGGATAAGGGGAAACCATCCCCAAGGCAGATAATGGAACTGGTGACTGGCCTGAGACTAAAGACAGCTTGTAGAAATGGGAATCGTCAGACTGAGGGTAGATTGCCAAAGGATTGCACTCTAAACATACTGTAGCTAGAATGTTGTGAGACAATTGCGGAAAGCAGGGGAAATAGTTGTTGTAGTAAGGGAATGTACAAACCAGAATATTATTATCAGTGAAAGTCTGTGGCCTTCAAGAGAGATAGGAAAGCTAGTTTGGAGCAGCTGTGAGGTAAAGTTAGCAGAGAGATAAGGGGGGCCGATCCGACTGCTGCTGTTTCTCTATCTGAAGCTGGTGCTGAGGAGAGGAAAAAGCCTCAATCAGATCTCCTGTATCCGGTCTTACTTGAAGTGTCCCTTCCTCCACCGCCGCTGCCTGTACCTTGCCCTCCTTTTCCTCAACGAGGGACTGGGCCAATGAAGAAGCTAATGGTGGAGGCTACCTTCTACATGGAAGGAATGCAGCCCGAGATCCGAGAGCCCCTAAAGCAAGTTTGCCTCGACTGGAGGGGTAAGGAATATGAATTGCCCCTCCGAACGGTGGCTAAGTTTGTGACAATTAATCCAGGGAGGTACCAAGGAAGAGAAAGAGGATGGGGTGATCCACCTGGAGGACATAGAGACAAGAAATGCTGGAACTGCGGGAATCCCAATCACTTCTACAGGAACTGCCCTCTGCCTCAGGTTGTGCAGAGGAATCAAGCTGAAAGAGCGGAAGACATAAGACCAGGGCCTGTGATGTGTTATGCTTGCAAACAGCAGGGACATCTCCCCAGCCTGAGGTCACAAGGCCCCATGTGGCCTACTCCTCCTGCCTAATAGGGGATTACGGGGATGGTGTGATGACCGACTGGCAGGGTGAGCTGGGAAGCAGTCAAGAGCCGTAAAAGCAGTCCATACGGGGTTTATTTGGCGCAGACAGGACAGCAGGGGAGCACACAGCAAACCACGTCAATGACAGACCTGGAGATATGAACTCAGACGTGGACTAAATACACAGGACAGGTTGAACTTAACAGGTAGCAGATGATAACAAGCAGGAATTAACATGAGGTAACGAGGTGGGCGTGGCACACATGAGGATCGGACAAGCCAGGTATAACAGAACCCCCCCAAAGGCGCACACTCCGGGCGCACAGGGGCAGAAAGTAAGACAAAATTTGACACAAAACGGGAAACGCGGACAGACAAACGAGAAAGGGAGACACAGAGGGAACAGAAAACGGAGAAACAACAGGGCGGGGAGTGAACACAGGAGACACTGAGGGAGGAGGAGCAAAGACCGGAGGGACAAAGGGACCAGAGGGGAACGGAAGAGACACAGAGGGACTAGAAGCAGACAAGGGAGGCCAGACAGGAACAGTCGGGAGACCGAGGGAACCCAAGTGGGCGAGGGAAGGCAGCTGGAGGGGACCACGAAGGGAGCAAGGAGACAGACGGAGGGACTGACAGAGGAAATGAGGAGGGAACAGAAGGGGACACTGGTGCAGGCAAGCAGGAGGGGGAAGCCACGGCAGGCAACAGTGCAGCTGGAGCCGGGGAAGGCACCGTCCAATGTCAAGCCGAAGCAGGGGGACCCGGCAGGCGACGAGGCGTAGCAGGCGGGCAACGAGGCACCGGTGGGGGATCCAGAGGCGACAGCCGAGCTGGAGTCACAGGAACCGCAGGCAGCCACCGAGCCACAGCCAGGGGACGAACGGGCAAGCCAGGGGGGAGAGTGGGCGGGGCCTGACCCCTGCAGAGGTGTCCCCTGCCCTTTCGAGACACCAAAAGGCAAGGACCAGGCCGGGATCCACCGCGCTGGGGCGAAGGAGTTATTAAGGAGGTACCACTCCAGCTCTTTCTCCTCCAAGGGGGAAGGAGCAGTGGTCAGATAGTCCGGGACCTCCTCGGGGACAGGGACTGGGATCATTGGCCCTGTGGCAGGAGTCACAGGAACGGACATTGCCGGGGGTGGAGCAGTAACCTCAGGCGGAGCAGGAGGTGGCGGCCTAGGAGCCTCAAGTGGAGCAGGAGGCAGAGGCCTAGGAGCCACAGGCGGAGTATGAGATGGAGGCCGAGGAGCCTCGGGCGTAGCTGCAGGCGGCGCTGGGACAGTGGGCGTAGCTGCAGGTGGTGAGTGAGCTGGCAAGACAGGCAGGACAGGCGGAGCTGGCGAGACGAGCAAGACAGGTGGAACTGGAGAGACAGCAGGACAGGAACGTCGGGCGGTGGCAGGACGGGCAGGGCAGGGACGGGCAGGGCAGGAACGGGCGTAACAAACAGGTGGTGAAGAGGGTCAGTTCATTGCCTTAACCCTATGCTTAGCAGTGGACCCATTGTTTAAATTGGGAGAGGAGGGAAGGGGAATCCCTGTCCTTGTGGATACGGGAGCTACAAGGTCAACACAAGGTCAACACAGAAGACGGTTTCACGGTGACCACAGAGGCCTTGGGACTGTTTTGTTTGGTGGCTAGTGGATGACACAATCCTGAGAGACTGTATCTCTGAAAGACAAAATCAGCCTGACAGATTGCTAAGTGGATAAAAGATTTTGAGGTTGCAGGAAAGCTGGGAGAGACTGTTGTGCTTGATTACCTCTATGTGGCAGAAGATATGTCTGCTGCATCTGTCTGTTTGTCAGCTTGCTAAGAGCAGTGGTATGTGGGAGGTTCGGTCTCCAATGTATCATATGGGAAAAAGGGATCATTAGAATGGAAGGATTTAGGACCTTGAGTCACAGAGTGTAAAAAAAGGACTGAGTGGGTGTGTGTGGAGGAAGGAAGGTGGATGAGTGGAGATGGACAGGTGCAAATGTACAAAACAGATCAGTGTGTCGAGGTACAGAGAAAGGGAGATGCAGAAGGAGATAAGGAGAAAGGTGCTGATCCACTGCCAGACTGGTTAGGGAAAGTACCGGATTGCTTGTCAGCAAAAGGAAAAAAATATTTTGGCCAAGTGGTGTTAGCTGAACCTTTGGTTGTCCACCCCAAGCCTGACTTTTGGGCTCACAAGGTCAAGTATCCCTCATCTAGAGAAGCAGAGGAGGGAGTGAGAGAAGTACATGCAGATCTGGTGAAAAGGGGGGCTATTAAGGAAATAGCCTATTCTCCACTTAATTCTCCTATCTTACCTGTGAAAAAGGCAAATGGTACTTGGAGGTTTGTACAAGATCTGAGGGGTATCAATACCACCATACACTCCAGGGCTCCTATCGTACAATTACATTTCTGGCTTCCATACCAGCGGAGGCCAAATGGTTTTCTGCTATTGACTTGACTAATGCTTTCTTTTCTATCCCAGTAGATCCAGATTCCTATTTGGAGGGGTTTACTGCACCTGGGGCTGGTACAGTATATGGATGATTGCTCTGTAAATAGGAAACCATAGCCATGTTAGACTTCTTGGGGAAAAAAATGGGCACAAAGCCTCCAAAGAAAAACTGGTGTCACAAAGGGTTACATACCTTGAACATGTGTTGACAAGCGAGGAAAGGTCATTAGGACGAGACCCGGTGGCCTCCATACAGGAAATGCCCATACTAGAGACTAAACAGCATTGCTTTCAGTCCTAGGCATGATTGGTGATTGCAGGCCTTGGATTGAGGACTATGCACAGAGGTCACAGCCCTTAGCTGATTTGACAATTAGGCTAGGACTGACAGACAGACTGATGTGGACGCCTAAAGCTGAAGATGCCCTTATTGATTTAAAACAGAAGTTAATGTCAGCCCCAGGTTTGGGGGTGCCTGACTATAGAAAGCCATTTGTTCAGTACGTGGACGAAAAAAAAGAGTTCATGACTTCAGTTCTGACTCAGTATCACGGGGGAAGGTGCAAACCAGTTGCATACTACTCCAAGTGTTTGAACTAGGTGGCTCGAGCATTACCCCTTGTCTTCGAGTAGTGGCTGCAGCGGCTGAGGCAGTGATGGCAAGTGCAGATCAAGTGCAGTTGCACCCACTGAAACTTCAAGTTCCCCATGCGGTGCACGTGATCCTGACACAGGCCAGGGCATCTCATTTGACGCCTGTGCAATTGGTGCATTGTCAGAATGTTTTGCTAACTTTGGCAAATGTGACTGTGGAAAGATGTTCTGCTTTGAATCCAGCACCCATAAATTCCCACGGGGGTGAACTGGGAACCGCATGATTTTTTTCAGGTGATTGCCTGTGTGTGCAGACCTAGGCCGGATATGACTGACATCCCACTGGTAGGAGGCAACATCTTGTTTGTCAATGGGAGTTCTTTGAGTTTGGAGGATGGATCACCAGCGACCTCCTATGCCATGGTGCTGCAAGATGGATCACTTGTGGATGGAGAGCATCTGCCCATACATTGGTCCGCACAGGCGGCTGAGATGTTTGCACTACAAAAGTCCTGCAAACTGGCTGAAGGACAGAAAGTCACTATCTACACAGACTCAAGATACGCCTTCGGGGTGTGTCATGATAATGGTGTGTTGTGGAAGCATAGAGGTTTTTGCACCATCACTGGAAAACCCATTCAGCATCATCAGTTATCACGAACAGAACGCGTGACCACATGGAGTTTGGGCGTTTAAGCAAAGCTTCTGTCAAATATGCTGGGTCATTCCTGGATCTACTTCATTGCCCCAGTAGATTTCAGATTGAATTGGGCTTCAGACCTAGTCAAGTGTGTCAAGCAGATTTATTTTCCACATTCCCCTCGCTTTAGATTGAGGTTGTAGGGAGCCGCCCACTGGCTCAATGACAGAATCTAATTGGACAGTCGAAGGCTATGAATGTGCATATGTCCTTCCGAGCACTCCACCAAAGTTACTTACCCTTCACGGTAAAACCAAATTATATCTGACCCCAATTTAACTAAAAGTCATGACATTTCTGATATTCAGATTACTCCTGGGCTTTCCTCAGTATTGCTGATCTCCCATTTATCCCGAAAGGTGGGGTACACCGGATTTGCCTACGCCAATAGGGCGATCCACAGATCTGCTACAAAGGGCTCGATTCAGAGGTTGAGGGATCACTGTAACTAACACATTGTCAGCTTAGATGACCAAGTTGGAGCAGCAGGCATTCGTCCACTGAGGCACACAACGGCATCAAATGCATCATAAACATTCGAGCAGACACATCTACTAGTATGCATGCGGAGAAGCATGAACCAGCCATTATTCCTGCACTTCAGCAGTCCAACATGAACTACCTTTTTTGTGTTCCAGTTATGGCTCACAATAGGAGATGCATTCATGGATAAACTATGAGTTAGGTATACTAATACGAGCGGATGCACCTAACTGTCAGGCATCTATGCATTCGCCTTTAAAAACTGTATGTGTGGCAATCAATTGTTGTAACAGTGCAAATGTGTACTTATTTTATTTTTTAAATAAATCTTTTTTTAATCTTCTTCATGACTCGCACCGTTATTTTGATAACCCTTCTTAATTCTTAATTCACTCTGCATTGTTCCGTAAATTTTTATTTTACACTCTGACGACTCACCCCACCTCCTAATGTCATGTGCTCACAAATCTGGCCAGAAAAATAAGCTCCAGTCCATATATATTGGCCCGACACCACTGGGTTGACCTAACAATGTCAGCAGAAATACTTGAAACTTTGAAGACTGTGCATATGCAGACTTCTGCATCAGCGCCAATGTAGTTGGTTAGAGCACTTTTGTCAAGGGTAACAGAAGTTTGTGCTGCTCTCGGAATATGTTCACGCAAGATTTCTTGGTGTGTCCAGACAACAAATTAGTGGTGTCAGAACCTGTCAGTGAATTACAGTAAAGGTTGGTAGAGCGCTGAGAACACAGTTGTAAAACAAAGCTAGAACCAAGTGGATTGGTATTTATTTCTGTTTCCTGGAGATGCTGGCCGTCATCCAAACCCTCTCACATGTCATCTTTGCAAAGTGGGCCAACAGGAGTACAAGCATATCAGTGCCACGAGAAGCAACAACAATGCTAGATGCTTGGCTCTTGATACAGTGGAGCACTATTCAAGTGTCCGCTTCTTTGTGACGGGCCTACAGCTCTGTATTAACATCAGGGGTTGAAGAATGTACCTGTTCGTCATTGCTGAAAGCATCAGTGGCGGCGTTGGTTTTGTTTGGTGGTGCCTGTAGCACCAGCTGTTCAGACATGAGATGAGCTAAATCCACTTTGTTTTGTTTATGTGAAATAAAGTTATCCCACTTCTGAGGCAATTGGCACATTTCTGTCCTCAATTTCCCATCTTAGAGGTGTATGATTTCTGCATTCTTTTTTGCGCACCACTCTTGATCAACACATCATAATATCTGTCGAAAATGATGTCCGTGCAGTTAAACATAGCCTCAGCCTGAAGAATCGTCATAATAAATGTGCCTGCTAGCTCGCCAAAGATTTTCGCCAAAATCATGAGCTTGGCCATGTTGTAGGTGCTTGAAAATTAGTGTACCCTTCAGAATTTTCTATATTCCTGCATAAATGTGACTTAAAACACCATCTGTTTTGGTCTCACTAGATGAGCATGGTTAGCTATCCAAATAGCTAAACACAATCACAGAAACTCCACCGACACACTAATATTTTTCGTGAAGTTTACTAGTACAAGTGTGAAACTGAAATGATACAAATAAACACAGTCAACATTAACAAACACTACATTAAAATAAATTACAGCAACCAATAAGCAAGCTTTAAAATGCAATTGTTAATGTACTGACCAGGTAAATATTGTAGTGAGCCTGTTTCGTGACCTATACCATAATCAACAAAATGTATCAAAAGAGCTGTCTCAACATGTCAACAAATGGTAATACTATACAACCACATACTTACAGATGTTGCTTTAAAAAAAAAATAACCAAGGATGGAGCCGAGTGCAGCTAATACCATCTGTCTGTAACTGATGCTCATGTAGCGATTGACTTCCTAAGTTTACACATTATAATAAGACAGCCCACAAGGTGGTGCTGTAGCACTAGGTAACATTTGAGTCAAAAACAACATGGCTTACATTTAACGAAACAGCATCAGAACTTCATGTACTAAAAGTAGGTAAAGAGAACACAGTTGAACAAATGAGAGAAAAATATCATACTTGGTCATTTATTTATTAAGGAAAATGATCCAATGCCACAAATCCGTGACTGCCATCAGCTTAGGCTGAATTTTTGGTTCCTCTCCTCCGCTGTCATCTGGCTTTCTTTATTTCATTTCCTTGTCTCCATTTTTTTACTATTTTGAACTATTCTGTATAAATGATGCAGTAGTAGCCCACTGGGTCTTTGGAGCACCTATAAGTGAGCTTGAAGATCCTTATCTCTCCTGGGCCAAGAAAGGTTAAATGGAGTCATCATTAAAATTTCACTAGCCCATTTAGAAAATCTGTGTATGTAAGTAGACAAAAGGAGTTTGTATTGCATTTGACAATATACAGTGAAGCCTGACTACTTTGGCCTTGTATTATTACATGTAATTTATCACACCTTCTAAATAAGGGTAGTCCACAAAATTACAGATATGTGAGACATTGTTCATACAAACACGGGGTCTGTAAATATAAATATCTTTAGAACAATTAATTTAAACACCAAGCAAACATTTCAAGAACTTTTATCTGCACCTTTCATATGTAGCCCAAAGCGATTTACAGAAATGATAAAATTGAGAAAAAAAAGACAAGAAATAAAACGAAATGAGAAATACCTAGAACAAAAATAAATAATCAGGCAAAATTAAGACCAAAGATAGAAAATAAAATATTGACATAAAAGAAAATAAGATTAAACAAGATTAAAACAAAAGCAGACATACAACATAATCTGATAAATATATTTGTTGCAAGTTGCAGTAGGAAAGAAGTCCAGTATGATAAGAAAAATGTATACCAACTTGAAGCAGAATAAAGGAGCATAAGACTGTCCATGGTAGAGAAAAGCAAAGCAGGCATACAAGAATTGATTAACCAAAATATAAGTGATAAAAAGTTGAAGTACTGTAAAAAGACGTGTTTTTAATAACCTTTCGAGGGCAGTAAGGAACTCAACTTCTCTGATATTTTTTGGTAGTGTGTTCCATAATTTTGGGGCATAGTAGCTTAAAACTGCCTCAGTGCTGTATTTATGTTTAACTCTTTGTATGCATAGGAGTCTGTCACTGCAGGATCGCAAAGTTCTATCATGTGTATGATGGTGCAAACCGATTAAGTGCTTTGTGGGTAAGTAAAAATACTTTAAAATCAATTCTGTAAGATACAGGTAAGGCAGTGATGTTGTTTGAAGATTGGTGTAATGTGATCCGATTTATTTCTTTTTGATAACAGTCTGACAGCAGCATTCTGAATTATTTGTAACAATTGTCATAATCAAGGCGACTGGTAATGTAGGCAGCAATCAAAATTTCAGCATCTTTAGATGGTAAAAACAGCCTGATCTTAGGTTCCTAAGGTCATAGAAGGCAGTCTTAGTGATATGCTCAATGTGGCTTTTAAAACTCAATTCACAATTTAAAATCACAAGCAGATTTCTGACTTCAGATTTTGTTTGTCATTACCCACAGATTCAACTTGTCCGTAATTGACACAGGGCCCAAAACAATTACCTCTGTTCTTTCTTCATTTATATTAGAGGACATTATTGGACATCGATTCAGGTCCGTCTTGGTCTTTGATGGTCTTTAGGATTGTGACTCCAAAAGTGTAATGATCGCCCAGCGGGCAGGAAGGCAGCGAAGCCGTAGAGTCAGACATCAGGGTTTTATTCCATAAAACGACTAGGCAGGGTACAGCACGATAAACCACATCAATGACAGACCTAGGGAAACAGACTTGAACGCGGACTAATATACACAAGACAAGCAAAGAATAACAGGAAACAGCTGGGCACAATCGGGGAAGCACACGTGGATGATGAGGGCGCGTGGCACACACGAGGACTGGACGCGCAGGTAATGACAAAAAGTTCGCTGACAGTATTTATCGGCGGCTTTTGCAAAACTCCCAAAAAATTCCCATCTAGTTTCTTATGCCGAACCCATGATGTATTAAAACCGCAATGGGCCAAGTCGCAAGGTGGACTGAAAATGAGACGAGATGCAATCAGAACTAATGTAGTTTGCGTAAGGCAGGGGTATTCAAATAAATTTAGAGGTCCAGTTATTTTCTTGATGCAAAGGTCCGGAAGATCATAATGTCTAACTATCCATCCCATCCATTATCTATACCGCTTTATCCATTTAGGTCACGAGGAAGCTGGAGCCAATCCCAGCATCTTCGGGCAAGAGGCAGGGTACACCCTGGGCAGGTCGCTAGGCCACCACATGGCCAACACATAATGTCTAACTATTTAGTGTGATATATATTTAATTAGCCTATTAGTTGTATTTATATTGTGTGTAATCAATACCTGACTATCAAATCAAATTACTTCAGTATGATTCAAAAACCTTTTGACAATATTTATTGTTATGTGACATAGAACTGAACATATATGTATGACTGCCAATATGTATAATGTTTTCTCATTTACTAAATAAAAGTAGGGCTGCATTTCAGAGAAAATAAATAAAATGTGAAAATTCTGCATGTTTGAATAAAGTACATTAATAGAGCTGTAAAACCCTAATAAAGATGTGTTTATGTCATATATTCTAGTGTTCATAGTTTTAAGTATTGGTTTAGATAATCCCACACCGGTAATAAAATTAAAGTCTGGTTTTAATATAAATACATATGAACTTATCACTTCAGTCGCTAGTAAGGTAGGATATGGGCGGTCATATAACATATCATAAAATGTGACATGTTTTTCCTCATATTATTTTCCTTTATATTTGTCGGAGTAACAACGCAAATGGAATGACAAACCATTTCAGGCGAAAACAGCACATTTTACTTTTCATTTCAAATAATACCTGAGATTTTCAGTTCGATTTGTCTGCACACAAAGGAAGTACTGTAAATATATCTTTGATGTAGCTAATTTTATGTTTATAATGGAATAATATAGATTTGCCGTCAGAAAGCATGATTGTTATACCAGATGCTTGAGATTTCGCAACCCCCGAAACAATTAAACATTGTTTGTTTCACCTGAGTTGATTTATATAACAAATAACATTACTTTATACCAGGGGTCCCCAAACTAGGGCCCGCAGGTCGATTGTGGCTGCCACCACATTTTGACCGGCCCTCTGAACATTGCCATATTTTGTCATTTTAAAATGTAATTTTAAATATACTTGTCTGTATTTGATAGCATAGACTGATTAAGAAAGATTGGCTTTCAGACTAAAATTTCCTTAGTTATTAACGTAGCCTAATTAATTTAAAAAATCACATACCAACAGAATGGTACATTCGATGTAACGTGTCAATGCGATCGAACAGGTGATGCGCAAGTTCATAGATAAATGACAAAATGGCAAGCAGCAGTGGGCCATTCAGTGATGGTGAGTTTGACAAGAAATGTATGATGATGGTGTTGCGGAGGAGGTGTGCCTCGGTAAAAAAAGACATCTTAAATGTAGTGAGTCTGTCCGCAAGTACAATCACCAGATGAATTGAAGAAATGGGGGATAATGTACAGTTAAAAATATAAAAGGAGGATGGGGTCCCCTTCCAAGTCTAGGTTCCTCTCAAGGTTTCTTCCTGCCAGAGGGAGTTTTTCCTTGCCACTGTTGGTACAGGCTTGCTTGGTGGGGTTCTGGCGGACACTGGCGCAGGCAGGGAGGAGGGGGAAGCCGCAGCAGGCGCTGTCCGATGCCAAGCTGAAGCAGGGGGACCCGGAGGCATCTGACGAGGCGCCGTCAGAGAGACCGCAGGCGGGCGACGAGGCAACAGCTGAACCGGAGCCGCAGGATCCGCAGGCAGCCACCGAGCCACGGCCAGGGGACGAACGGGAGAGCCAGGGGGCAGGGCGCGCTGCAGTAGCCTTAGGCGAAGCACTAGATGAAAGCCTAGGAAGGCGGAGGCCAAGGAGTCTCAGGAGGCGGCGCCGGGGCAGCAGGCGTAGTTGCAGGTAGCATCGGGGCTGGCAGGACAGGTGGAGCTGGCAAGACAGGCAGGACAGGCGGCGCCACAGCAGGGGTCATCTTGGGTGAGGCAGGAGCCTCAGAAGGTGGCTCCGGGACAGCGGCAACAGGCAGGGCTGCAGGCGCTGCAGCGGCAACCAGCAGGGACGCAGGCACAGTTGGAGATGAGGCCGGAACTGGAGCCCCAGGCAGCGTAGCTGAGTGCAGAAGCGGTGCCGGTACCTCAGATGCAGCTGCGAGCAGAGCAGCTGTGGGAAGAGCAGGGAGCTCGAGCGGAGCAGCTGCGGGCGGAGCAGGGGAAGGACAGGAACGTCGGGCACCGACGGGACAGGCAGGACAGGCGTAGCAGCTGCAGCATCAGGCGGGGCAGCTGGTGAGAGGTCAGGCACCTCAGTCAGTGCACCCAGGGTTGGCGCTCCCCTGGACTGCGTGGTCCCTTTAAGGGATCGTGGGACCCGCAGGATAGCATCCCTTATCGTGCTGGCCCCTTTATGGGCCAGGCGTGCTGCCCTGAAGGGATAAGCTGCCAGGGGTGGTGGCATCTCGTCGGCAGTGCTGGCAAGGGGTACCTGGAGGCTCGAAGCGTCTGCGGGGAGAAAGCACGCCCCCAAATAGATCGCCGGGGAGTCCTCCAGCACATTCCCCCTTCACCCCTTTCTTCTCCAGCTCTTCCTACTGGTGGACCCGGGGTTGCCCCGGAGAGAGCGTGCAGCTGGAGCCGCTTCTTGGTAAGTCGTTCCTCCAGCTGCCGGAGGTTTGCAAGCACGTCGGCTATGAGCTGGGTCATCTCCTGCAGGAGGGTCCCGCTCTTGCTGGCAAGTTCCCGCAGTAAGGGGTCCTCCTGGACCTCTGGCAGGTTTAGCGGAGTGCCTCCCAGAGCAGATCGAGGCATTGGTCTGCTATCTGTGGAGGTGTATGGTCCAGATCTGTCATTCTGTTGCGAACTGGGTCGGCAGGCAACCGGGGAAGGAAGCAAGCGAGCCCTTGATGCAGGGAAAGGGGGTTTATTACAGCAAACAGGCAGACTGGGGAGCATACGGCGACAAACATTACAGTACATTAATGACGGATCTACCAGACAGACTCAGACGTGGACTAAAATACACAGGACTGGTAGAACTTAACAGGTGAGTACAATCAGTGTAATACACATGGCTAATAAGGGGGTGTGGAACACAGGAGGAGCGAATGAGCAGGTCATGACATAAACATTACACTTGGCACTTTTAATTTTAATCGACTACATCAACTGTAGTTTTAGTCGATTGTAATATTATGATATTTAGTCACCTAAAACTAGACTAAAACTAAAATAATTTAGATGACTAAATTATGACTAAAACTAAATTACATTTTATTCAGAAGACTATGACTAAAACTAAATGAAAATTTGCTGCCCAAATGAACACTGCTGTGGAGAATGAACAGAGCACCTAGGCTAGTTTGGGTCCAATTGAACATATACATGCAGGAGTAAAACAACACCGCATTATCTGGCTGTGAATTTGAGAAAGCCGATTTAGTATGATTTCAGTGGGACTAACACATACCAGACTTATAAAATACGTAAGTCAGACTAACACAATAATTAAATTTTTTCCAACATCACATACTGACTGACATTTGCTTCGCAGGATTACACACCTCTACAGAACTGGTCTTGGTGGTCTCCGATTGCCTCAGTTGGGCATCATTAGTGCCAATGTGGACAAAAATATGACAATATTTATGTTTACTATTAGCCGGCACTTTTAAATTTGCTGGGATGTCTGTCGCTCTGGCACCATGGAGAATCAACAGACGTTTCAGTGGGTGTTTCACTGAGTGAGGAGAACCTGTTGCAACCACAAACTAAGGAATGGTGCCTGTATGACTTTGGATTTAAGAATGTGCTATGAGTCATCACCCACTTGCCTTGCAGCGAAGGCTCTGCTGCTGGAGTGGGAGGTGGGAGAGACTGGCTACTCTGCAATCTTCTCCATCAGCCTAGCAACTACTAATAGAGTAAAGGTTTAAGAACATAATATTTAATAGTCAACTAAAAATGTGAGAATTATCTTGTGACTCAGCAAGGATTACATTTAATATATATATTACTAAGGACATGTTATGATTAATTAATGCATCCATCCATCCATCCATCCATCCATCCATTGATTTTCTGTAACTGCTTATCCTATTCAGGGTCGCAGGAGGGCAAGAGCCTATTCCAGTGGCCATTGGGGGCGCAAATCAATCACGGGGACATGATTAATATGTATTGTTATTTTCCTTGATGTTCGGGAAAGAAGAATGAGTATAAAACTAATATGAGGAAACAGTTTAAAATAAACCTGTCATGGCAACAGGGCACGGCACAGGCAGCAAAAGAAGGTAACAATCCACTCTGCCGCTCCAAGACAAAAACACTTATTATTAAATAATATTAAAACAAAAGACCACAAGGGGTCATAAACAGGCAGGGTGTCACGATCGCCAGGGACGAGCAGGCGAGCAGCAGCCCAAAAAGCAGGCAGGCAGGCAGGCAGGATGACGGACAACGAGGGTTTAATCGGTTCAGGGAAACGAACACGAGACATTACAATGACTGATCTGGGGAATACAGACTGAGACACGGACTATATACACATGACAAGCAAAACCTGAACAAGCCACAGATGAGTACGATCAGGAATCAACACAAGGTAACGAGGTGGGCGTGGCACACACGAGGATCAGACGTGGCTGGGCGTGACAGAATCCCCCCCCCCCCAAAAGGCGCGCCCCAAGGGAGGCGACGGACGAGATGAAACTGGGGAAACGGGACCTGAAAGACAAAAGCAAAACCATCAACGGAGAACAGGAAACAGGACGGAGACACAGAACAGGCACAAGGACGAGAAGTACGACAGGACCTGACAAAGGTAGGGGAACACAGACAGACACACCTGAAAGGGAGACATAGGGGGAACACAGGCAGGCGGAACAAAAGGGCCAGGAGTGAACAAAGGAGCCACAGAAGGAGGAGGAACAGGAGGGACAAAGGGACGAGCAGCGAACAAGGGAGACCAGACAGGAACGGATGGGGGACAAGGGGGAGCCCGAGAGAACCCAGGCGGGCGAGGGAAGGCAGCCAGAGGGGCCTCAGGCGACAGGGAGGCTGGAGCAGGAAGGGACCACGAAGAGGGCAAGGAGACAGACGGAGGGATAGACAGAGGAGGGAGCAAAAGGGGACACCGGTGCAGGCAGGCAGGAGGGGGAAGCCGTGGCAGGCGATAGAGCAGCCGGAGCCAGCGAAGGCGCAGTCCGACACCCAGCCGAAGCAGGGGGGCCCGGAGGCGGCCGATGAAGTGCCGACAGACGGGCTGCAGGTGGGCGATGCAGCACTGGAGGGGGACCCAGAGGTGACAGCCGAGCCGGCACCGCAGGACCTGCAGGCAGCCACGGGCAAGGGATGAGCAGGGGAGCCAGGGGGCAGAAAATCAGCAAGAAAATCCCAGAGGGGTCCCATTCTAGCTCCTCCAACAAGGGAGGAGGAGCGATGGAGAGACAGTCTGGGACCTCCTCGGAGACAGGGGCCATCAGCCCTGAGGTAGGAACAATATCCTCGGACAGAGCAGGAGGCGGGGTCCTGGGAGCCTCGGGTGGAGCAGGAGGCGGAGCCGGTGAGACGGGGAGGACGGGCGGAGCAGCTGCGGGTGGAGCAGGGAGCTCGGGCGGAGCAGGGAGCTCAGGCAGAGCAGGTAGGACGGGCTAGACAGGCAGGACGGGCGAGCCGGGCTGGACAGGCAGCACCTCAGCAGGCACCTCGGGCATGCGGCCAGCAGGGGGCGTAGCGGGCAAAGCAGCAACATCAGGCGGTAAGAGGTCGGGCACCTCTTCCGGATTTCAGGCTCACTCTCAATATTCTAGACTAAAAACACTTATAGGGACACTAGTTCTAGCTCTAGTGAACTCCTCACTCCCAGTTAGACCTATAGTGTGAGGTGTAGAGCTGGGTTCGGATCGGTGCCATTGGCTTTGGATAAACTGAATTGACAGCTTCACATCGCTTGTGGGATTGGAGTGCTGACATTTCAGGGACTCCCCATGCCTGCATTACCACTTGCCTCTCCCTCCTACAGTACTTATGCTGCCATAGCCATATCTGCCGGAGCTTGCACATTGCACTTCATATTGCACTCACCTAACTTTTAGCACTGAATATAGGCTCCCCCACTGTGACTAACTGCATATTCCATTTTCCCTAATCCTCCTGGGGGATGCTGCCTGGAGACCTCGATCTATCAAGATATCCAGCGGGCCCTGCGACATGTGATGTCGCCACTACCAATGACGTCCGTGCACTCAGCTCTGCCTGTGTCATCTTTCATGTATGACCAACTGCCTGCCTGCTGGTTGCCTGCAATTGGATGGAGCATTGGCAACGGCTTGTTATCTCCCACCTGCTTCCCGTTCGTGTGTCAAACTTTACTGTTTGGACAGTATGACATGGCACTTAGCCATCTCTACAGTTTGATTCTCCCTGCTGGACCTCCCTCCTTTGAGTCTAGTCCCTCCCAAGGTTTCTTCCTTCTCAGGAGTTTTTCCTTGCCACTGTCGCCTATGGCTTTCTCCTCGGGGGCTTTGGGTGGGGATGCTGTAAAGCACTCTGAGACAATGTAATATTGTGATAATGCGCTGTACAAAAATAAATTTGTTGTTGTTGTTGATGTTTCCAGTTGGCCAGTATCATTCTTTTATTGTTTTTTTTCATTTACATGGAACCACTTGCTGGGAATCGTGGCAACTGTTACACCCTCTCTGAATTCAACCACTGCAAATTCAACATGAAATGGGATAAAATTCTTGGAAATTAAACCCATGTGGGCGCCCCACAGACATGTTAGCTGGGACAGCATGTTAAAAACAAAAAATATATATAAAAACTTACTGCTCCTTACAATGTATTTCAATTCAATTAAAAAAAAATTATTTGTCCCTGAGGGACATATAATCATGCATATTACATTTGCATGAATGACTGCACTTGTAAATTCTTAAAGAAATGGCTTTGCTTTTGCCACCCCATTTGATCTGCATGCCGCACTACGAAAATTTCTCTGGATCCGCTCCTGCACTGCCCCTGTGTAAAAAGATTGCTGCCAGGAAAAAGATCAAAAACATCTATTTCAAGGAATCAAAGTTTTTATTGTCATGTACATGAGCACAATGCAATTCTTACTTGAGTGCCTTCTTCACAGACTGGACGATTAAACAAATAAAGCAGCGCAGCATTACAGTAACTAACAGTAAATAAACCACTTACATGTACTTTTAGAGCATTTATGTCATTTATTTAAACTATATTTTACCAGGTAAATTTACTGAAAATCAGTAATAACTGCTTTATGTGATATTCGGGAGAAATGGCAAATAACACCTCTGAACTGCCTGGGATACAATCGTCAGGACCGGAATGTATTACTGTTGTGTTGTAAGCGACTGCACGAAGTCGAGCGCAGCCACAGATTTGATTGCTTAGCCTTGGTATCCCGGATGTATAACTCGTATCTTTAACCTCGCATTTTTGCATGTTAATTCCGACCGTCGAATTGGAGCAACTTTGAAATGTTGTCTTTGTATTTTTAACCTAGTTTTTTTTTGCATGTGAATTCGGACCATCGAATTTCCGATGCATATTTGCAATGCATAAAATATTCAATGTTAGAATTTCAGTGGCATATACTGTAAAATTCAAATTCTGATGACACAGATTTACTTCCATAAGAATTGCGATGGATTGTTTGATATAGCCACATTGATCAAATGAAATTTGATGGTTAAAGATGCCAAAACAGGAAGTGAATCATGTATCAGTAGTGCTTTGTTGGAATGACGCCAAACTTGGTATACTTTGTCGCAATTAGAAGTACTGGGTATGTACTAAGTTTCATGGATTTGACTACTATTGGGGTCATTTCTGTCCCCATTACTCTGGCATAAAAACAGATCTTTAAATTCACTTCTGTAGGATCACACATGCACATATCACAGAGCTTAAATTCCAGGTGGCCTGAGACAAGGCCTGGCCTGGTACGAGAGGAACACGTTGGCCTAAGCACCAAAGGGGGGTTAGTGACCCCACACACACAAACACACACACACACAGATAAGAAGGGAGGCCAGCACTCCAACTTTTATTGCCCAAAGATTTAGGGACCTACAAACAGCTAAATGGACCTCAAGGACAGGGGTCCCTCGACTTGGCACGCAACCCCCTCCCATACATCCTGCCTTACATACCAATCACCCAACAGACCAACACCCTAAAGAAAGTTTCTTCTAAGTCGGCTTTTGTATACCCTGTATATTTCTTTGCTTATGATTGTTAGTCTCAATATACAGGTTATGTTTGTGTGTGTCCTTAGAAAATAATAGTTTTGTGTGCCACCCTTATAACCATGTGTAGCCCGTGGGACTGTGTAAGGGCTGAGTTCATTATCCTAATGTGTGGGTGTAGAGGCATGCAGGTATAAAGGTGCCAGGAACCAGTTGTTTGGGCAGGTTCCTGGGGGGGATCGGAAACAGTGACGGCCGACTGTTTCCTGTTTGTGCGAGAGCACGCCTCAGCCTTTTGGTAAGAAGTCTAAGATAAGGAAGGAATATTTTTAATAGTTTAATTTATTAAAGGTTTTTTTTCCTGTCTTTTAGTATGAACTGCCATGTGTGCCTGGTGGATGAAATAAAGAATTATTGTAAAAAGTACGTGGTTAGTTATTGAAATGTTTATAGTGCAGTTATTTGCGTATGTTAAGTGTGGTTTTGTTATACTTTGCGTCTGCTCTTTATGTTTTACTTTGTACGGTTTCTTTAGTTAGTCCGCCGCGTGCGTAGTCGATGGTTGGCGTGGTTTGGGCGGACTAACTTTTATTTCTTTTTTTGTTTGTTGTCTTTTGTTTCATGTGTTAGCTATGTTAGCGGGCCAAAGGGATTTTGCAAAGTCATACTGGCATACGTGTGAAGTACAGTATGCATGGTTTATTGGTACATATGCAGTGTCACAAAGTATGAATTAATGTGCATGTCACTCTGAGTTGAACACGTATATTTGTGAGAGACATGTTCAGTATGTGAAATGCCTATGTGTGACCGAGTGAAAGCTAACCTGATGAATTATGGCCAGTACTATTAAATGTGGAGCAGTGCTAATTGATTGTTTTTTGTTTTGTGCAAATACCACTCTCTCTGCGGTATTTCTGTAGGACAGTAGGAGGGGAACTTGTTGGAGTTTGACTGGCCCTTGCAATGGCAACATCATCCTGAG
>JAABNX020000121.1:57288-69796 GCA_015163995.2 Mormyrus lacerda
TTGCCTTGGGTGACCCTACCAGGGGCATAAAGCCCCGGGCAACTTAGCTCCTGGGATCATTGGAACACGCAAACCCCCCCACCACGATAAGGTGTCGGCTCCAGGAGAGGCTCAGAGTAATAATTAAACTTTAAATAAGAAATAAGTAAATGTGTAAGTGCCACAGTGAGGTCAAGGCATAGAACAGCCGCTGCCCTGCAGTGCTATTTGAAAACTGACTCTGCCAACTGGGATTGAGGCGTGTGGCAAACTGTGAGCTGTGTTCTGCCCACAGTCAAGTTTCAGCCACAAGCGTGTAGATGAAAGCAAAGAATCGAGGATCATTATTTGGTTGGTCAGGCTTTAATTTTTAGATACTCAGAGAATATCTTAGGAACATCCTTTCTTTTTGTCTTTTGGTATTATACAGATGTAATATGCCAGTGCGTTATAGGGAACGTGCTGACGCTAGTCACATTTAATACTATATTAATTGGCTAAGTGGGTGATGTCCACAGTAAAGGATTCGATTATTTCCCACAGTGCTGAGCAGGGTTATTATGGTCAACTAAAACTAATAGAAAACTAAATAAATAATAAAAAGAATTTCATAAACTGAAATGAATAACTAAAATAAGAAACCACAACCAGCCAACCAACCAAAAAAAAACTATAACCAAATAAAAACTTAATTGATAATGCTTCTGAAAAAAACTGAAACAAATGCTATTCTGCATTCCATTGGACCTGGGTGCTAATATTTGAGTTGCGTTAAAACAAATATGCGGTGTGATGTGATATGTGTTGTGAATGACTGTACATGGAATTTGCTACCAGAAGAATCATAGCCCCTAAAGTCAAAATGTCTACCAGTGTCCCTACAATGTAAAGTATATTTGACCCCATCTCCCGCGCCCCACACACGTATAATATTGGCTTATCATTAAGAAAGGATCTTGTGTTTTCAAGCACAAAACAAATGTATACATTTTAGGTAACAAACATGGATGTCAGCATTCCAACAGAAGAATTCAGGCAAAACAGACAAGGTAAGGACATGTGTACGCACTGAACATTATGAATGAAATTTAATGATGACATCATTAAAGACATAATTTCTGAAGTACAGTTCTGGGAAAAATTGGGGAGCATGTATGCAGAGACATTTCACCAGATCATATTTCTTATATGAAACTTTTTTTTGCTTAATGAAAGTTTAATGTTAGGCGTATTTTATTCTACCAGCTTCATTTCCATCAGTATCCTATAAAAAATGGTAACAGTCGTACAGTATAATAACATGAACACAGTACACCAAAATTAACCTTAATAAGACTTTACAGTATAAGCATAATTTAAGTCCCTCTTTATGCATGGGTGATACATTTCGCTATTGTGAATGGTTAAAACCACAAATAATGGGAAACCATCTGTGGACCCCATATATAACACACAATAAGATATCACTGTACTCCATGTCTCAAAGGAAAAGGATAGTGAAATTTTTGAGGATTATGTAGACATAAGACATTGGGATATTGGATCTTCAATTAAGAAATGGATGAAATTTAACACTCAGTAATTTTCTTTTTTCTTACAGCTACCGAAATTGAAGTGGACTATGTCATTGATATTGAAGTGAGAGTTTCAGATATTGCTTTGGTAAATGATGTGAGGGACCATCTCAGAGGAACAACATTCCCATATCCACTCACTAATGCCATTAAAATATCTGAGGTCGATGTCACAACAGGTAAAGGAAATGGTTCAGAAATTAGTCTACCATAATTTCTGTCAAATTACCTTGCAAAAAATTTAAAAAAGACACGGGTAAAGGTTTTCGCCGTCAAACTGCACTAATAATTTTAATGTGTTATAAAGATTTGCAAAATTTCTTTTTATGATTAACTAAGAAAAAACATACAGTAACACACAGTCAATTTTATCAGCTTCTGTTTTTAAGTATGATTGAATTTCTGTGTGTGTAACTTTTTCATACAGCTACCATAATTGAATTGGACTATAACATTAATATTGAGGTGATCGTATCAGAAATGGCAGTGGTAAATAATTTGAGGAACCTTCTTGCAACAACACCACTCCCATATCCTCTGACTAATACCATTGAAATAATTGGGATGAGCTTAACAACAGGTAAAAGCAATCGCTCAGAGATTGTTTCTGTAACTCTTTAATTCTTGCGTCCTAGGTTTGTTACCCGAATGGAACTGGATTCCAGTGCATGTGTGAAGAACAGTTTGCCTGGTTGAGCGACAGCTGTGCTGCATACACCCCTTGTGATGACATCATTCAAGGCACATGCAGATGCATCAATGGAATTCCGTCTGATGGAAAGTTTTGCCAACCACAGCCACGTAAGAATGATTCTTATTGACTTCTAATATCATTGTTTCCAGTTGTTGAATCAGAGGTAATTCTGGGTAATACTTTCATAAATGTCCCGTACCATTTAGGATCTTTTATGATTTCGATATTACATTTCCGATAAGAAGAAGAAGATGGGAAATGAATGGGCATGCTAGATATCCCGTCATCAAATATGAGTTTTGACGTTGAATTTTGACTAGAGAGAATTTCAGACCCGAACTGCCTTCCTGTTATCAGTAGCGTAGCATACCAAAAAGTAGTCTTTGTGGCCTCTGCTGTTTAGAATTCCACATGACATAACGGAAAGTTACTTTTTGCCTTCTGTTTTCAAGTATAATCGACTTTCTGTGTGTATATCTTTTTCGTGTTGCCTATCATACAGCTACCAGCATTGAATTGGACTATGACATTGATATTGAGGTGACCGTGTCAGATATCGCAGTGATAAATGATCTGAGGAACCTTCTTGCAACAACACCACTCCCATATCCACTCACTAATACCATTGAAATAATTGGGGTGAACTTAACAACAGGTAAAAGCAATCGCTCAGAAATTGTTTCTTCACAATATCTTTCGAGTCATCCAACAGATATTTTATGCTTCTCTTTCTAAGTGGGAGGAAACCCGTTCTTCTAAATGCACTTAACAATAATTTTAATGGTTTACAAACATATAAAAAAATTTCTTCTTTTCATTACCAAAGGAAAAACATAACTTTGCTGATATGAATAAATTGAAGCCACTGCTTTCAGCTGACTCTCTCATTCTTGTGTCCTCAGTTTGTTACCCGAATGGAACTGGATTCCAGTGCATGTGTGAAGAACAGTTTGCCTGGTTGAACGACAGCTGTGCTGCATACACCCCTTGTGATGACATCGTTCAAGGCACATGCAGATGCATCAATGGAATTCCGTCTGTTGGAATGTTTTGCCAGCCACAGCCACGTAAGAATGATTCTTATTTACTTTTTTTGCCAACAACAGTCATGTAAGTATGCTTAGTGTCTTCTCCTAATTTTCTTCTTGTATCGTCACCCCCAAATATACACCTGAATGTCTAAGAATTTTCTCATCTTAACCAAACTTTTTATCTTCCCTCCGCAAACATTTAAGCTATCTAGAAGTTCCTCTTATCTAATGAACCTGATTTACTTTTTCTTTTTCATAGGTTCTGTAACAAGCACCACCATTTCAACACCTAATACAACAGCTGGTATGTATCGCTTTTCATCATATCCTGTAATTTGTTCCCTGATAAGCATAAATTACTGTGAGGGTGTTATGTACACGGGCCGTGGTGCTGGCAGGGAACGGACGGTGACTATCCATGTCCCAAGACATACAAGGGTTTATTGAAAAAACTGGACACACAGCGTAAAACTACAAAACAAAAGGATCATGGGGGATTAGATAACAAAAAGGGAATAATACTGA
Organism: Mormyrus lacerda; assembly: GCA_015163995.2. Classification (NCBI taxonomy): domain Eukaryota; kingdom Metazoa; phylum Chordata; class Actinopteri; order Osteoglossiformes; family Mormyridae; genus Mormyrus; species Mormyrus lacerda. The sequence goes on from JAABNX020000121.1 coordinate 61,092, forward strand.
ATTAAATAAAACCATAAAAAAGCATAGCTAAGAATCCAAGCAAGAACACAGAGAATAGGTAGAGGTAGTGGCACAGAGGGACAAATGCTCAGTAATATTAATAGTGGCAGACTCAGAAACAAGACAAAGTGAGGCACTAAAATATACAAGTGACAAGACTAACAAAAGGCAGGTGTCACAAGTTTACATGACCACGGACCGGTCAAGCTTTCATTGATTTCCAGATCATCATAATTCATGCCATGACTAAGCACCACAAATTTGAGTGAGTGTGCAAAAAATAACGATGCCACTGGGATTGGCTACATCTATAGGTGATCTCCTACTCAGACTTTTTCTATTCCTTCCAAAACTACCTAAAATTTCCTCCTAGCTGTTATGTCCGATGCACAAGCGGGGAGTGGGGAAGCAAATCCAGGAGATGAGAATTCGAGAACGGGATTTTATTAGGGCAGACAAGGAGCAGCAATGGACGGTAATGACAGATCTGACGATACGGACTCAAACGTGGACTTAAATACACAAGACTAAGGGGCAAAAATGCGAAACAGCTCAGAACAATCAGGGTTTCACACGAGGTAACGAAGGGGGCATGGCACACGGAAGGATTGTACGAACAGCTCATGACAGAACCCCCCCCCAAAGGTGCGCACTCTGGGCTACGGGATCCAGAAAATAAGACCAAAAAAAAACAGGGCCCGGGAACAGAAGCGACACACAGAATATGTCATAATGGCAGGAACCAGGACAACACCCGCAAAAGAACAGGAAACGCAGACAGGCAAACCAAGAAAGGAGACACCGGGGGAACACCAACTGGAGGAACAGAGGAACCGGGAGTGAGCGGAGGAGAAACAAAGGGTCGAGGAGCCAAGACAGGAGTGAAAGATGGACAAGGAGCAAAAAAGGGAGGCCAGACGGAAAAGGTTGGGGGACAATGGGGAGCCCGAGAGAACCGCAGCGTGCGAGGAGGGGCAGCCAGAGGGGCTGCAGGTGACGCCAGAGCTGAAGGAGACCTCGCAGGGGCCGAGGAGGGAGTCGGAAGGGACCACAGCGCAGATGAGGAGGGAGGAGCAGCCACAGCAGGCGAAGGCGCAGTCACAGGCGGAAAAGATGTAGCCAACCAATGAGTCGTAGCGGGGGGAGCCACAGACAACCGACGAGCCGAGGTAGAGGAACCTGTAGGCGAGCAACAAGGTGGCAGAGGTGGGACCAAAGGTGGTCGACAAGTCCTCGGAGGGGGACCCGTAAGCGACAGCAAAACAGGAGCCGAATGACCTGCAGGCGCCCCCCGAGCCACAGCCAAAGTGAGCGAGGACAAGCCAGGGAGCAGGGAGGGCAGGATCCAACCCCTGCGTATGTGTCCCCGGCCATTTTAGGACACCAACAGGTAGAAACCTGGCCGGGATCCACAGCGCTCCAAGGTGGAGGGGTTAGTCCCCTAGAGAGGTTCATTGGGGACATAAGGGGGGTCCCTGAGGGGTTCCACTCGAGCTCCTCCTCTTTCAAGGGCGAAGAAGCAATACTCAGATGGTCGGGAATGCATGTGGGTATGGTAAAAATGAAGCACCAGTGCGATTGGCTAGATCCATAGGTGATCTACTAAGGTTCCAGACTTTTTCTATTCCTTCCATAACTGTTTAGAATATAATCATACTTAAAAATTCTACTTTACTTTCTATTTTTTGTAGGTTTTGCAACGAACAGCACAACCCCAACAGCTATTACAACAGCTGGTATATATCAGTCTTCATTTGATGCTTACATTGATTCCCAGATTATCTGAATTTGTTGTTTTATTAAGCAGCAAGGATTAGTATGTGGTCACAGTAAAAATAAAGCACCACTGCGATTGACCAGGTCTGCGGTTAATCAATTGACCATACTGTTTCTCTTCCCTCCATAACTGCATAGAATATCTTCATACCTAAGAATCCTGGTTTACTTTCTCTTTTTTGTAGGTTTTGTAACAAACAGCACAACCCAAACAGCTAAAACCACAGCTGGTATGTATCAGTCTTCTTCTGACGCTTTCATTTATTCCCAGATCATCTTAATTCATGCCATGACTAAGCACCACAAATTTGACGGTGCAAAAGCTTTACAATGCCAATTGAATTGGCTACCTGTACAGGTAATCTCTTACCAAGTCAGTGGATTCCCAGATTATCTGAATTTATTGATTTATTAAGCAGCAAAAAGCGCTTAAAAAGCGGCAATGGAATTGTCCAGATTTCTGGGTGATATGCTAACCAGAATCTTCCTATTCTCTCCAAACATACCTGTTTCTCATTGCTAATCATCCAGTTGTCCTTTCTTTTTTATAGGTTCTGTAACAAAGAGCACAACTCCAACAGCTATTACAACAGCTGGTGTGTATCAGTCTTCATTTGATGCTATCATTGTTTCCCAGGTCTGAATTCGTATCATTTTTCAGCACTGCAAATTAATGCTATGGTGCGAAAAAAAAAAAAAAAAAAAAAAACAATGGCAATGGAATTGGTTAAATCTACAGGTGATCTACTAACTAGACTTTTTCTGTTCGCTCCAAAACTACCCAATATTTCCTCTTAGCTCATCATCCAGATGTCATTTCTGCTTTCTGTAGGTTCTGTAACAATCAGATCTTCATAATCTTCCTTTGTTATTTCCTTCACAAGTCGTAGTCATAAAATTTTAAGAAACTGAAGCATTGGATATGGCAAATTTGATAGTACTCTTAACTAAACTGACATTTAGTTATTTTTGTCAGTATTTCTATTGCCTGAAATATTCCTTTGTCTTGGTATCACTTTCAGAAACTGTCAATATCATCTTATTTTTCATGTCTTCTGTATGTTCAGCCCAAAATATAATCCTTAATATCTGAGAATGGTCTTAGCCACCGAGACTTTTTCCTCTGCTCTCTACAAACTTTTAAGCTACCTAAAATCTCCTCTTAGCTAATCATCCAGTTGTCCTTTCGGTCTTCTTAGGTTCCATTAAAAAAAGCACCACTCCAGCAGCTAAAAGAGCAACTGGTATGTATCAGTCTACATCAGATCCTGTCATTGATTTTCAGACCTGTCTGAATCATTACATTTCAGAATTATAAACCATTACTAGTGGAGAATGCAATTCTGAGAAATGTGCTTTTGTTTACAGAAAATCCTACGGCGTAACGTATCAACTTTCGTTGTATTGCAAACTTAAAATCAGAATTCAAAAAAATCAGAACCTAGGAAATTATTCCTGTGTTCCTCATATTTTTTCCCAAACTTAGCCCTAAATACAACCTATAATATGTAGCAGGGTTCTCAGTATTACCATATGAAATATTAAATAATCAGTATCTGAGAATGCTCTTAGTCAGACTTTTCTGTTCCCTCCAAAACGACCTACAATTTCCTCTTAGCTGATTATCCAGTTGTCCATTTTGTCTTTTGTATATCCTTTGACAAACAACAGAATTTTATATCATTTCTATTCCTTCCTTTTGCAGTTTCTCCTACGACCCCAGGACCAAAACCTGGTATTTACTATTATTTCTCATGTTCCAGCCAAAGTTACGCCCTTGGATACAATGGACAATGTTACTTATTGGCTTCCCACTTTAAAAATGATTGAAATTCACTTTGAACAACATTTTCATATTGTAATGCTGCATATTTTATAAATAGAAGCAGAATGGAAATGAAAATCCTAGACTTTTCTTGATTAAAATTTGAGCTACTACACCAATGTAAGGGCTTGCATGAAAGTAAATTACTCAATAAAAGATATAAAAGTTAGTTATTCCCGATACAAGCATATACCCCCACTACAGGTACAGGTCATTCCACCGACTTGGAAGAAAATGTGGATACAGTGAGGAAGGACACAACAGAGACTAAAAAAATACAGCTACGTTTATTTGAACACCATTAGGCAACCCACACAGGCACTTGCACGCAGTGTCCGTCATTTAATATATATGCACATTCGATAAAACCAAACCCTAATTAATTACAAATAAACCACTTCATTACAAATACACAGCACTACTGATAACACAGCAACGTCAATGACACAAGCACACACATAGGATTAGTCATTAAAACACAGCAATACAATGGTGTTCCAAACATTCTCTCTATAGACACAACTCACAATTACAACAGTTAAAAAAACATAGACGAGAATAAGAGCTGGGAAAACATCGGCCAATTAGAATCAGAAGCGTTGCCTGTCCATTTTAACCATGTCTTGGCAGCACTCATCTCCAATAACAGAAAGCCAAACTCCCTTATCCATTACACTTCCGCACTATTTATACATGCAGGAGATCAATAACCTTGATAAGTTCAAGCGCACCCATCAAAATAAAAGTCCCCCAAATAAGATCCCGAATACAACACACCACTATATGTCTCCTTAAATCAATTGAACCCAAAACAGGCTTTGTGAATATAACTCACATCCTGTTTCCAGTGGTATAGCATAGCAAACAATATCTGTTGTGTCTTCTGATCTTTACATGTTCTTGTGATACAACTGGAATATTCTTGGCCAATGATTTTTAGAATGATTTACTGTAAATATAAGAAAAACACATCTGACAGCTTCAGCTGTCGGTTCATTCTATTTGGAACATCCACATGATTTTGTGTCAATTTCTAAAGGCCTCAGTGTTAGCTAATTAATCCTGTCGTCTATATGGTTTCCCGCTAAAGTTCCCCTCATTTTAACTTAAAGTAGTACTGTTTTTCTTTTTTGTACAAAGTGAAATATTTCTTGCACAGTATCTGAGAAAGCTCTTAGTTAGCAAGACTTTTTGTTTTATTACTTGCCAAGGAAATTGTTTCTTGTTTTCCTCTGAGCTAATTTTCCAGTTGTTCTTTCTGTCTTCTGTACCTTCAATAGCAACGCTGATTCCAACCACATCAACATCTGGTATGTATGTAGTAATACTAATTACAACTTTATTGATCCCCGTGGGGGAATTCTTTTTTACGCCTCCCTCAACTTGCTTGTTGTAGAGCAAGCTGACTGTGTAGGGCTGCCACCTTTTGGGGCACCCAGGGAGCTGGGGGTTAAGGGCCTTGCTCAAGGACCCACAGACATGCTGAGGCTGGGTTTGAACCTGTGACCTTGTGATTACAGGCTTAGCCCACTGAGCCACATGCTGCCCCCAATGAGAGGATGTCATGCTCCACATCCTCTCATTGACTCTATGATTATTTAGAATATTTACATTTAAGAAATCTAAAAAGTGAAGCATACAGAATTTAAGAATGCTCTTAACTAGAAATATATTTAGGCTTGTTCATAAACATTTTTATTCCCTGAAATATTCGCTTAACCTTATGTCACTTTCAGGAAGGCTCAGTATCAGCATTTTATTGATGTCTTCTGTATGTATGAGAATGTTATTAGCTAACTACACTTTTTGTTTTCCACCCACATCCATTTAAACTACCTAGAATTTCCTACTAGCTAATCATTTTCAATTAAGCAGAAATTTAGTTTTGTTTGCAAGAATGGCTATGGGCTGAAATATCCTCTTGTGTCTATGTCACTTTGTAACTTCTTAAATATCACTGTATCATTTCAATCTTCCCTATTTTTTCCCTCTGAAATACACACACATTCTCTGATTCTTTCCCTTAATAATTTGAAAAAATTTAGTTTAGAAGCATGAATGGTTAGTCCTGCCAAAGTTGACATTATTCCTTCTATTTGTAGTTTCTCCCGTGACCCCAGGTCCAAATACCGGTATGTACCATTTTTCACCATATGCAAATATTTTTTCCTTAGCAATTAAATTTAAAGAAAGTGAAATATTGGGTATGAAGGATTTGAGAACATTTTCAACTAAAGGGAATTTCATTGGTTTGTGTTTCTATTGCCTAAATTGTCCCCTCGGCATAGTGTTACTTTCAGAAATGTCAGTATCAGCTTAATTTTCTGGTCTTAAGTATGTTCTCCCCCCCCCCAAAAAAAAATCTGTTTAAGTGAACAAACAACTTTCTGGTATTGGAATGAAAAAAAACACAGTGAATGAACAACAGCTTTGTTTAAATGTTTTTATTGTGTAGGCTTCTCTATTTTGCCCATGAAACTCATGGTTTTGGGCCAATTTTGCTGTGCCCCGTACATGTCAAAGATTGTTTGCAATCTTGGGTGGAGGAGCTGTCCTAGTCGGCAAAATGTCTTAGTGCATCCTGAGGGAAATCAAACCATATCTTACAATTGTCACGCCCAACTCCGTCCGATCCTCCTGTGTGCCCTGCCCACCTCGTTACCTCGTGTTTTTGCCTGATTGTTCTCACCTGTTGTTTGTTAGACTCTGCTTGTATAATGTATTCAGTCCGTGTCTCGGCCAGTCTGCCCCAGATTTGTCATTGTCGTCTATCCCCGTCAGTGCCTACTGTGAGTCTCGTCCAGTCTATGCTCTCCTGTTCGTTAAATAAAACCCCGTTTCTCCGTCAACCTGGCTGCTCTCTCCTCCATTGCCTGCTCGCCGCTCGAGCTACATGACAACAATGCTGCATGTATGCATTTCCTAATGATCAGTGATTATGGAGAACAATTTCATCATAAAAAAACGTGGTAATTCTCAATGAATTACCATTTGTCTTTCATCTTTTTAAAGAATTTACACTGGCGATGTCATTTAAAATTCTACTCCCCTTTGAGCAAGATTTGGCTAATTCATCAAGCTCAAAATTCAAAGCATTAAAAACAAACATGGACGAAATTGTAAGTATATGTTCTTAAAATACTTCCAACATTCAGATATATAAAATACACACATTACCTTAAATATAGTTTTTAATGTAATTAATATTTTTCGTTTATAATTCTAGTTTGTATTATCAGTTTATAATTTTGTATTTTACTCTGCTATACATCTAAAGAGCAACATGTTACCGACATAGTACATATCAATTTACTGTTTGAAGAGGCTGTAAAAAAGCAGTTTATTAAGTATGCATTTTGATTAACATAAAATTTGTTCTTTTACCCAGCTCACTAAAAATTACCAAAACTTAAAAGGTTTTGTTAGAGTCTATGTCATTGGCTTCCGGTAAGTTTTCTTCTTTAAACACACTATATTTAGGTAGTCTGCTTGTTTTTGCGGTTCTTTATCATTATTATTAGTAGTAGTGTAGTAGTAATAGTAATATTTTCAAAAATAGTACTAATACTATTAGTGCAAATATAGCAGTAGGGGATTTAAGAAAAATAACATACATTTTCTAAATACTCAGAACATATTCTTTCTGTAATTTAGACAATATTCCTGTATTTTGTTTCACAGGAGTGGCAGTGTGATTACAGACTTTGTACTGGAGGCAAACAGTGTGAATTCCACTGAGATTGCCACAATGAACAGTAAGGCTGCAGTGGATCTTCAGGCCAAGGGTTACAGTGTTGACTCAAGTTCCTTCAGTGCAGCTGTTCAAGGTAGTGTAGCACCCCCTTCCTTCACCCAAGGGAGTGTAAAAGAGGTGCCTAGGTTCAACTGTGTTGTTAACAGTCAAACTCTGCTGGTTAAGCTGTGAATTACAGGGATCACAATGATTACAGTGATTTCATTTTGTAATTGATGACAATAGTCCCTTTTCAATTTAATTTAAAAAGTAATGGAATCTCCTGGATTTTCTCATACTCCCCTTCCCAATGAATAAATATATAAAATCAAACTCAGATAAAACTGACATTAATTCATTAATATTCAGGCTCGGGTCAGACAGATATGCCATGGGTCTGGGTTGGGCCCGAGTTGACATTTCAGACCTGTAGGGATGAAGTATCTCAATGTTTCCCAACCGAGTGCTTGGGGACCCCCAGACAGTCCACATTTTTGCATTTTTTGCTGGTTACTTGGTACAGTACAGGTGTATTAGGAGCTGAGAGGAAACAAGAAAATGGACTGAGAAACTGTACAATAATATTTTCCTTATGCTTGTGTCCAGATGGTTGTTGGTTTGGATCCCGTGTCCAACAGAGTAACCATATCACTGTCGACCCTTTGAGCAAACCCATTAACCCCATCTACTCCAGGGATGCTGGATGCTGGGGGGTTTGTGTGATGCACCAGCAGATCTGATTGTTACTGTATGATTGCATGCTAACAGCTTCTCCCCTCCTTATTTCTTTAAGGAAATCAGCCTTTTATAAGGAACTATGATATTATATATCCTGGTTCCACATTGCAGCTGACTTGTGTGGTTCCAGTAACTATGCAAACGGGAACTGGGTCATGGGTCGTGAATGGTCGGCCGGTGTCAAACGATGCAAAGTATTCAATCACCAATTCACCTCCCACACTGACTGTTCGGGACATGAACACTGACGACAGTGGTAAGTAGATTTACAACTTGTGATATTTAGGTTAAAATAAATCAGATGTTAGTGAGTATTAATGCACACTAAAGAGTGCAATAGTGGTGGTATTAAATAATGAGTAACATGGTATACTCTGTATTCCAAAACTTTTTTTTTTTATATAAATGAGCTCTGTGGCTAAGGTGCTTGGTAATATTTTTTATCTGCAGTCAACTGTGAATAATATCCCTGTGTTTTTTTTCTGTTGTTTTTCTCTTTATACTGTAATCTAGGAATATACACTTTCACAATGACTCAGTCGACCTTGACATTCAACCACACGGAATCCATTTCAGTGACAGATGTCGTTCCTCCCATTATTCAGCTGAACATGTTAGCAACTAATGTTCCAT
>JAABNX020000121.1:78317-90993 GCA_015163995.2 Mormyrus lacerda
ATGGTTGAAAATCAATGTCTGACTTTCATTGGTTAAATTTCATAGAATTTTTATTTATTATTACTTTTGTCAGATTAGTTATTTCTGTGCCCATTGTGAGTTTCTTTCATTGACTGAAGGGTACCAACAATTTTGTCCACGTGTGTATATATATTTTTTATTTAAACAATACATTTTTTCAGGTGACTTAATATGCCTGTAGCAGATATGTTTTTAACCATAAGTGACAAAATACATGTTCAGAACAACAACATGTACTTTGTGTAACTGAGAAATTGTATTACTTTGCAAATTTTGTCATATTTACCTAATTTCAAGTATCAGAGATAAGATGAATGATGTGTGTAATGTCTCTCTAACAGAGCACAAGTGCTGGTCCATCTTTGTCCTCTTTGGCTGAACATATTAGACGAAGGAGGCAAAGTAAGTTAAATTGCTGTGCTTTGCTATTTTATAAATGTTTTTACTGAGATATACTTCTGTGTTCTGGTTAGGATGTTTTTCTTTATAACGACATTGAAATATTTTTATGTTGCATTTACACCAGGGTTTAATAAAAAAAAATGATTTCATTTGGTTGTAGCAAATAACTCATTTGTTATGCTGGTGCTACATGTGAACTTTAATCTGTGTAATTTGCCATTTGCTGTAACACATCCAATGCGCTTTATTTTTCAGATTTTTATAATGTTTCTGAGGCTTCAACAAGTCTGAGTACTTATGAGGCATTTATCAGTGCTTAGCTACCTGGCTGGTCAACTGATGGTGTGAATATTTTAAATGGTTTTTCAAAAAATAATAGATAATAGGAAAGAAAATAATAACGATTTAACATATATCATACAAGGATTTTTTCAAAAAATAATAGATAATAGGTAAAAAAAAAATAACAGTTTACTATATAACTTAAAAGGTTTTTTTTTTCCTCCACCAGCTCTTAATTAAATAGGATTTTATATGGGTTTTGTTTTTTATTACTTACTTTAAGTCAGTTACAGATTTATCTCTTTTTTTCTGTGAACGTAAACACTATTCAGTAACATTTTTTTAGCAGCAATGTTATTCTGTCTAGATTTTTAAAATTCTGCAAAAAGAAACGTTTGGATGAAGTACAATGAAATATGTATAATTCTATCTTGTTCATCTCATTGTGGTCATTATTCAGCATATTTTAATAGTGTAGTGTGGTGACAATACTATAAGCAATTTTCTTTGTTATATTTTGGGCTGTGTATCATGCATAATAAAATTATTACTATTAAAGTGTCTGAATGTGTCTTTTCATATTTCTATATGAATAACGAGAGAAATCTGAAAACATTATAAATGTATAGAATCATGTTATTTCTAAAAATATACCACTTTCTCAAATACAAATCTCCAGATGATAACATATTGCCATTTATAAAAAGTTTTTTATTACATGTTATAAAGGCAAAAATCAATAATATATTTTTTGACAATTTTACAAGAAATTATCCATAGACTTTTACAATGATGCATGATATAGCTAATTTTGTCAGAACCCTTACGTACTGTGCTGTCCGAATATGCTTAGAAGAAAAATAATCTGAATACATGAATATTAGGGAATAAAATCAAATGAAATTATGAGGGTATTTCTATGAACTGCAAACTGGTGAAAACCATGAAATATTTAGATTAATATATTTGTAGTGGTATAAATGGGAGGAAAGTAATGCAAATGTACAATTTTTGAGACTTATGCAGTTTGTAAACAACGTGTTTTCTGTTACAAACCATGAGAACCTGACAATAATTTTTTTGGACAAAGAAAGAAAGAAATGAAGGTATGTTCGACCTTAGTGTCAGAAGCTTAACAATAAACTTATACGACCTCAACATGAAATAAACATTTCTAATTGTTGCTTGACTTTGGGCATATATTAGCTTAGAATCCAGGTTTATGTGCTTGGCGTCTCCTAAATACTGTTATAATTACAACAAAAGCAAGAGAGCCTGCCAATCCACCAATCAGAACGCCTGCCATACCTCCACTTATCCGCTGTGTCTCGCAGCTCTTGCCAGTGTAGAAAATGGCCTTTCCAGATGCACACCTGAATGGGAAAATATATCAGGTTTAGCTGTCAGCTGTCCAAAGGCTAAATTACTCAAAAATATTATTAGCAGTGAAAAAATGTGCAATTAGAATAATGCCAAACTTTTATTTTTTTTTAAGTGGGATTTTTTAAAAATATTCTCAGTATTATGGCTGCGGAAGGTAACCTGCAGATTGCTTTCCCGTGTCTGTCTAGACAAACTCCTCCATTTTGACAGGGATTAGGCTGACATGGGCTGCCCAAAGCCGACCTGGCCACACGGAGTTTGGGCATTTCAGCAAAGCTTCTGTCAGATACGCTGGGTCCTTCCTGGATCTCCTTGACAGTCTCAGTATATTTCAGACTGACCTGGACTTCAGACCTAATCAAGTTTGTCAAATCTTTTTTAAAAAAAAATAAACAAATGTGTTTTTTTCCGTTACTTTAAATTGAAATTACTTTAAATTCGTTGCAATGTGTTGATACAAGGCATTTACCATTAATGTCAATGGACAGTATAAGGTTGTTGTTTTTAAGGAAACTTTTCCTCAGTAGCTGCTGATGTGAGATGAAGGTGCTCCACCCAAATTCCTGACTTCTGAAGCGCTCACAGGAGTCATCCCACTCTCCGTTAGTGATTGGTTTGACCCACGTGCTATCTGGTCATGAAAAAAGATCTGCAGTTGTTCTTCCCAATGCAAAACCATCATCTGACACACAACTCAGAGATCTATACAGATATAAAACAGCTACAGTCCCATTACTGTTTACAGTTTAACATGTACTATTCAGTTACAGTACCTTATGTAAGTTCATCATGCCATTAACATGTATGAATTTTAACTAGAGAATGTGTATATTAATAGGGTCTACAGCTGAGTTGAAACATACTGTTTCAAGCTCCTGAATTAGATTTAATTTGGACACAGCTAGCAACTAAATAGGCCTCCATCTTCCAGCTGATTTTTCTAGTCCAGGTGATGGGGGGACATTTCAGGTGGCACAAGGCAGGTGTACCTGAACAGGATACCAGTCCATGGGGCATACAGGTACAGACTCATACATACAAGTATATATTACAGGCAATTTGGAGATACCTCTTAACCTAACTGCATGTTTAGGATTCCAGAATAAAATCCAAGTACCCTGTAAACCTGTGGGAGAACATGCAAACTCCATACTCAGAGGTGAGATTGAAAATGACACTCACTGATGCCACACCCAGCTAAATAAAGTCAGTCCTATATCAATGCATTAAACAATACTTTGCATTCAAAAAATATGCTGCGCCAGTCAAAAGTTTGGACACACCAAGCTGCCTACAAATAGGAGTGATAGTATCGCATTGCATGACCTGGCCACCTGACCGAAGCACTGTAGAAATGGTTTTGGAGGAGTTTGCCCAGCGTGTGAAGGAAAAGTGGCCTATGAGTGCTCAGCATATATGTACAGCTGGAAAAACATTGCAGGTTGGTCACCTCATCAAACTGGCATAGAGGAGACAGTAGGATCAGCAAGTCCCTAGAGAAATTGGGGTTAAAAGGTCTTGGTTAAGCACTTAATGGCGGGATCACTCTGCCGACCCAGAGATTTGAACCAGCAACCCACAGCTGCCCCCCACCCAACAAATATTTTTTTTGTTTAATATTTTTTGGTCAGTCCATAGTTCCATATATATTATTTTTTTAGTTTTTATGTCTTTATTCTAAAATGTAAAGGAAAGCACAAAGGAATCTTTCTATTGTTAGGAATTTCCAAACTTTTGACTGGTACTGTAGAAGCCATTTTTTATGGGAAGGAACCAGGAAATTACCGGTTGTGAAACTCCTGCTGGAAGACATTCTTAGTTTCACATCAGGATCTTGGTCCATAGCAGTGATGGTGACCTGCCTGTTCTGTGCAGGCCACTCCAGCACCCCATCATTTTCCCCACTGCAAAGATGGAAGTATACACCTAGGTAGCCCTGCGTGGAGTTGTCCTTGCCATTTGGGTAGACACGAACCCCATAGGCATAGCCCTCTGGACTATAAAACCGTTCACTTGTGATGGTGTGTCCATTAGGACTGGTGTGGAGAATGTGTGTGAAGTTGCTTAGCTGCCAGGTGGTACTGGGACACGGGGTTTCAGTGAGGGAGATGTCATCAATATAAATTCCACCATCCATCTTGTTTGAACCCACTATGCCCTGGAATATGTAGCGGAATTTGTCTTTTCCATTCAAGGTCACATGAGCAATTTTCCATGTTTCACTGCTATCACCTGAAAGACAACATTATCCAGCATGAAAGAAAATCCAGAATCAACATGCCAGACATGCATTTCAATGGAAACAGTAAAAAAAAGTAGAGGTAAATATGCAAAGCATAAACACAACACAAGATGCACTGTTTGTTATTATTTCTATTGGGACCATCATGTGAATTAAGCTGTAGTCACAAAAGTAAAGTAGCACGAAAAAGAAATTGGAAACACCTTGGATGGTATAGACTTTCTTCATTTTACGGACATTTCCAGTCCCGTCATCTGTTTTCATCCAAATGACCAGATTATCAGCAGCAGTTCCTGTCATCTTGTAAAAGAACTGAAGGCACTGTTGGTTTCTTTTGGGATAGAGGATACGAGATTCCAGCATAGCACTCTTTCCCACTTCTGCTTCAGAGGTGTCGAAGTACATGAAATAGCCAGCGTCTACAAAAAAAACAGGTTTCAGTCTGGGGCAGATCTGACTATATGTGTAAAGAACATACCTGAGTTAAACAAACAAACAAACAAACAAAAAACTAAATATTTCAGCTAAACTAAATATTTCAATAACTGATTGCAAAAACAGCTACACACACACAATGTCTATTGTCCTACTATTCCTTTAAATACATTACACTATAGTGCTAATTAAACAAAGCCTCATGTTACATATTATAACAGTACATGTGACAGTTTTGGAACCTCTGAAACAATATACAGGAATGTGACGCTTAACATCCAGGTTGCATTTTCCCCAATAGGATGTTAGATGACTTGCACAGTATGTGATCATCATATATACTGTATACAAACCAATACTATGATATACTGTACCTGTACTGTACATATACTGTACCTCTACTGTACCAGTGCTGCCTAAATAGTCAAGCTTCATGAGACTAACGGATGCAATACAAAGAGCGTACACAATAAAAAGTACAGTAAAGTAAATACATAAATGCGAAACATAGAGGTTTCTTATCGTTATCAAATATGATAAGTTTACTTACTGTTATAAGGTTGGCTGCATAATCGCTAAGTTCACACCGGTTACACGTGGTGCACTATGGCCACTAACCTTATGCAAACACTAATCATTCTGCAACTACCTTGATTAGCAACCATTCTCAAATATGGCATTAATAAAAACTAATATGCGCACCAAATTTCATACACTCTGAACAATAGACTAACAATTGTTAGTGGTTGTGTGTAAGAACTGTGTGTGTGCAGAATTAAATGTACGATAATAATAATTATATGATATTTGTAATGTGTAATATGTCTTATTTTATCTTATTTTGTCTAATACTGTATATTGGGTAATACGAGTGTAATGGTGACTAAAGGGTGTCATTTCATGTCTAAAGAGCTGTAATAATGTTAAAAACTGTATTTACAAGGTTGTAAACAGGTTTTCTATGCTCTAACTATGAAAATTTTCAACTAAATAACTAATCATACTTTGCGGAAATGCACTTGTCACAGTAGAGTCTGGAAATGTTTGACCGCGATAAATGAGGGCCTCCTATAACTAAATTGTACATTCTTTACCTAATATAAGAGCTCTTACTTACAGTTTATTTAATATGTTATTTTATCCTCTGATTGAACTGGAGTTACGTCATCTCGTCTCACTCTATACATGTATATTTCTAAGATGACAATAAAGTTCACTTTGACCTTCAAAATGTTTACTCAATGAAGAATAAAACTGCATTAAAAGGCTGAAGCGAAATCGAAAGGACAGTTGTGGTCATGCTAAGGCTACCATAATTTCCACATAAGGACCATTTTGCTCAACAACCTGGTCACTGGAATGGAACTCAGTTGCTAAATAAAGAGTGGTTGAATTTACTAAATTTTACGTTTAATATTTTTATGGTAGAAAGTCAAATTTTCACTGGACATGTATAAGACTAATCAATAGTCGTTTCTTGTTGTGATTTATGCTGCCTCGGAAACAAATTCCCCTGCCTTTTATTAAACAAATTTTGAATGACATTGTTTGCCGCCTTACCTTTACACTGACCCACAAGGGTTTGGTCTTCTGTCCCTGGGCTACTTAGAGTTTGAACCCAGTCTGCATCATCTTGCTCGTTCTGGATCATGCCACAGATGTTTATCAGTTCAAATGAACACTGGTCCAGCAAGGTATGTGTATCAGCTAGAAAATGAGTGGGCCAATATAACAATGCAAATGTACATGGGAACAAAAAACGTATCTACATAAAGGTGACATGATAGACATGTGTACAGATCATGGCAATAAAGGAACATGATATACAGTGTAAATGTAAAACGAAAGATGACTGATTAAAGGCACAAGTAGCAGTGATGGTGAACATGCTAGTTTAATTACAGCATAATTGTATATGCTAAGGAACGTGACTATCCAAAAGCAATTACAGCAAAAGCAGAAGCAATTACAGTCTTTTCATGACCAATTCATGTGAATTGCTACTCACTGCAGTTGTACATGCGATTCAGTTTGACCAGGTCGATGGCACTGAAGTCTAGGCGCTGTCCAATTATGTGATTGAATGCTGGGATGGTAGTAGTGATTGTAGCTACACTGGCATTCTTGTTGAAGGAGAATGGCCTGTAATGCATTATTGACTCATAATCATATGGCGTGTTCAGGTCAGTGACGATGTCATCTGCATACTTGTTAAAGTTGTGTTCCTTCCCTGCAAAAAATTACATTTGTCAGCCAAACATTATCAGAAATTAGATGTTGAGATTGATTTTTTTCTGTGTCACTTTGTCAAATGCAGAATTTGGGTTTGGAATAGTACCCACCAGGTATGATTTGGTCCCACCAGATTTTCACATAGTCATCCCGATCGGACCTTGACTGTTCATGGTAAAACCCCAGGGCATGAAGAAGCTCATGTTCAACAATTGCCCTGGTGTCACATCTGTCACCAATTGAGACATTCTGGCCCTCATGCAAGTCCCCCACAAATGACCAACATCTGTTAATGTAAGTATTAAAATGTTACTTCCTGAAGAAAATGAAGGGTTTTTTTTTATTCTTAAGAAAAATAAGCGCTTCAAAGTGACCAATAGAAGAATCATTACAAGAATACATTTCTAAATTTGATTACAAGTTAATCTTTTTTATTTACAATATTCGTCATGACTAGTGACATTAGACAACCGTTGCATCAAACCAAACGCTCCCATAATCCTCCTCAGCTGCATAAATAAAGGACAGGATCGCTTTACACCATGTGTTTAAAAAGAGAGGGCAAAAAACAGTTATGATATTAAAGAGCAAATGAGGGTTATGTCGAGCATTTCTCATTGGAAATGAGCTTTTGTTAAAAACCAGGAGTGTGCCCTTTCATGTGACAGTTCCACTTCAGTAATGATTATATTATTAGTGGTGAGTGACAGATAGCAGATATATTTTTGACTGATAACATCAAAGCCAGATGTTGAGCATCAGGTAGGTTGGGGGGATGTTTGCTAGTGAGGACACATGCAGAGCTTGCTGCTGCAGATTTGCGGAATGACCAGAAGACCTGCCCCTGCCAGTCTCACCATGTTTTGGGTATACATTTCTGCATTGTAGTTTTGTTTTCTTTGTAGCTCCTTGATTATTAAGTTCCAGCCCTGTAAATTTGAAATCACCCTCCTGCCTGTATTTTGACCCCTCGTGGTCCTTTTGTTTCTTGCATGGTTTAATGCTAGGTGTTCAGTAAAAGCCTCTATAATGTCAGAATGCAGCTCTTCAGATCGTTCCTCCTTCCAGGCGTGACACATCAAATGTTTGTGGTGGTGAGACCTAAAAGTTGCTGTCGGTCACCACTCCCTCATTAACCTCACATAGCTTGGCCAATTTTGCAAGAAGAAATGTTGAAATATTGTTCATGTTGTGCAATTTTAATAGACACTTGTCCAAAAAGAGCACTGCCTAAAACAGTTGTAAGTGGTGGTTTAATCAAGTATCGGATTTGGGCCTGAATACTTTTTCAAGACACATTGCATTGCAGAGCAACAATATATTTTTAAATGTAAAAATACAGTGTGTGAAGACTAGTAATCCGGCAGAGAAATTGAAAATATTTAGATATATTTAGATATAGGATACAAATGGTAGGGCACCGTGAAAAAATAAAAACAATACCATGACTGGCTCATCATATTTACTATCCTAAAGACTTTGTAGTTAAATGATGCCATAAAGTTACTGATTCCATGAATGGTTACCCATCCAGCTTGGTGAAGGAAAGGTAGGTCTCCTCTCCATTGTAAGGCTTGAAGTCCACACAGGATTTCAGACGATACATCTCAAATGCTTGCAGAATCACACCTTTTGCATTCAAATCTAAAAAATGTACAGAATGAAAGTAAAACATCAAAAGCACTCATACCATGTAACCAAAAAATCATGAAAAGTGCATTTTTTATAGTTTTGTTGTTATCTCTTTTTAATACAGCAATGCGTTCATACCCAAAGAGTCTGTTAAAATGTAGGGAATCGGAAACTTCCACCTTGATGTCTCATCCAGAAGTGCGTTTTTTTTTGGCTATGAAAAACAAAAACAGACATAAAGCTCCTCTGGTATTGTTTACATACACATATATTTATTCATTTTGAAACGATCACTTACATCACCTGCAATATCCCCTTCAAACAATGCTCTTTCTGATTCTGTAACAGAAGAATCCAGCTTGGCATATTTTTTTCAACGCATTAGATGCTTCATGCGTTTCAATACACTTGCTTTAACTTTACCAAATGAATTAAGTTAATAGCTGGTAAAAACAGATTAAACATTACCAAGATTGATTTCCAGAATATCTTCTCGAAGCTCTCCAGAATCAACATCATTTCCTATTCATCAAAAAAAAAAAAAAAAAAAACCTGAATATATTAAAAATATAATATACTTATGTATATAATCATTATAGATCATGTAACTGTTGCATGATGTTACTGTTATGGGATTTAAGCTGCATAATGAAATGCCCAAATATTTTTTCATACCAAAAACAGCTGGAATGGCATGCACCTAAAATATTAAAAAAAGAAGCAATTTACATTCTATACACACACAAAGAAGAAAAAAATCAGGTTACAAATTTAAAATTTAAATTCCTTGAAAGGTAACACACCTCTAGTTGACCGAGCAGAGTGATGAAAACTATTGTCCTTAACGGCGAGCTGAAGGAACCCATCTTAAATCCAGCAATACAAGACACCTTTCTCTGAGACTCCAAACATTGCCATAAATCTAGGGACTAAATGATACTTTGGACTTTTTCAGGCAGTAATTCTTAGCAGAGCCGGTGTTTTTATGTAACCCTTCTGACCTTGCTGTCTTGTTGGCAGAGGCTAGTACTGCTCTGTGATCTCATACTTGTCAGCATTCTTCATTTGCTTATATCTTGGAAAGATAAGGACAGTTGGTATGGTAGCTCAGTGGCTAGTCATATACCCTCACATTCAGGGTTGGGATTTTCAGATCCAGCTCACTGCTTTGTGTGTGTCAAGTTTGCATGTCTGGTGAGGTGCGGGAGGCTGATTGAGCGCCTACCTACACGTCAGAATTCTTAACAGTAATGAATGTTAAATTCTCTGCCTAGTCAAATGCATTCTAATATGCTGCCTCATTGCATGGTTCCCAATAGTTCCATTATAATCTCAATGGCACATGCACTATACCTATAACACTCAACAAAAGCTGCTAATATTCCATTTGTGCAATAATTGACGGCTAACATGCTGTTCATTATGCTGGTTATATTAAAATTTTCTGTACAGCAAGCCCTATCATATAGCATTATGCTGTTTAGTGTTCTTTTGTCCTTGCGCACATTGTACTGTATCTTGTTATATGCTGTTGTATGTTGCACCACGGCCCAAGGAGAAATGCTGTCTCATCTCACTATGGATGCGTATGCAAGGTATTAGGAATTTCCACCAGCTTCCTGCACCCACAAGAGTATTGCATCTAGGCTGTCATAAATTATATTCTTTAATGGCAATTACAAGCATGTATTACTCAATCATGCACTTTATTTATTCACAGGGCTGTCAGCTCTCATACATCTCCTATGACACTCGTGCTTTCAGACTTGCACTCAGGCAAGAAATCTTATAGCAAATGTATATTATTCTATTATAAACCGAAAAAATAGTTACGCCAAAATCGTTAGGGTAGTTTGCAAACCCTAAAGACTATTTACAAGGTAATAAAACATGACATAAATGTCAGTATAACATTGCAGAATTGCATAGGAAAATACACAGGAAAGTATCATTCATAACATTTTGCGGAGAAAACTCATTTCGGCCACTTGCACTTGCGATCTCGTTCTTTCGGTCACTACCCACAGCTCGTGACCATAGGTGAGGGTAAGAAAGTAGATCGACTGGTAATTTGAGAGCTTTGCCTTTTGGCTCAGCTCCTTCTTCACCACGACAGACCGATGCAGCGCCCACATCACTGCTGACGCCGCCCCCATCCATCCTTCCCTCACTTGTGAACAAGACCCCAAGATACTTAAACTCCTCCACTTGGGGAAGGACCCCCTCCCTGACTCGAAGAGAGCACTCCATCCTTTTCCGGCTGAGGACCGTGGTCTCGGATTTAGAGGTGCTGATTTTCATTCCAGCCGCTTCACATTCGGCTGCAAACTGCTCCAGTAAGAGCCGAAGGTTACAGTCTGATGAGGTCAACAGAACCACATCATCTGTAAAAAGCAGAGACCTGATCCTGAGGTCACTAAATCGGACACCCTCAACACCCTGGCTGCACCTAGAAATTCTGTCCATAAAAGTTATGAACAGAATCAGTGATAAAGGGCAGCCCTGGCGGAGTCCAACCGTCACCAGGAATAAGTCCAACTTACTGCCAGCAATGCAGACCAAGCTCTGACACCGGTTGTACAAGGACCGAACAGCCCTTATAAGGAGGCCGGCACCCCATACTCCCGAAGCACTCCCCACAGGACTACAGAGCCCAGGCCATGCGTCGAGGTGAGCCCAACTATGTCAAGCCGGAACTTCACAACCTCGCGCACCAGCTCAGGCTCCTTCCCCATCAGAGAGGTCACATTCCATGTCCCCAGAGCTAGCTTCTGCCAGGGTCTGCCAGGGTCCCGCCTTTGGCCACTGCCCAGCTCACATTGCACCCAACCCCTATTGCCCCTCCTATGGCCCATTGGAGGAGGGACCCACGTGC
The DNA here is from genome assembly GCA_015163995.2 of Mormyrus lacerda. NCBI lineage: Eukaryota > Metazoa > Chordata > Actinopteri > Osteoglossiformes > Mormyridae > Mormyrus > Mormyrus lacerda. Next base: position 89,822 of record JAABNX020000121.1, read on the forward strand.
CTTGTTCGGGCTGTGCCCGACCAGGCCCCATGGGCACAGGCATGGCCACCAGGTGCTCACCGTCGAGCCCCACACCCAGGCCTGGCTCCAGGGGGGGGGGGCCCGGTGACCCGCGTCCAGGCAAGGGACTCCATGGTTCCATTTTCTTTTTCTTCATAGTACATGACATTCATGTATGTCCTAATTACATTTGGTACTTTTGGAAAAATACTGAATACAAAATAAACAATAATGCATCACCATCTCGGTTAGTTGTTTGTTACAAATTAATAAGCTATATATTAGATGTCATGAAACAATATGAACCGTTTTGCCATATTGACTAAATCAGCCTAGTTGGTGAATCGCCTAAAAATGGGGAACTACAATATATAATGGATGATGTGCTTTTCCCTCCACAAAGGCTTTCTTATAAAGCAGCTCTTGACGTGTCACCTCCCGCTCCCCAAAAAATCCTAAATGAACATATGGTGGTTCTTGTAACTTTTATTTAAGAAAGCAGAACAAAACTAACAGCAGGGCCTGTTAATGGAGGTGTATGAATGACTCTTTAACAATACAAACAGCAATGCTTTTCAACCACTGTTTCAACTGCAAAGTTTCATAACTAAACAATCAAATTACCAAAGTACTAAGAAACTAAAAAAGGAAAATATACTTTTAAGAATGGTATTTTACATTTATGCATGAAATTAAATTAGTTTATTACGTTTAATGTCGCACAGCCCCTAAATGAATAAACTTAATCTAAATTAATAAAATAAAACAAAACATAACTTTAAACCTAATATTCTTCATTACATTTTCTCAAAGCTAAACTCTTTCTAGGATAAACGTTGAAAAATACAAAAAAGTTGATGTGTCTTTAAGCAAATTTTGCATTCATTTAAACAGTCACATCTATCCAACCACTTCAGAGTGTTTTATGTTAACAAATTAAAAACAATCAGTCCTTAATTTGTATTTCAATTTACAAGCATAAAAACATAAGAACATAAGAAATTTACAAACGAGAGGGGGCCATTTGGCCCATCAAGCTCGTTTGGGGAGAACTTAACTAATAGCTCAGAGTTGTTAAAATCTTATCTAGGTCTAATTTAAAGGAACCCAGGGTTTTAGCTTCCACTACACTAGCAGGAAGACTATTCCATACTCTAACTACATGCTGTGTA
>JAABNX020000121.1:93303-111610 GCA_015163995.2 Mormyrus lacerda
GAGTCCCAACCTCCAATACCTTGAAAAAGTTTGAAGTTCCAAAAAACACACTGGTTGTTTCCTTTTGTTTTGCTTATTTTGTCAAACGTCATTGAAACGTTATTAATGGTTTCATTTACATAAACTAACATGACAATTCCATTGATGGAGCTGTTCGTACTGTTTCCAGTGCTCCGTGGAGGTAAGACAAACTCAAGTGTCGTAAAGACAATAACTGTGATAGCCGTGTTGTTGGGAAGACCTTGACTTGGGATGAGTATCAGAGATGAGTTCAAACTTGTACTGAAAGTGCTTGTAAATGTTGTTTTGCTTAACTCAATGTTTTTTGTACTTATTTTAAAGGAGTAGGTTAAAAGATTTTCTGCAATTTTTTGTACTGATTCCAGCAAAGCAGAACTTGTTTTTTGGGTTTTGGTATTGCTGTTCAGTTCTGCCCAGGATTTCTCAGATTGGTCTGAAACTAAAATTGTCACTGTTTTCAAAACATTCTGAAAAAAAAGACAAAAAGCTGAATGAAATTTAATAGGATTTTTTCCTTGAAAAATAAAAATGAAAGTTTGTATATTGTTAATTTAAACTTTACTTAATTTTCATTCACTTTACCTAATCATAAATTAAATAAATATTTATACGTATTGCATACTTTTTTGTTACTGATTTCATATATTTCAAGTAATATGAAATCTTTTCATTTCTCTTTTGAATGAAACCATCCAGTTTTCTCTTCAGATATATCTGCCCTTATATCCCCAAAACGTATGAAGTTCCACTTACTGTCATCATGCCACTGTTGATGGTTTGTGTAATGGCAGAAATTCTGCTCAGAATGTCAACAATAGCAGAAATAGTGGCAGTTGAATTCTCTATTTCGTTTTGAAGGTTTTCTGTGGTGTTTTTCAGCTCTTCCAAAAACACTGGTACAGTTAGCTCATTGAGGTTCTTCAGGGAGAGCAAAGAAAAGAGGACATTCAAGAATGATGGAGCGTTATTGTGTGCACTGATGCCAGCTGGGATGTGGCTCTACAGGAATGGATTCTAAATATCTTAACATGTCCAGGCAACACAGTCCATCCGATCCCAGGGGCTATGGCTGCAAGGCAGGGAACAACCCAGGATGGAGCGGCAACCCATCGCAGGGCACACTCACACACCATTCACGTTATGGGCAATTTGGTAACTCCAATTAGCCTCAGCATGTCTTTGGCCTGTGGGAGGAAACTTCAGTAGCTAGAGGAAACCCCATAATGACACAGGGAGAACATACAAACTTGGCGGAGACAACAGTGAGGCAACAGAAACTACTGCACCACCGTGACACCCGTGACAAGTATAAACATATCCATTATAAATAGAAAATTAGCTGATCGTTGATATGTCATATAAGTACAGTAAAACCTTGGATTGCGAGCATAATTCGTTCCAGAAATGTGCTTGTAATCCAATCGTGGATGGTGTGAGGGAGACGAGAGGAGGGTTATCTTGTAGGACGACTTTCATTATAACTAACGGAATCACTGCTATCTGTTGGCTCACTGGAATATTTTTCTTTTTTACTTTAACAATGACAGCTGCTTTTGCCTCCTTTTCAATTTTGCGGAAATGTGGACATTGTATTGTCGTTAAACAAATTCATTGTTCACTCTGCTACGCCTTTGTTCAGGTGGTGCTCTTCTACAAAATTTTGATTATATAAGTGAGGCATGCCGACTGAGACTGAGCATGGGAAACGATTACTCACAATCCCGGAGAGAGAGAGAGAGAGAGAGAGAAGAACCATCAGCTCAGTTGTGATTACGTGATGCTCCGCAGACAAAGTGTATACATAATACTCGTATTGTAAGACCTCGCTCGTATATCAAGTTAAAATTAATTTTAAAATTTTGCTTGTTTTGCAAAACACTTGCAAACCAAATTACTCACAATGCAAGGTTTTACTGTGTTATAAAATAAAAAATAAACAATGCAGTTAATCAGATACAAAAAGCTGTTTTAAACTGAAGAAAATACCACTATAAACACAAGAAATATGCTATACTTCATGCTGGTCACACGTATAATTTAATACATCAGTTGTTATCTGGTTTAACTATATTACCTTGGATACATTCTGTAGTCTGATAATTTCACTCAAAACGCACTTATCAGCTACAATCATCCAAACTCCTTGTAAACATCTTGCTGTTATGGTGCCTTCAAAGTTTTCCTTGCAGCCCACAACAGCTGTGTCTCCTTCCTTCCCAGAACCATAGGGAATGCTGTTACACTCTGGTGCTGGAGCAGATGGAAGAAGTTAACACTCAGCAAAACGCTACATGGACAGAACAAATAGGGAGGTGGTTATGTAACAACAAATGGCTTCTGGTATTTTTTCTAAAAAGCAGGAGATTCTGTTTTGCTATTCTTACAGGGACGTGTACAATTTTCAACAGATATACGATCCCCGTCACGACCCGAGAAGGAGGGAGGAAAAGGCAGGCGTCGGGGAAACCGGAAGGGGTTTTACTTCAACAAAATACAATAGGAAGGGCAAAAGGAAACAGACCGCGATGGGTCAAAACTAGGCTGTGAGAGCAGGGGGGAAATACTGGGCTCAGGGTAACCAGAGGGGTAGCACAGGCAGGCAAGAGGAGTGCACACACAACAATAAAATGACCGAACTGGGGAGCTCAGGACAAGGAGGCAGTACACCACAGATGAGGGAGCAGATGAGAGGCAACTGGGGATCACCCACACGAGGGCTGAAACTAGAGGCAGGCTTAAATGAGGAACACACCACAGGGAACATGGGGGAAAAAGGCATGTGGGCCGTGTCAATCACTCAGATTTAGAAATCAAAATCGTATTTTATGAGCAACTTTTGATTCTGACTTTTGCATTTTCTAGAGCAGATTTTTGTTAATGGATTCATTGCAAGTCAATAGTTATTCCCGAAACCAACATATCAAAAACTTGCCTCCTGAGAAAAAGTTCACTGTAGCCTCCATTTCACTGATGATTTTTCCTCTGTTTTTTACTTGGCAGGTAAAAATTTTTGAGTCACATTTTCCTTGTTCGGTGTTAAAAGAATGGACAAAACATTTTATGTTGCTTTCAGGGTGAACTGTGAAAAGAGCATATATAACTTCTATTGGCAGATACAGATGCACAAATAGCCCAACACTGATCCATCATCTAGTCCAGTGGCCTGTACTACGACGTGGAGTTACTGGTTTATCGGGGTAACTTTGCGAGTAACTTGATGATGTGTAGTGTAACCTCACGATTAACCCGTACTATGAAAGGTGGGTAGGTTTTAGTCGAGGCATGTTGCTATGGCAATATACACTAAGTCTGAAACCTTCCATGAGAAGTTTTTGTTCTTGGTTAAGTCGAGGTTTCTGCATAAACTAGCCCTATATGAGCACTGCCCCTCCAACTACAATTTCTCCGAAGACAATACCAGCGTACCTGCATGATCCATACAACCTCACAATCATGAGGGTCTCTCTCTGTTGTTCTGAAAACCCCAGGTGGTGTGCATTGTTCCCTGTTATCCACTGATCAAAGCACGTACACTTCACTAGATGTGGCTGTGTTGTCTATTTTTAAAGTTATTAACCCATTCATGTATTGTCTCAATGCACATTATACAGATACATTTGAAAAGTTAATTAAAATTCGTACGTAAAGCAATCTAGGAAACAAAGGGATGTGCAACAGTCGCCATGAGCCCAAAATGCTAAATCACCATGTCATTACAGCTAAAAGGACCTATTATATTAGCTATTAACACGATTTGCCACAAATCACGAAATGGTTTGGGGCACAAAAATAACATCGTTTTCTGTGTGCTGGGCATCATAATTCTGTCATTAAAAATGTCCCACCTTACTTCCGTTAAAGGTTATTAAAGCCAGAAAACTGAATATGGAATTTCAGGCTAACTTAAACATGGTGACAGGTTCCTAGTTGTTTTCTCACTACAAATATGGTACTGTTTTGTCCAGTTGTAAATCATTTGTTTGTTAAACAATGGCTCACCTTCTACTAAGTGTAATATAAACAGACACCTTTTTCTTATTAGCTGTAAAACATACACTATTAACTGGAGGCTAGACACAACTAATCTTTCATAATGAATAGAAATATAAATACATATACCTACGACTTGACATGATGTTTTTATATTTCATCCTGACTTGCTGCCACGTACGCTTTCCACTACTATTGCATTTGAAATCAGATCAGTTAAGTTATTGTTAATATCAGGTTTACATTATGAGTAACATCACAATAATGGAACATTACATTAATTAACAGCAAATAATAGGCTTACTTCTGGATCGTCTCGCATCTGTGAGCCTCTGTATTTATTGACAGTATTTCAATTCTTTTCAAAAAACACTTCATAATCTAATACTCGGTTGTGAGATATTTTAGACCATGTTTTATGACCATGAAAATGTACTTATGCATTTACTTGGTCAGCAATATGTTGCAAACAAGCCTGCCTGCTTTTGCTGGCTGCAGTGGTATTGGACTGTCTTTGCAGCGTTGATTTAAACTCCTCATAACGCTGCATAATTAGCATGCAGTCTTCCTCAATGAAACATGGAGATCGCGCCATAATTCAAACAGTGACTTGCGCTGCTGAACGTGCTCCATGTTTGTAAACACGCACAAACTCCAATGCAGTTAACACAGACCTAATAAATCAACTTTTTAACTGGCATCGTAGTACTGATTACCACCAATTGAGACAACCTGATTTTGTCAACCCAGAGTTCGCAAATTGACTCCGGATTAAATCTGATTTAGTTAAACCCCCTTCGTAGTACAGGTCACAGGTATTGAAAACCTGGAAATATACATTCCGATTGGTAACTTAAGTTGCCTTTAACTACTCAACAACATTCATAATCTGCAGTTAAATTTAAATTGGGAGGGTATGAAACCTCAAAAAAAATGATCCAGTTCAATTTCTGTCATACAAGCTCAGGCAGAATGTTCTGTATGAGCAAGTTTGAGGAAGGCTTAGCTTTACTTTTTTCTGAATGAGATAAGAGAATTGCATTTAACAATAAGAGTAATGCAATATGCTGCAAATAAAACTGAAGGTTATTTACAGTCACGGAAAGACACATAAATTTAGTCAAATAAATATTACCATTGGTTGAGAGTTCAACACTGGCTATCCATTTGGCCTGAATGTCATCGATATTGTTGTATGTGACACAGCACTCCAAGCTAATTTCGTCAGTACTGTCACACGGGCTATTCAATTGCCACCTGCTGAGTTTGACTATTGGAGCAACAACATTCGTCACGTTAATGAGTTCTTCATGGAGGAAAATCAAAATCGCATCCTTCATGCTGCATCTGTATGTTCCTTTGAGGAGATTCAAAGAAGGAAAACCATTAAGGAAATGACTTTTACTTACAGGAAATAAGGTCAAAAAGCTATAACATCTGTGTCAACCCTGTAAAAAGGATTAATAATTATTAGCATAAGTATATTTGGCGGTTAGCGGTAAGGTGTATGTGTTTTCCAAAAAAGCTGTACCAACTTTTTATCGTAATTTGTTGGAATGCATAACAATGTCTGAAAATAATTTGCAAATATGGGCAAATTGAAGGCAGTGGCACTGCAGTCCTGCGCTGGACATCAGTTAGAAGATGGTTAGATGAATGAAGGCTAAGGTTTCACCTGATCATCTACAGGTAATAATTTTAAATTGGGCAATTCTACAAAAATCACATAGATGCTGGAAACATTCATGGAACTAATTTTTTGTTACCTTTTGTGGTAATTAGACAGTTATCTATTACAATTAAGGTAGAAGATGGTACTTAGAAAGCAACTCCTGACTGAGCCCCTATCAGTGTAGTTGCATTATTTAACCATTTTTCACCATCAGTCCTCTCCATTTACACCATTACACTTTTCTTAACAATATAACAATAGAGCTACATGTCACAGACCCAACATGTTGTATTGCTCTTCACTGTGGCATTAATACTAAGTCATGACTGGGATATATTAAGCTTTTTAATAATAAGTAATGGGAGGAGGTGAGCCTGTGGTTCAGTAGGCAGGATGCCTCATACCCCTGGGGCTGGGCGTTTGAATCCCAGTTGCATTACTTGCATGTTCTCCTCATATCAATTAGTCACTTGTACTGTTTGACAGGTTGTGTGTAAATATGCTCCTTGATGGACTGGCATCTCTCCCTGTTGTTTTTCTGTGTTGCCTGAGAAAGACTCCTTGTGACCCAAACCAGGTGGATGATGGATGGATGAATGGTGGATTGATAATGAATGAATGATCCACTTACCACTGTCATCACTGCTTATACCATTAACAGTAAGTTTTAGAGTTGAACTGGCGATTGTGTACTTTGTATCATTATATACTGGTACATTATTCACAAACCACGACACAGTTCCTTTCTGCATTGATTCTGGAACCATGCATGTCAGCTCCATGCTGTTACCAGGATATATCATCTCGTAGTTCTTTGTGAAAGGTTCTGATCCTTGAAGAATGGAGGAAATATGTTGTCAGTATATACAGACAGCACATTCCAATAATAGTAATAACTGGTACTCAAAATGAACAGCAAGAAATATAGCTAAATGAATGAGAAGATGGGCAAATTGACTAATGCAAAGTCACGGACAGAAATCCACCCAAACTAAATTGTCTTTCAGGAATGGGAAGGATCCAGAGGGAAGCCCCCTAGAGACACACACACACACACGCACGCACACACAGGTTCATAATAATATCTTTGTGGGGACTTTCCATTTATTTCTATGGGGAAAACTCTAATCCCAACATTTTTAGTTTTTTGATTGCATTCAAAGATCTTGGAGGAGACCTGAAAGATGGTTCCCACAACATCATAAAAGATTTTTATTATGTTGTGGGGGACATTTGGTCCCCACAATGTAATATAAACCTAACCCACACACACACACACAGACACTCAAACATTAGAAGAATATACATGCAGATCTACAGTAAAAATCCATGCAAGGCTAGAGTGCGACTGACTGAGCCACTGTGGTAATGTTGCAAAACACAGTTAATATCACTAAAAGGCTGTCCATCTGATTACTTCAGTCAAAACCTTTAAAGCAATGTTCTCAACTTCATTTTGTATTGTACAAATAAAAACAAATATACATATATGTTTAGTTACACTACATCTAGTTATCTCTGAATAAACATTTTTTGTACTCTGTCCAACCTTAAAGTTAATTTTTTAAGGGCATAGCACTTTCATCTTACCATGAAGAACTCCTTCAAAAGACTCAGAGTCGGCATTATACCCTCTGGTTACAAGATCAGCCACTAATTCATTGTTTACTGTTGCGATTTCAGTGGAATTCAGTTGGTTGGTCTGTAATAAGAAGTCAGTAATCACACTTCCAGGCCTGTTTAAAAAAAAGGCAAACAAGGAACAGAACAGGCTCATCAGGTGTAAAAATCTGTAGTATTATGTCTTCTGCCTAAGATTCAAGAAAATAAATATAAAAATAAACAAATAAATGAGCAAACTTACCTGAAGTTGGTTACTTCTACTCGAATAAACCCCGATATAGCTTTGTATTTTTCACAGAGCTGGATGAGGCAGCATTAACAATGGAAATATAAAATAATTTAGAGTGATATCGTACATTTTCTACAACTATGTGAAAAAATTTAAAAATTAATGTTTATTTGTGTGATTTCATTTTTTTTTTATTAGTTTAAGATAAAACCAGTAGGTATGATAACTTTCTGTAGTACAGTAGTTTTTACTGATACTTACTGCTGATTCAATGTTATTTTTAAAATTTTTGTACATCATTGTTGCTGGGTCTTTTAAGTCCTCTGTGAAATTCCATAACATGCTAAATGACATCTGCAGCTTAAATCCTATTTAAAAATTGAGATAAAAATATAAAGACTCAAAAAAGTTTCAGTATACATAGCACTTATAACAAATAAAATATAGGAACTTGTAGATAGGCCTGAGATGACATATGCTGGGCTCAGCCTAATCTAAAATGATTACATTATCAGTTAAACTGCCACTGATCCTGCCCCTCCGGCATCACATCGCCATAGCTACAAAAGAATCATAGTCCATCAGTGTCCTTGTCATCCTTACAAACCACATTATCCAGCTGGATTAGCTGGTAGTTAGTTATCTTGCTCACTGGTTCTCAACTGATGGTTCGCAGGTAAAGGGCTGAGATTTTGAACACTTTTTCTAATGTGAGTTGCTTTCCTCGGAAAATTTACTACCAGTACACTGCCAGTATTCACCTAAACAGATGCCAGTATGCCATTCTACCCCATACATGCACTTTGATTATTTTGCTATATGTAAAAAAAAAAATAAAATCATACAATAAGTGTCCATACAGGATGCAGGATAAATTTAATATAATTCCAGCTCTGTATAAACCTTTTTTAAAAACCTTATTTTTAACCTATTGGTTAACCTTATTTTTATCCAAGGTAGGAAAGACAGAAGTTTCGTAATGGAGCATAGATTTCTATTATTTGGATATTATTAGTAATAAAACAAAAACAGGTACACAAAGTCAAATGGGATAACAGCACTTACGGCCGGTTACGGGTGACATTGTAGAGCTTGACGTAATCGAGCCAGTCACAGCTACCATGGGGACAAAGAATTTGGTTAAAAAGGGTTACAAAGGTCTTACAAATAACTTGTAGGATATACCCACTAATGTCCCGGCACAATTTACCAGTATCAATTCCCATAGTTCCATGCAAAATTCTTTCGAGCGATACTGTTAACTGGTAACACAAGACTAAACACTTATACCTGTTAGCAAAGAAGGTAAAGTGGGTTATTGAGCTATATAACCATAGAATACAAACACAGCTCTATTTCCTACTTATCAGTGACATGGGTACAGCTCTTTCTTGACCCTATGTGCATGTTGAGAATTAAATTACCATGATGAGCTCCTTGAAATTATTATTAAAGGGATTTAATTATAAATAATTGCCAGGTCATACTAGGACTTGTATCTTGGACAGTCCTGTTGTGAGTGTTGTTGTGGCAGAATCTACAGAAAATAAAAAGTGAAGAATATATGTTTGCAGCATAACCGAGAGCCGGAAGGTTTATCAGCTGCACGCACCAGATGACGCACTCTGCTTTGCAGCGGTGGGGGTAGTGGCAGCATCTGCAAAGACAAGGAGGCACAATAAAAATCAGGCACGTACTTGATAAGTTCACAGCAACGTAAAAATGCTTAAGGGCATAAAGATCTCTGGAACCAATATGAAATGTGTCGACATACCGGTAGATGTTATATTCTGCATTGTGAGGCTCAGTGTGGTAGAATCTGCAGAAGAAAAACTATTTAAACTGTGTTTACATTGTTGATGTTGGATACTGCATCGACATGATACATTCAATAAGAAAACATCACTACCCCACAAAAAAGGGGTGTTGTAGGTGCATGGATACTTTGGCACATTCAGATAATTGAAATTCACATCAAATTGCATGGGCGGAGTGAAATTTGTGGGGGGGGGGGCAGATTTTCAAGGGAAGTCCCATCTTGCAGTATAGGATTTGACATATTCCATCCATCTTCCATAACCAGAAACGAAGGAGCACCCAAATGGAATTATAGCTCATCATATTTCAATATTAATTATTAATATTAATATTAATATTAAAATTAAAATATTAATTGTCCTTCCTGCAGAGTCATCCTGTCCAGCGTAGCCCCTGCCTTGTAGCCTCTGCATCCCAGGATGGCCTCCAGGTTTAAACACAATCATGCACTGGGTGATATGGTGGTTATGGACGATAGACGGATAGATCTTGATACATTAACATGCACATAAACCACCCACAATACCTAACAATGTAGCTGGATGTGTTGATATTGTAGCATTTTCATATGTTGCAACAAATAGGCGAATAATAATATGGCCACAAAAACACATAAAAATTTTCAATAATCTTATTATAATAAAATGAATGGTAGAAATTCTTTGAGCTTAGTTGTAAAAGAAATATTGAAATGAGTTAAAATTGTGATGTCCACTATACATTACACTATAAACTGGAGCTTTTTGAATGCATAATTTCCTGAAGAAAACTAAAATGATACACTCATAATGAGAACTTAAGGTGAAAAAGACACACATACTGTAGCCATACCTGCAGCTTAGACTAGGCAATCCATACTAAAGCTAAGCAGGTTTAGACCTGGCCGGTAGTTGGATGGGAGACAAACTGGGAAAGCTGGGTTGTGGTTAGAAGTGTGTTGGTGTGGCTGACGAAGAAAGCCTGCCTGAAGAAGGATTTCTTGTTTATCTAGATAACTTGAGGTATTTAAGGTAGACTGGGCTAAATATAAGTGAAGAAACATAAAGTCTATTTAATCTGGGTACTTGAAATCCTATAAGTTAAGTGACTAAGTAAGAAATCCAGTGCCATGATACAGGGCCCAGTTCTCTGCTTAGTACAGGGTACCCCAGTTTAAATGGACTCTATTTTTGTTCAATTACATTTAGCCAAGACTACCTTAAATACAAGTTATCGATTAGTCATGTTTTGTGTTTACATGTAGTCAATCAACAGCATGCCAGATAAACTTTTGAGAGCTCACAACAAACTAGTGCAAATTTGTGTGATTTTAGGATTTAGAAATGTTTTTTTTTGACAAAGGTTGAATTTAATTTACCTGGGTGGATTTACAGTTAATGGAAATAAATTCAGAGGAAGCTAACTGGTCTGCTGATGGTTTTCAGAGTTAGCAGAAACAATATTTTGCTAATGAAAACGTGAGCTTTTATAATTATCAGTTAACAGAACCCTGCCCACCACTGATCCCAGTGCCCCAGTGCAGTGACAGGAACACTATGCTGTAAAAATGACATCATCCTTTGGATGAGATACAAAACTGAGGTCCTGACTCTGAGGTCATAAAAAATCCCTGGGCATCCTTTGAAAGAGTAGGGAAGGTACCCCAATGCCCTGGTTAAAACTGCCCACTTTGGCCCTATCAAATCTGGCCTCCTAATCATCCCCTGTATCTAGTTGTTCAATTCTCTCCTGCCCCTTCACCACCTTACTGTGTGGTGAGCATACTGGCGTCTTGGGTGTCTTGAAAAGAGCAAATGTAACATTCATTACTTTAGAAGGAGAATAAATAACAGGTTAGCAAAGCAGAAAAAAATACATTTTCTAACTGTGGGAAAATGACTGAATTGCAATACTGTATGAATTGGATTGAAAACAGAGTGTTTTAGTCATGTGAAAAAATCTCTTCTTCAACCAATTGTATTTGAGCAGTTATAGCTGCAAAAATGTCAAAGGTATGGTCAATTCTTTAATTTGATTTATGTATGACATTTGTTTTTGTTTCCATCCACTAGAACTTCATTATTTTCCCTTAGATAAAATCAAGATCACTACAAGAAAGACCTCCCACACAAATACTTCCATTCCAGAAAAAAAGTTCTAGGAGATCTAGTATGTGGCACATATAGGAAAAGTGTTTGAACAATAGTTACTTGGCCTTAGTTGGCAGAACTGTCCATCAGTCGGTATTCCGTTGATGCATCTGCATGTGCCATGAATGATGTCATCACAAGGGGTGTACATAACACAGGTGTCGTACGACAAAGCAAACCGCTCTTCACACATGCACTGGAATCCATTACCATTCGGGTAACAAACTGAGGAAGGAAGAATGAGAAAAATACATTGCCTCACACTTAATAAGATACACTACCAAACATTCTAAAGTTTGGGGTCACTTATAAATTTCCCCCTTTTCCATGAAAACATACATGAAATGAGTTTAAACTGGAAATATAGGTAAATAAATAAGAAATACTCATTGACAAAGTTAGAAATAATCATTTTTGAAATTAAAATAATAATATTCTTCAGACAGTCCTTCATTTGCAGCGACTACAGCCGTGCAGAGCTTGGGCATTCTAGATGTCAGTTTGTTGAGGTACTCTGATGAGATTCCACCCTCTGCTTCCTGAAGCATCTCCTACAAGTTGTATTGGCTTGATGGGCATGTCTTATACCATTCAGTCAAGCTGCTCCCATAATAGCTCAGTAAAGTTGAGTTCTGGTGACTGTGCTGGACACTCCATTACACACAGAATACCAGCTGATGGCTTCTTCCCTAAATAGTTCTTGCATAGCTTGGAGCTGTATTTGGGTCATTTGCCTGTTGTAGGATGAAATTGGCTCCAATTAAGTGCCATCCACAGGGTATGGTATGAAGTTACAAAATGAAGCGATAGCCTTCCCTCTTCACGAGATCCCCTTTCCCCTGTACAAATCTGCCAGTTTATCATCACCAATGCAGACCCGGATCATCATATTGCTTCCACCATGCTTGACAGATGTCGCCAAGCACTCCTCCAGCATCTTTTCATTTGATCTGCATCTCACAAATGTTCTTCTTTGTGATCTGAACACCTCAACTTAGATTCATCAATCCATAGTATTTTTTCCCAGTCTTCCTCTGTCCAGTGTCTGTGTTCATTTGCCCTTCTCAGTCTTTACTTTTTATTGGCCATTCCAAGATACAGCTTTTTTTTTGCAATTCTGGAAGGCCAGCATCCCTGAGTTGCCTCTTCACTGTTAATGTTGGGACTGGACTTTGTGAGTACTATTTAATGAAGCTGCCAGTTGAAGACGTATGAGGCGTCTGTTTCTCAAACTACACACTGTAATATATTCATCCACTCACTCAGTTGTGCACCAGGGCCTCCCTCTCCTCTTTTTACTGAAGTTAGATCCAGTTTGCACTGCTTTGTAAAGGGAGTAGTGCACAGCATTATATGAGATCTTCAGTTTCCTGGCAATTTATTGTGTGGAATAGCCTTCATTTCTCAGAACAACAATAGACTGAGGAGTTTCAGAAGAAAATTCTTTTGTTTCTGACCATTTTAAGCTTGAAAGCGAACCCACAATTCCTGATGCTCCAGATACTGAACTAGTCCAAAAAAGGCCAGTTTTATTGCTTCTTTAATCAGTACAACAATTTTCATCTGCAAAGGGGCTTCCTAATGATCAATTAACCTTTTAAAATGATAAACTTGCATTAGCAAACACAACATTCCACTGGAACACAGGATAATTCTTGCTGTGTAAACCTGTGTAGATATTCCATTACAAAGCAGCCGTTTCCAACTTTTGATAGCTGCTTACAACATTAGCAATGTCTATATAGTATTTCTGATCAATATGACGTTATTTTAATAGACAAAAAAATAGATTTTTTTCAAAAGTAAGGAAATTTCCAAGTGACCACAAACTTCTGAATGGTAGAACTGTAGTGTATCTTAAAAATTGTGTTAGATATTTTGAAAGAAATGGTGAAGAAACAATCTCCAAGCAATTGCTTTTACCTGTTGTTACGTTCACCCCAGTTATTTCAATGGTATTAGTGAGTGAATATGGGAGTGGTGTTGTTGCAAGCAGGTTCCTCAGATCATTTATCACTGCGATATCTGACACGGTCACCTCAATATCAATGTCATAGTCCAATTCAATGCTGGTAGCTGCATGACGAAAAAGATATACACACAATAAGTAGATTATACTTGAAAACAGAAGCCAAAAAGTAACTCTCCGTTATGTCATGTGGAATTCTAAACAGCAGAGGCCACTAAGACTACTTTTTGATATGCTATGCTACTGATAACAGGAAGGCAGTTCAGATCTGAAATTGTCTTTAGATTCTCAAGGAGAATTCCAAGTATACTATTAAAGCTAAAAAACCAACTATGTACATGACATCAAAGATAAAAAGCTCCAAAGACAGAACAGCAATTGTTAAATCATCCAATTGATTATATTTTTTCAGTTATGTATAGAAAGTCTGTTTAGCTTTCATTTGGTGCATTACATCTCCTTTCTTCATCTATGGCCTAGTACGACTACTCATTTCAAAAGTAGTTTTTGGAATTTGGTAGCATGAAATATATTAAACAGAATATAATACTTAAGCTAATGATCTTGAAAAATAAATGTTATTGTCATTCGAAGTTTTGGTTGCATAATTGTACATGACAACATTAAATAGGATTGATTGTACTTACATAGTTGTGGTTGGCAGCGATGTCCGTCAAACGGTACAGCATTGATGCATCTGCATGGGCCTTTAATGATGTCATAACAAGGGGTGTATGCAACACAGTTGTTGTATGACCAGGTTAGCGGTTCTTCACACTTGCACTGGAATCCAGGACCATTCTGGTAACACACTGAGGATGAGTTGAGAACATTTGGGTACAAAGCAAACACAGCTGGTATGAATGTAATTGAAAGGCTATAATTAATCCGTCCATCTTTTGACCCCTCAGAGTCATTTATAGCCAGGCGTAATTCATCTCAGGTCACATACTGTACATGCAGCCAGTTTTTAAACAGAGACAGAGCCTGGCTGAGCCCAAGTCCGAGTCCTTTTATCTAAACCTGATCTTGCAGAAGTGTAGATCCTCCCCTTTAAATGTTAACCATTTTTTTTTTGTGATATTCCAAAATTTAGTAAAAAACTCCAAGTGAATGGTTTAATAACAGGTCAGTTTTGAGCTAAAAATCATGTAAAAACTTTTCATCAACCTTAATGTTAATTTTCATTATTAACTGGTGAATGAGGCATTCCTACAGAATGTCTTGATTTCTTTCTTGTTTTTCTGTATTTTGACCTATTCTGCTCTGCTGCTAAACTCCACTTACTAGCTAAACTCTGCTAGAGGTGAGATGTGTGCATGTACCTTGATATTTTAATACATTTTCACGTGGACATTACCAATAAATTAGCAAACGTACTACTTGTAGCGACAAGCCATTTTGGTACACTTTTAAGTTTGATTTACATGTTATTTTTCAAAAAAATTCCAAGTACTTTTTAACCAATGTACAATACCAATATGAAAAAAAAACTTTTTGATCACATTTTAAAATTTATTTTGTGTGCCTTTGAAATGGTAGAACAACACGACAACAAATGGATGTACTGCATCTTTAAGGGTGTGATAAATATATATGATAAGTAAACAGGATGGCTGTAACCGATTTAACCACTGCACACGATTATCCTAACAGCTGGTCTTTTGCAGTGTGGTGGGGGGTGGGGGGGGGAACCAATGTATCATGGGGAGACCATGATAAATCCCCAAACAAAGATTGGAAGCAGAATGTCACAAAAGTGTAATTACCTGTAGTAATGTTAACTTCAGTGATGTTAACTGTGTTTTCAAGGTGGAAAAGAAAAATACTTGCATTCAGTGCTGATCTCATTTCTTTAGCGTGATCTTGGCCTGAAGTCTTAACTTCAATATCAAAAGAGACGGCCCAAAGCATTGTTAGTCCTACAAAAGAGGGGGTGAGGAAGGGGGCTCAGTATCAGCCCATCTATATTTCAATCACTTATCCTGAGCAGTTATTTATATATGTAATCTGAAAAAGATTAATAAAAACATACCATCTCTTTTTTGCCTCACTTGGACTTGGGATGAGTTTGCCTCCTTGTTGTCTATCTAAAATACAAAAATACCCATGAATAGGTACAAATCTAAAAGGCAAAGCTTTTTGCTTGACACTCTGAAATACTTTTTACTTTAGGTAAAATATAATTGCAGAATATTTTTGACACTAGAAAAATATGGATGTACCTTTTCTGATATGTCTTGAGCATTTGAAATGAACTTTAAATCAGAGCTAGATAAGATTTTAACAACTCTGAGCTATTAGTTAAATTCTCCCCAAGTGAGCTTGATGGGCCGAATGGCCTCCTCTCGTTTGTATATTTCTTATGTTCTAATAATTGCGAGTGTCACAATAAACCATTTCCAAGTCTGACTCTTTTTCCAGGAGAGTGAAACTTGACCAGCTAAGAAATATAAATGTCTAGCATTCCTTGGCACGCCCATGTGAATTCTTCATTTGGTGCCAGTGGCGTAATATCAATTTTTGTTAAGGATTAACCCTTTTTGGGAGACACTTCGCACAGCGGATTGCTGTACATGAGCACTGAAATGATCTCTCTGGTACTTTGAGAGGTCAGCATTAAATAGCCTCTATTAATGCTGAACAATGAGTCTATTTTATTTGATTTATTGATGAGAGATAAGGGTTAAAAGTAATTACAGATACAGGTTATTTTCATTGGCAAGCTACTTTTAAGATACTGTGTATAGTGTTTTCAGATTGTACTTTATAAAGATAAGAATTAGCAATATGTTCTATTTACTGATTCATATAAATTGGATTAAATGAAAATCGTTTCAGTTCTCCTTTAGTTATTGAACACATGGTAGCTCATTTACTGATTAAGAGGCATATACTGTAAAAGACTCACTGTGTTCTCATTGCTCTGTGAGATATTGTGCTTGTTGTTCTGAACTTTTTTGTCTTGTTACATTTTCTAACTGCTTTATTCAAACTTTTGCTCATGAACTCTGCTGTTCCATTAAAGAATCTGCTCTGAACTGAATTTATTGTTTTTTTTCATATCATCATTTTCAAATCTGTTTTTCAAGATTAGTTGAATTTTGTTAAATGGAGCAGTCCAGTCTGCAACTCAATCCCGACTACCTTAATATTTTTTCTGCATATAACTGTTAATGCCCACACACATACACATACATTCATTTATAAGAGCATATAAATTGGGAACTACACATAAAAGAAAATGCAATTATTTTGTTTCATAAAAGAAAGGCTTGGTACCGTAGAAAATAAAATGACTTACCATACCAAAGTAGGCTGGGATTTCAGCCAATTCCCCTGCTTTAAAAATGGTGCATGTTACCATCAGGAGGATTATGAATAACAGTTTCTGACCTTCCATCCCTGTACCTATAAATAAAGAGGTTACAAACATATATAATTTTGTTCAGGGATCCATAAGACATTCCTTTGCAATTTGGAGGGAAATCATTACAGTAAATGTGTCCTGTTGTTCTCAGGCTGAGGAGTTGAGAGGGCATATTGTTCTGTAAAATGCATAACATGCAGGCTGTGTCAGACAAGCAAAGGGTATGTGAAAGGTTCAGTTCCCCAGTAACAGCTATTTTAAAAGCCACATATTACTCATAAAGCCTGGGAAATTCAACAATCATTTTTTAATGAGTTAATGATTACCTTCCCATACAAGACAAAAGTCAGTGTAGTAACATGAGAACAAGAACATTTATGTCCCAATGTGTAGTCCAGTGACAATACACGGAATGGCCCCTTAAAACCTAACAGCTAAGCATAAATGGAAGATAAACAGTGAAAGATTGGAGGTTGACCAGTCATCATGGAACATGAGCATCACCACTGAATGCACTACAAAAAATATTTTGACATTCCACTACTTCCTTATTGTTCAAACTTAAGCTAGTTACAGAATTATACTGTACAAGTGGCAAAGAATTTATAGGCTTCCTACTCTGCTTCATACAACATTGCTCATATTATTATTCCTGAATGGAAAATGGCTCACTGTGCCATATGCAATAGAAGATGGAAATTTAACATTGTAAATTACAGAAAGGAACAGTTGTATAATGAATACACACTGTATTATATACATGTCAAGTAAAATACCTTGAATCTTGTATTGTATCTGCTACCTATGACTACATTTAATTCCTGTGCAAAAATAGCCTTGTAGTACTGTACATGCCTTGCCATCATTTATACTTTCAAAATCATTGGTAACAACTATTTAGATGATAATAATATTCCTAAATTTTTTCTTTGGACTTCCATACAGCCCAGAAACAGGAAAAACAATGTCTTGTTGTCATCTGATGCAAAAGTAACAATCGTGTCTGTGAACTTAAACGCTGCCTTTTGTGAGGCAGGCTTGCATAAACCTGTCTAGACCTATCTTTATGTGGGTTGTCTCATATTTAAGAAATCGTTTTCAGCACGTAGAGAAACCTGATAACCATATTTCCATATTTGGTTACAAAAAATGCACCATTACTCTTTTCATAAATGTTCCACTAGTCAACACCTTACTACATATTTTTGTTTTATCATTGTTCCTATGTTAATACAAAATGTATGCCTAAGCTTACTGACATGCCCCTAGCAAATGCTTTAAATTCATAAAAATGTGAATTGGTTACAGCTATCTACCTATAAATTCTAACAACTCGGGGAAAAAGTACTGTTAGCTGGAGGATGTAATATGGATAATGTATTGCTCTACTTTTGTGTATACTCCGGCTCATATATATATATATATATATATATAGCAGTGTAGACTACCCAAATACTATAGAAAGAATCCCAAAGTTCATTAAAAT
>JAABNX020000121.1:117222-129183 GCA_015163995.2 Mormyrus lacerda
TCTACCAATGGTCATGAAAATAAGGAAAACACATTGAATGAGAAGGTGTGTCCAAACTTTTGGCCTGTACTGTATATGTATAAATCACTATCTGTTTAGTTCCTTATCTAAATCCATTAAACACTGACTGTTTATTTGTATTTCATTAGTTTGTCAGTATTTCCTTAATCATTCATCATAATTTCAAATGCATTTTTATATGCAGGCACACCGAAACCATCTCACGAAGTGCGTTAGTAATTTTTAAGGGCATACCGAAAAATGTATGTATTTTCCTCAGCTTTCGAACCGTCCCCGTGCCATCATCCATTTTCACCCAGACCACAAGCCTGTCCTTAGTACTCCCAGTCATCTTGTAGAAGAACTGCAGACACTGCAGGTTTCTCTTTGGGTACAGAGTCCGAGACTCGAGAAGTGCGGACTCCTCAGCCGCTCCCAGGCTAGTGTCAAAATACATGAAATAGCCCGCATCTGAAATCAAACACACAACTGGATGTTGGTGCCAAAAACAAATGACAGCCTGCTATACGCAGTATACGCATTAGACTGGCCATTGCTGTGAACAGCTTGTAACAGTATGAAGCAATTAGCTTGATCTGAAGGTTGCAGCTTGAACACAAGAGACATATGAAATCAGAAGAAGCCACCTTTGTAATATAAACATTTTGCAGTGGATGTTCAGTGAAATTTTGCATTCTATATTACTACAGTAGAAAGCCTTTTCAAAACGCCTTGCATTTCCCCATTTCGTGCAAATAAATATTTCTTTTGTTCTGAATTGATTGAGCCACTCTTCCACAGCAAGATACAGAACTATTATACTGTGTCATAAGATCCAGTGGTGTGTCAAATGATGTAATACAAAGGCTCTACATGTTCCACCAGTAGAGCAGTAGCAGAAAAGGACATACCTCTGCAGCGTGCGTTCAGGGTATGGTCCTCTTTCCCCACAGAACCCAAGGTGTGGACCCAGCCCCCATTGTCAGTCTGCAGTTGGATCATCCCACAGATGCTGATGTACTCAAAAGCACATTGGTCGAGCAGCGTAAGAGAAGATGCTAAAACAAAAAGTGGTTGGAGAGCCACGATTTTGAAGGGAAACAGTCATGGTGACTAGAAGCTACTACAAACAAGCCTAGCAGAAAAAAGAGCTACAGCAAACATATCACACAAATCAGTATTTTATTAAGAGATAGTAAATGTTACTTCTTCCTGTGAACATTTTTGTTAGTCAAATCCAAGGCTAAGAAGTATCTCATGATTAAGTTCTCACATTACTTACAGCAGTTATACATTCGGTTCAGCCTCAGAACATCGAGGGCACTGAAATCCAGGTACTGGCCAATGATGTTGTTAAACTCAGGGATCTTGGTTGTAATAGTTGGGACGCTTGTATTCTTGTTGAAGGAATATGGACGGTAGTGCATTATGGACTCGTAGTCATAAGGGGTGTTCTGGTCAGTGACAAAGCTGTCATCGTATTTATTAAAATTGTGTCCCATGCCTGACAAGTGTAACAAAAGTTATAATGATCACTATTAGCACTATTTTCATGAAGATTTCTACACATCAAACAATTCTATTAAAAAGAAAAAAACAATATTTGGAAAATGAAATATAATACATACATAGTGTCTGTAAGAAATGAACAATGTATAATTTGAACGGAAACATTCAAGAAAATATTGTCACAGTGTTATTCATTTTGACCATCCACAGAAGTATAAATTATTTCCTGAATAAAGTACTTATAAATTCAACTGATCTGCAATTTAAAAGGCTGGAACTCAGCTACCAAGGCAGAAGGACACCAGGAACAGTGCACCAGGACATGAGCATTACCTGGAAGAACCTCATCCAGCCAAATGTCCACGTAGTCATCACGGTCACTGCGGGACTGTTCGTGGTAGAAGCCCATCGCATGCAGCAGCTCATGCTCAATCACGGCCTTGTGGTCACATCCCTCTCCCAAGGACAGTGTCTGGCCAGTTTGCTGATCTCCCACCATAGACCAGCACCTGATGTCCCAGACACAACAAGCGAACGTAAGCCAGACATAAACAAATGGCCATTCCAAAACCTTTCTGGTTAATTGTTGGAACTCGTTTAACGACTGTTATGTACTGAAAACATAGTATTACAATACTGTGCTTTGTAATCTGAAGCAAAATTTGAAAAAAGATGTCGACGATGTTTAAAGAGCTCCGACTTTCAACAATTCATTAGAAATATTAGAACGCATTCATATAAAATGCCATATAATACTGTACAAACTGTTCATATTCCATACCCATCTATTTTTTGAAATCTGATGTATGTCTTCTCTCCTTCATATGGCTTGAAATCAACACAAGACTTAAGACGGTACATTTCAAAGGCCTGGAAAACGGCCCCCTTGGCATTAAGATCTGAAATTTTAAACAAAAGTTATTTGAGTATGATTTTGGAATAATTTGGGGTGGAAAACTTACCCAAAAAAAACCATTAGACAAATACTTCAGTCATTAAGTGCCTCTGCAAAACCTTTGAAAGCTAAAACATTTCTTACAAACGTGTCTCTTTGTTATTGCAGGAAAATGTAACATCATATACCTACCAAGGCTATCAGCCAGAATATAAGGTATGGGAAACTTCCATCTGAACGTAGTGTTAATGAGTGCATTCCTTCCAGGCTTGAAGAAATTAAAGCAATTACAAATGGATTTGAAATTTCAAAACAGTTTTACAAATAACTGATTCACAAGAACAATTGATTAGACTGCACAATACACAAAGTAATCAATAAAACAATTTTACTTACAGGGATGGCAATGTCACCTTCAATTAGGGGGGTTTTTGCTCCTAGATTAGAAATAAAAATTAACTTTATTTACTTTTTTTCTATTCTTGAATGACCACATGTGCGATTGAATAGAGAGAAAATATTCCAGGGACAGTCCAATCCATCCTACTATCAGTCTCTCTGCACAAGTGTACTACACCTTTTTGAGGATATCAAGTTCTTATAATTTCAAAGCATTGAATTACCTCTAATGTGCAAGAAGTGTGATACCAAAACATCAGTATTACTCACCCAAGTTAAGGTATGGATTTTCCAATCTATCGCTGTGTTCATCTGTATACACATCTGAACAGAAATATGAATTACACCAGTGTTTTCTTATACTTTCACGGAATTTTTATAATTCACTTTTTTTAGTATCTTCTTTTTATATGCATGTGCATCATATGTTGAAACATACCAGTCCTTTGGGATGACAAAGGAATCTGCAGGGGAAAACATGAAGAGATATATAGTTGTATAATAATATAATTATATTTATATAGTTACACATTAGTTTAATTTTGCATGTAAACGATATATTAAATCCAAAAGAATACAACTTGAAAAACTTTCACACTCACAGTATATGCACTGGAGATTAAAACCAGTCCACTGCTGAGAAGAAACCAAAATGAACTCATGGTGAAAATGACTAACATTGAATGTTTTACTTATGTTTAAATAACTATCCAAAGGGAACTTCAGCCTTTGACCGAAAGAAAAACATCATTAACTACAATAGTGATTACAATCTCAGTTATAACTCCAATGATCTCTAATGATCTCAAAGGTTATAACGAGAAAGCCTGTACTTCAACAATACGGTTTTATGGCGTCATATGACCACAATCACAACTCATAACAAGATAATTTAGTTTCAGACCTTAGGCAGTGAGAAAATTTCAAATAGGATGTGGTATTATTACTGTGCATCTTATTTACAAAAATTGCTATTTATTATGGTATGATTTCAGAATTAGTTGCTGCCCAAGGAACTATTAAATTTCCCTCGGTAATGGACGGGGTGCTCCACAAGAGGGCGCAACCATCCAAAGCATTCAAAACGAGCAGCAGCCGCCCACGATTTCCAAATCCAATATAATTGTTCTTATTGTATTCTGGCCATAACGACTCTTATATTTAATTAAATTAGGGATTGATTAAAATGTTTGAAAAACAGACTCGTACACAGTAATTTCAATTAAACTTCGGATATACTAATAAACATTTATGGATATTTACTTCTGCGAGTTATAGTAGTTTTTATCATTTTTCATTTACCTTTTGTCAAGTGCTAACTTAGTCACCCGACAACAGCTTGATAAATTCGGATAATTCGGCCAGAATAATTTTGTGATTCCTGAACAACACGCCAAGTGCCCCTTATGCCCCGCCCACTGCCTGTCAATGAGACATCTTGATTGGCTCGCTATTCTCGAAAAGTACCAGCATTTGTCCAATAGTAGCACCGCTAAGTGGCCGATGGGACTGCTCGCGTAATTGGTGTAGACTCACATTTACGCTTATATTTTTGTTTGATTAGTTTGCTTTGCTCACTCCATGGCAGCAACTGTATTAGTGAAATATAAACGTATTTTATCATGTAAGTTGGCGCGCGGTTGTCATTGCACATTTCACTTTGTCAACATGGCGATGTCGTGCAGCCAAACTGCAATGCTTCGCATGTTTCCAAAACTATTAACGTGCTGAACTTTTCATGTCAAATTAAGTGGTGCCTGTCCCGGGTTCCAAAAACAATGCAATGGCCTGATGCACTTCCGGGAGCTAAAAGCGTAACTGGTCGAATACCGCATACCTGATCATCTACCTGTCATTCAGATAGAAGTGCTGGGGAGACAATACATTTTAAAATGCACGAAACTGAAAAGTAGGTTGCAGATGAAGACAGCGATCTGCTGTTAACCACTAGTTGTTAACTAATGTTGCCCTCCTACGACATCGACGCTGGATCTAATGACTGGGGAACGGGCTAGACAATAGGAAAAAGCGACGCCCCGCTTAGCCGGCCGTTCCAGTCCAGTCGCCTACGCACCTTCCCGTGCTTTCAATCCAACCGCCAGTGTCTGGCTGCCTAAACCGTCAAGTTCCCACAGGAAACCGCGCCGCGTGAAAGCCGGCGCATCTGAAAAAGGAAGCCGAAAACACACATAGGCCGCTTCTGGCAGATTATCACAAGCTAGCCTGTTGCTGCGAAGCTATCTAGATGGCCGGCGAGCGATCGGATCATCCCCGCTTCAGCCGAACGACCTGCCGAACTTAATGGTACGCCGACCGCTGCGACTCTAACACTCGCCGAGGTGTGGACACCTGGATATATTTCCGGGTGCTTTTCTTCGGTCGTTTTATATAAACTAGACAATTCTAACAGGGGCACGAATTACCTATCCATTACCATATCGGTAACCTAGTTAAGTGATTTATAAACCTGATCGCTGTTATTGTTCTCGCCACATATTAATGCATTTTAATTTCAGGGTTGGCAACTCTCACGCATCTGACGTGACTCACGATGCCAGGCACGCAAGCCAGAAATCTTACGGCAAATCAATAATTTCCTTTAGAACCTGAAGCTACATCAAAAGCGTACGTGTAGTTTACAAACCCTACAGATTATATATTTACAAGTTAATAAAACTCTTACATACGTGTAAATGTGTGCGCATGTATGTGCAGAATAGTCTCGAATTGAATATCCCTCTCCAGCCAGCAAGTTGTCAACACTGTCATTTATTAATATTCCTCTTCATTATTTGGTAAGGTTTCAACTCCTCTCACCAGTTTCTGCATTTTTTGCGGTATCAAAAAACATTATTATTATATAATATTATAATTTAAAAAGTACCAGAACGTCATAACAGTTGCTGTCAATAGCGACCTTCAGACGAGTCCGTGGGCACGACTGCTGAAAGCAGACTGCTACATTCAGGACCCTGCAGTACTGAGGAATTTAGTCTGTTAGGGATGTTATCATTTGTATGTTCTTATGTGCCCACATATTTTACTGTAACTGCAACAAGATTATTTTTCAAAGCTACATTTTAAGTTTGATCTATTTAAAAAGTCTCTTTTGTAGATTCCCCGTGGCCTTTATGTTTGGAATCAAGGAGCTGTCTACCACGACTAACCATGGGAAATAATCACGGCAACAGCCTGGGGATTCCCGCTGGAAAAGGGCCCAATCACGTTGGGTGTGCAGACCTCATGGTGGACCACACCTTGCAGGTAAATGGATACATGATTCTTAAAGGAGAGAAAACACATGTCAGTGTTATTTATTTATTGCTAATATGTTAGCCTTTCAAAGCTTTTCAAATATTTACACTTACAACCCCCCCCCCCCAATTGACAAATTTAGTAATAGCAGTGGACCTTGGCTTTGTGTTGCTGATGGAATTTGGTCCACAGGGAAAAACAGCTGGGTGCCTCTGGTTTATATGATCAGTGTCATTGATGGGAAAAGTTTGTGAATTTCTAGACTTAAACCTGGATGTTTTCCGGTATAACTGATGAGACAAGAGTTATTGAAGATTCTGGGCAAATCTCAACATGTGTACTTCACCGTACATGTCTTCTTGTTAATCCGTATTACGTCATCGTCCATTGCCGAAAACCAGTTCCAATACTGAAAACACAAGTACAAAGGATGGTAAAAATCCCTGGATGTTGGTCTTGCTCCGCCCCAAAAATCAGGGATACATCAGTTGCATCCTTGCCGATCCCATGATTCATTCTGCCCCAAGTTTGCCCTTGGAAGACAAGTCAGCAAGACCGATCTTGCCGAGATCACAAGTATGATCTTTGTGTTCTTGGTATTGAAGCATAGTCGTTATGAACTCTTTGTTCTCCTAGGCCTGGGTGGCTTGCAATCATTGAGAGAACAGTGAATTCTAAGCTTTATGCGCAATACAAGTTGTGTCATGACATAACCATGACCCAAAACCCAACATTAGAGTGTCTTAAACAGAAGAAATTCTATATATAAGAAATGCCAAGTCGGAGACCTGACCTAATTTCCAGCAGTTACAGAAATCATTTGGTTGAGGTTATCAATAAAGGAATTTCCACTAGTTGCTAAATATGAGGGTTGACATACTTTTTCCCATGAATGATCTTGCTTGTTTAAACCAAGTGTTCAGTGAAGTTAAATATGTGTTATGGTAAATTTTTGTTCTGCTGCTGCTCAACAGAGCAGCCACTGCAAGTTTTCGAACTTGCCCTTTTGCCTGTATCACAAAGCAGGATTTCATGCTTAGCTGGATAACCGATCAGATTTAAGATGGGGTAAATGTAAGTGAACGAAGATAAAGTTAATTTAAACTGGGTTATCTTAAATCCCACAAGTTATCTGGTTAGGCAAAAAAATCTAGTTTCATGATACAGTCCCCTGGAGTCAGGAATTTTTGACAAGCAATTTTTCTTGTAGCAGCGGCTCTCTTCATTTTTGCTGAAGAGTATTTAATACCATGTGTTAGCTTCATACCAGTAGTAAGTAATTCTGCATACTTAACCAATAAAATATTAAATGCCTTTACTCCCAATGATCAGGGAACCTTTCTTCGGGTGTATTACCCGTGTGAACCATCATCGGACTCTGAACAGCCTGTCTGGATTCCAGCCACAGAATATTTCAGCGGTCTTTCTGACTTCATGAAGATTAACAGGATCGTGGGCACTAGGATTTTCAGTTATATGTTTGGTAATATATGCTCACTGTTTTAAAATATTATATGTTTTGTTCACAAAACCACATCCCTTAAGCACTACAGTTTATGCATTTCACATTTCACGTCAACAATTGTGGCTATGTAACAGAATTAAATTTCAGTATATAGGCTTTAATAAGAAACTCAATTTGTAATTATACAGCTAGGCTGGGCAGAATTAGTTATGCAGTATATTTTGAAATCCAAGTTTGGGTGGGTGGGGGGGGTACAATATTTCTGCCAAAATACTGTGTAATATAATGTCTGGGAGGCATGATAGTATGAAAAAATGGATTCTGGCCAAGCTTATGTGCCATTGTATAAATATTAACAATACATTATTCAAGGTCTGGCATAGGGCCTTTATTTAAAGTATGACCTTCTGTTCTTGTAAGATTGCTCTTGCACTGTTAGGATGCTATAAAATACCTGCCCTTTGGGAAGCACCCTTGAAGTCGGACGGGAAGTATCCTCTAGTCATCTTCTCTCATGGACTTGGAGCTTTCCGGTATGTATAAATCATTAAACTGGCATATTACGAACATGTATGTTGGCTATCTAAATTGCATCGGTCTTTTATGGAATCACATACCATGTGTTTTTTTTTCCCCTTTTCAGAACATTATACTCTGGCATATGTATTGAGATTGCATCCCAGGGGTTCATAGTCGCAGCCGTGGAGCACAGGTATGGCAGAGTTAGCCCTGCTTTTGTTGGGGGGGGCGCATTTAAATGTGCCATATATGCAGAGAGCTCTTGTTTAAGGCTAATGGTCGAGAAGGAATTACAGGCGATGTCGCCATGCAGCGATGCCAAACAATGGCATGGTCATTTCTCTCAGTAAGTGTGTGAGGGGTGTAATAAACAATGGTAGGACCCAGGTCATCACATTTCTGTTTGTATGGGCCAGAGAGACTACATGGGCAGCATAAAGGGAAAATGTCAGACATCACAGGCAGTGACTTACCCCCAATGTAACAGTGCTCAGCTTTTGGCCATAATACTTGTTTCAGCTTGGTCATCGGAATGAATGAGTCACACGCTCGTTTTGTGTTTTGAACTGCAAGACAATGCATATAGCTACCCACTAGATCTTATGTGTAAGCCAGTGTAGACCAAGAATGTTTTCAGTCGAAAATTTTCTACAAAAACAATAACACATTTGTTTTTTAATGAAAATGTCACCAATAGGACAATATATAAAATAGGTTTTTTTTTTTTTCTTTTTGTTTTTAAGGTGCTGATAATCGTGAGTTACTTGTGGAAACAACAGCAACTTATTTTTTTTGTTTCTTTTTCAGGGATGAATCTGCTTCTGCTACGTATTATTTCAACAAAAAGTGTGAGACTGAGCAACAGGATGACCAGGCCTCTGACAACTTGGAGCAGGTCTGGATGTACTACAGACCTTTAAAACCGAGGGAAAATGAATTTTCTCTTCGGAACAAACAGGTAATGCTTTCTGCTAAAACTCGCACTGCTGCTTTTGTGGAATATGCTCTCCGATTTGCTGAATTGAAGTGGAAACCATGTTTCCTGATCTGACCAATAAAATTACAAACAGTGTGGTTTGCTTCTGCGCTTTTTTTTCTTCTGTAGGTACAGCAGAGAGCAGACGAGTGTGTGAGAGCCTTGAAACTTATTGCTGAAATGAATTCGGGACGTACTGTTAACAACGTCTTACAGTCACATTTTGATTGGTCAACATTAAAGGTATTAACCGTTATAACAATCTTCTTTTTATTTAAAAATGTATGTTCGAATAGTGTCCTTACTGGAGTATCTTATGGTTGGTAGAATCAATGTATGGGGTGGATATTTAGACGACAGACATTTTTGTCTGCCTTCAGTAAATGTGTTTGGAAATAAGAATTAACCCTATATCCCTTTGATACAACTGGTACATGTTTTGTTTTCTTGAAGAAAGGAGGAAGAGAATATGTACAGTGGCAGATTTTTATCTAGATGGTTTAAACTTCCCCTTTTGCACTTAGGGAGATAAGCAAGAAGTTGGGTTTGTACTTCTCAGTCTTTGTTTGGTGGCCCTGTCACATGTTCTCTATGTCATGAGATGACTGTGCTCTTTCACAGAACTCTGTCAATCTGTGTAAAACAGCCATAATGGGCCATTCCTTCGGGGGAGCCACGGTGATTGAAACCCTCAGCAAGGAGCCCACTTTCAAGTACGTTCTGCATAACTGACTTGTAGTTTAATGCACTTTTTTGTGCTTTCGAAAACCTTCTTTTCCATCAACATTTTAAAGAAATTGGAACCTTTGTATTAAGGTGGGAATCCAAATTTCATTCCCACTATATCACTCTGCCTTTCTGTGATCAGGAGGTCAGAGTCATGTCTGTTAGATAGCTGGGTTTTCCCTCTCTTCACTCTCTGGCACTGCTTAAATTCAACTTATAACTTGAAAGAAGTGCATTGTGAGTCAGGATGTAGCAGTGTAGCCTTACACAACCATGGTTGTGTGTTTAACCCCAACTCAGTGTGCTTCTCATGCTAATAGGGCTTTTCCCACGCAAAGAGACTTGCATCATTCTCTCTATTTGTGCTCCCTGTGTCTTTCTTGCATCCTATCTTGGATGCTATGCTTCTATGGATAGCAGACAAGTGGTTTTAGAAAAATGAATGAGAAAAGTACAGGTAAAAATGGATGAAGCATAGCTGACAACTCACCTTTATATGTGTACCCTTCCACAGATGTGGCATTGCTTTGGATAGTTGGATGTTCCCCTTAGATGAAGAAATGTTCCCTACGGTCAAACAACCGATTCTGTTCATCAACTCTGAGAAGTTCCAGTGGGCAGGGAACATCATTGGCATGAAGAAATTGGACTGTACTACTGTACAAAGAAAAATGATCACTATCAGGTGTGGTCCATAAACCATGTTCATGTGGCACACAAATGAGATGCTTGCTTTTAGATATTCAGATAGCAAATGGTGGAAAAGAACATGAGAAACATTGAATGACTAGTCTATTGTTGGTGTAGCGTTTTCCATTGAATCCCTTGTAATCGCTAGGCAGTTAGCAGGCTAGATATTTGGGGTGGTGTGTATCCCAGCAGGATTAGGATCTCTGCCCATATCTGGAAGGCTGTGGGTTCCAATCCCATGGCCGGTACAGTACCCAAACCACTGTTGGGACCCTTGAGTAAGAGTAGGAATGCTGACTAGCCCTGATCTGTGATCCTCACTTTGGATGAAAAAAACATCTGACATATAAATAAAGCTTGCAAATGTATGTTTTGCATTAACTACTTTGCTCTTGAAGGGGATCTGTTCATCAAAGCTTCCCAGATTTCACATTTCTTACCGGCAACTGGATCGGAAAGATGGTACACTTGAAGGGCGAGATTGACCCCCACATAGCACTTGATCTGTCTAATAAGGCGTCATTAGCATTCCTTCAGAGACACTTGTGTGAGTACTCATGTTTACACTTTTAATCCTAAACTGTTTTTCTTACCAGTAATTAGCAACTTTTATGAATGGTAAAATGTGTTCTAGCTTTTGAGTGTGAGTAGTTTTAGAGTAAGAAAATAGAAATATGTTCATTTTTATTCTTGCAGCACTAGAAAAGGACTTCAATCAGTGGGACCCTCTAATTGATGGAAAGGATGAAAATCTTATTCCAGGCACCAACATTGTAATTCCTCCATCTTCACTGTAAAGGGGAACCTGACGTGACAGATGAGCCACAAAACCGTCGTGCAGTTTCAGTGTGTCAGTCCTGAACCATATTTCCATGTTGTTCAGAACTCAGCAAATTGCAATGCAGTGGAACATTGCAAGTATGTGGTCATACTTTTTATAACACTCTAGTGATGATATAAGCATCGGGTGGCACTGAATAACAGCCAAGTAAATAACACATGACTTTCATGCTTTCAGCACCTTACACAATGTCCCCTTCTGTGAGGGGGGGAGGGGGGAAAGTCTTGCACAGAAAAATTAAGCAATAATCGCATGAAGTGATCAATGATTTCATGCAACTTTTTTAAAAAGTATGTTTTATATCAGATAACTTTATCCAAATAGATAAGTATTCACACTACATTTTTGATGAAATTTCAAAGGCATTAACTTTAAGTATTCTCTCCTACTTTGCTTATAGGCAAAGGTTCTCTTACGAAACAACTGAGGTATGAGTAAGAATCATGAATTAAAATTGACATTACAGTATATAATGTATTCTGTTCTGTAATGTTGATTCAATATGCTGAAATTAGTAATTAAAATTATGGTAAATTACCCTTCAAATGAAATGTTTTTCAATTTATTTACAGTTATTCCCTCTGTAGAAGATCCTGCCATACAGTATAGTAGGGCTGGGTATCGATTCAGATGTTCCGATTCGATTCGATTTCAATTCTTGATTTGACAATATGAATGAATATAGA
>JAABNX020000121.1:132304-163025 GCA_015163995.2 Mormyrus lacerda
ATTTCATTTTGAAATTACTACAAAATTTATAACCTCCAGTACCTCGAGATCTGCCTGAATATATCTGAAAATACAGTTTCAGGCATTCCTATGTTGACATTCACAAAGATTACACACTCCAGATTTTTCAGTAGTCGGCCTATCAAATCAGCAGAAGCATAACACTCAAGCTGAAACATTTTCACGTATTTAAAACAATCTACTGATGAAGTGAAACACCAGTTGCTGTATCAATGCAGTGGCAAGTCATGCATTGAGGATGTGCAACAATTGTTCGGACACAGAACGAAGGACATACCTTTTTACAGAAACTGAAAAACTTGAAAATGAATGCATGCCTACCTTGCTGGAGTCCATTAGAGTAAAGGACACTTGATTCCTGGGGTATTTATTAAAAAAAATAAACTTTAAAATGCTATATGTAGAACAAAACAAACATTATAAAGAGCACAAATAAGGACCAGTAGAAGAAATAGGAACCTGAGACGCATCTTCAGGTGCCTTTCTGAAGATGTTCTGCAAGTCCACGATTGCATCACCATCATGGTCCAATAGAAGAACCTATAAAATATCAAATATGGGACTGTTTATTATAAAACTACTGTTGAAGGTTGTCTCAGAGTCTTTTAAGGTAGCATTGCAAAAAATGACTCAAAGCGTGTTTAATTATGCATTTGGGTATACTGATAGTCTTTTCAACATAGCAATGAAAACTCAAAAGCCAAGAATATACATTTAAAACTATTCATAAGTTTAAACATACAACATTTATACATCTGAGTCCTGAAGAATGAACAAAACTGCTTATAAATCAACATACAGAACACACAGCTGAGCTCACCTTCACTGAATCATCAAATAATTCAAAAACTTTTGCTCTGCACCAAGTGTTGTGTACATATGACCAAATAATGCACTCTGATCCAAGGACAAGCTGGTCTTCAGAGATTCTCAGTCTACCAAAAGCTAGAATATGAAAGCCATATATTATTCCATCAATGGTATAAGCATTAAAGTATGACTGTGTGAAACCAAACCCCAGAAAATAAGTACAGTAAAACAGGTTGTGAAAAAAGCTAGGGGGAGATACTACTTACGTGACTGACTACTGGAGTTCGGTTGTGATACTATGCACTCTTCAGCATCTTCACAGGCAGAAGTGGAGAGCAGTCTCACATCTTCCCCAAATGCTCTTGAGATCTTGAAAATCCCTTGGTCTGGCTGCTTAACCTCTTCAATCAACTGAATGTTTTCATTGTCCCGACAGACTGGAGTATCCATTCCATCCAATAGGCAAGCCTGTTCCATATGACTCTCATTTCCATTTGCATGTGAATGGTGCTTTTCCCCTTCCATCACATCCTGCAAGTCACTGGTGGGTGAATTCGAACCCATAGTGTCTTCCCCTGCATTCATCTCTGAAGAAAAACTGGCTACTTTCATCTGTGCAATATGCCTACACACATCACCTTCTTCATTGGCAAGCGTTTCCAAAAGGGATATTTCTGGCTGCTCTTGACCAAAAAGGACTTCAGACATCGCACTTGGGTTTTCCTCTGTGACCTCCTTAGGCTCTTCAGTTTCCTTTTCTTCCATAAATTCTCCCTCCTCACCTTTTTCATTATTCCGTACACTTAACACTAGTGAACGATTTTCAAGACCCTCTTCATGACAACTATTTACACCCAGGTCATTGTCTTCCTTCTGTTCCTCTACATTCTGAAGTTCTACCAAAATACATGGGTTCTGTTTGTGTTCTTCAGCAGGTTTATTTTCAGGAAGGGATTGTGGTGGCACATTTAGATTTGACTGACTGTAAAGGATACACTCTGTGCCGGAGATGCTGCTTTTGTCACAGTTTTCCTCGGGACTTGCATCTGTATTCGTTTTCTCCCCATTTGATTCTATACCAAGCAATGCTATGGAGGAGCTACCATGTGCAGCTGCACCTTCTACAGGAGAGCACTGTTCACCGCATGTATACATGGAATCAACAACTGAAGCGAAAATCTTCCAGTAAGGTCGCATTACATCATTTATAACTTGGCCTTTACATTCAAGGTTGACCTGGAACGGTGGTATTCTATAGTCCATAAAGTCCTCCGCTTTCACAATAGTGACTTTCAAAAGATCATCTATAATAAAGGTGAAATGCTCCAATGCATTGTCATCCCAGGATCCTAATGAGGCATCAAAACCACTTAGGAGGCACAAGAAGGCCTGAGGAGGTGTTTCCATGAGTTCAGGCGGCACTTGTTTCACTTTGTTTATATCTACATCACACTCATTCCCATAATCCACAAAGAGAACAGATAAGGCCTTATCAGTTTTTGCTATTACCACTGCACGATACCACTGTTCATCTTCAAACAAAGCAAGGCATGGGCTTCCTGGACTAACAGACTCAACCCAAGAGTTCTTCTGCTTGGCAGCCTTTCCAAAATCTTCAGCAGCTTTTGCTACTCTCTGAAGCTCATCAGTATGTGCATACTGGCACCAGAAATAGTGAGGGCCAGTTATACATGATGCATAAACATCAAAGGCTTGCCCTTCAAAGATTTCAGGTAGTTTGTATGATGAAATCACAGTTTCAGACTTTTCAGATTTATCAGATGCAATGATGGTTTGTGGGTCTTCTAGTACGGTGTCACATGCTGTTACAGGAGCACAATTCTTATACAAAACATCGGCTAGAACCATACCTTGATCCTCCAGTGAGACTTCCCAAACAGATTCCACCTGTTTAATGAATGTGCACATCAGTTTATTCTCATTATCATCAACAATTTTTTTAAAATTTGCTACATCTTCCTGGTTCCATGCTACCTCTTTGCTGACAGAATGACAGGGTGCACTAAGGGAGCAATGAATGCTTAGCCTTGGATGAACCAATAATTCATCATCAACTCTTGATAATTCTGAATGTGAAACAGTTGCCGTATTCCCAAAGTCTATGAACTCAATGCATACTGTGCCATTTCTAAACACATTCTGCACTACCCCCCGGTACCAAGAGCCATCATCTGGAAAAACTGCATTCACCAGATCACCTTCCTGCAATGCATCCATGTAGACATGGGTGCCAGCAGATTGGTTACCATTTATTTTATTCAAAAGTGAATATATTTCTTCCTCATCCTCAGTTAATTGTACAAAAAAGCTTGATGGATTATTGATGTGCGAGATGTAGACTTCAGATATCGAACCTACTTCAATGGCCTTTAATGGGAGTTGTTTCAGCTTTAGGAAGTGCTTTCCCTCCAATTTTGAAAATACAGTGATGTTCCCTTCACATTCTCCAGCAAAATTTCTTGCAGGTGATTCACTGTATGGATCCAGTTCTTGAAGTGAATTTGACTGTTCTGTCATAAGTGGTTCCCACTGAATTCCAACACTACTGTACATTTTTGTTTTTTGCTGATTTTGTACAACTTCTACATCACCACTTCCAATATTTGGCATGCATTTAGCAGACTTGCACTTTGTCTCAATCACTTGTTTATGGTAACTTCTCTTTTGACCAGTTGCTCTACAGCTGACGGGCAGATTGTGCATGTTTTTAGGTTTCTCGTATCCATCAAATGAAAAACACCCACTTTTAAGGGTCTCAATGTGAAACTTCCCTTTGATCATCAAATTTAATTGCGTTTTTCCATTATAAAGCTCCACAATCAGTTTTCCACATGGCTCTTTTGCCACCACTAGTGCTGTGAAGCAATGGTCAGTGACATTTTTCTCAAACCACCTATTGACTTCACAGGATACCTCTTCTGGGACATCAGAGAGGGCACATTCGATTGCCTGGACAGGCACAGACATTATCTCACCTGCTTCAATAGGAATGGGAAGCAGGTCAGATTTATCCATATCTAATGTGTCACCATAGTCCACAAAGTGCACCTGTATTCTGGGATGTATGGACTTAATCTGACCTCTGTACCACTGTCCATCGGTGTACTTGGCAAAGCAGACAGTGCCAAATGTTTTAGGACAGTCGGTGCACTGAAGCTGATGGCAGACATAATTTACTTTTTCTACCAAATTGTCGATTATATCTGAATTTCTCCTCAGCTGGCAATAAAAATGGTTCACACTTTTCACATAGGTAACCTGCACCATCTCCTCCGCTCCAGTTTTGACATCATGTGTCGAATAGTAGTACGTATCCAGGCGGAATGGGGGATGAGGCACCTTTTTCGGAAGGCCACGATTAGCCAATCCCTTCTGTACCAATAAACTGCAAACATTTTCAAAGGGAGTTTCAAGATCAACCACATTGAAGACAACATTTTGAGAATCACACATCACAGCATAAATAGTGCACTTCAAGCTCAGGTGACTGGAAGCTGCAGAATCTACAAAATTTTGAAACTCTAACTTAGCTTCATCGCTCCATTCTAAAGTAGAATGATCCACAGGATGGATCAAGTTGTACAAGCTACATCGAAAAGCCTGGCCTTTTAGCTTAAGAAAGATTGGATTAATTGGACGAAGGTCTTCAAGCGGGATCTTCTCTGTCCACCCAAAATCTATAAAGAGCACATCAATGTGTGGGGATGCATCTCTGGAAATTATAAGTGCCCGATACCACATTCCACTGTCGGGAAGCCTAGCAACACACGCAGCTTCCATAAGCTGCTGAGGTTTACTGTTGGCATAGTGCCTCTGAAGGTCTTCCATGAGCAACTTCAGGCTCCCTGCATTTTGGGCTATTTGGCACCAAAAGTCATTTGGACTTTTAATGTGCGATACACTAACGTCCACTGAACTTCCAATTGGAAACAAGTGTTCCTTAAAAACAGACCTGGCATCAGTCACCGCAGTGGGAAGACTTCTGGGAAAAGTTGGAGTCCCTTCATGTTTCATCTTGTCCCTTCCAAAGCAATGGACAATGGTGTCCTCTGCAACAGGCTTTTTAACAAATCTTGTTGAAGATTTCTTATAATCATTACACTCAGCTGAACCTGCACCGCAAAGCATTTTGCCAATATTTCTTTCACCATGTACAGTGGGATCAGTTAACTGCACAAAGTATGCATCTTGAGACGTCTCCATAACATGTATATGTAACAACTTGTTTTCAACAGCTTTAGAAAAGAAAACTATTGCACTCTGGCTCCATTTCCCATCCTTTGGCTTGACACCAGACAACGCGCATTTTAGTGCCAATGCTGGCAACTCTTGGTACCTGTCAGGCAGGACTCTTAAGTTATACCGATCAACCACCTCCACGTTTCCATAGTCCACAAAATATACCTTAATGTGCTTGCCAATGACTTCCTGGACAACAGCCCTATAAAAATCATTATCCTGCGACCTGGCTGCACAAAACAGACCAACTGTGGGGTTATTCACAAGTCCTTCAGTACCTACTGAATGATTATAAAGATCATCGATACCCTGCATTAGCTTATCAAATTCAGCACTGTATCGTTGCGTCTGAATCCAGAATTCAGATGGGTTATTAATGTACTGTACAACTCCCACGTGAGAGGAGTTCATTGTAAGATGTTCGGTCTCAATGTTTTGTGAAGCACTTACATGGACTGAAGAACTCATTTTCTCACTTTCCAGTGCACCCTGAGAGATCTGTGAAGAGGCTGGTTTTTGAACTGCAAATTCTTCCAAAGATTTTTCAGTTTCAAGCAGACATCTTTCCTTCATACCAAACAGATTGTTGATATTCACATTTTCATCGCCAAAGAGTGTTACATAGTGCACACCTTCTGACAGACTCTGGTACTCAAATTTAGCAATTACAGTACGGTGCAGAAGTAGAGACTTTAGGTATTCAACCTGAGTAGCTGTCCAACCAACACCTTTATCAAAAATACCATAGAGGGAACAAACATATGTTACAACAGGCATTTTAAAGAACTCCGCTGCCAATGGCTTGATGTACTCAATTTTTACAAAGTCTTTCTTTCCATAATCTACATGAAGGACTTCGACCAGACTACTGGAAGCAAGGACCTGCTGCAAGACCGATCTATACCACTTTCCATCACTTCCTCTAGCAGCACATGGGTGGCCCAACACTTCTGCTTTCATTGTCTCCATTCTGACTCTTCCTTCATAATGCTGAGTAATCTGATCAGTTAATTTCTTCAGCTCCTGAGCGAAAACCTTCAGCTGACAAAAAATACGTAGTGGATTGGTGACTTCAGTGACAATTACAGTTTCAACAGTTTCAGTTTGCAGCTCTGGATAAAGATAGCACTGCCATTTCTCACCCTGAGTGTGATTTCCAACTTGTTCATTTCCTTGTTTGTTTTCTTCATGACAAGCAACAGAATCCATATCTCCACTGATGGACTGCAATGACCTTGAAACAAAAAACTTAAACTTTTCGATGGACAGTTTTTTAGCAAATCCCATTTCATACATCTGTTTAGAGATGGATGGGATATCAACAAGGAATGCCCTGTGAGGTACCAACACATCTTGGATATATCCATCAAAAGTTTTACCACAAAGGGATTTCAGGAATTCTAAAGCCATAGGAGACCACCTGTTTTCAGAAGATAATGGCAGCACGTTGGCAAGAACACAGAACTCAATTTCAGGAGGAAGGTGGAAAACGTCATTGGAACCCCATGCCAAAGTGCAGGTAGTGGCACCAAGGGTTCTGCCTTCATCAATAAGGAACACACTATAATTGGATCCATTTCTAGAAACAACACGACCTCTATACCAAGTCTCAAAAACCTGAACCAGACACAGATCTCCAGGATTTCCATCAAATTCACGAAATCGCTCTTTTGGAAATTGAATCTCTTTTTTCAGTCGTTGGTAACTGGGTTTTCTTTCTTGGTAAAAATTACCCCAGAGTTCCACAAGAATACAGAGTGGGTTTAAATTTACCCTAGTAATTAGGACAGTCACACTTGCACCAGGTGTTGGAAGCCCAGGAATAGAGCACATGGTGAAGAAATTTCTAAATGTAGCCTTCCATCAAATCCCAAGGATGCAGATATCTAAAAACAGAATAAAAACTCATTAATTTCTGTAAATTAAATCAGTTTGCTTGCTGCAAGGATGATCAGACATGCACATAAACTGCAGAAGACGGCACAGAATGGCATTATTACAATTGAAGTTGAATTTAATAAAAACACATGATCAATTTCAGTGTTTCCCCTGGGTTCACAGCTTTTGGGGGGGATTCATTGTGTTCATGTGTTTCTTTTAATGACAGCAGTCAATATAACTGAACTAAACATCAGTCATTTTATGACAATTATCCACAAAGCGTGCAGCTTTTGTCACTATAGTTTATCTTTCTGGGCTTGTACAGACGAAAAATGACAAACTTGAGTAAATAAGAAATAACATAAGGCTATTTAGTTTGCTATATAGAAAATAAAATTAAATTAACTTTTGTAATGGTAGGGGAAACACTGAATTTCAAAAAATGCAGATAAACAGATAAAACATTTAATACTCAATAGATAGAACAATCTGCTTATAATTCACTATAAAAACCCCATTCTAGTTTAGGTGGGGTAGTTGGGGTTGACCAGAAATGGTCAAAGCTAGGGGCAAATAAAATAAATAAATGGATAGCAGTTCAACAATTTAATGCATTTAATAACTGCCAACTTTTAATAAACCGAAAACACCTGTCTAACCATTGGTAAGGCCTGAATTTTAATAAATGCAAACAATAACTGACACAAAATCCCACACTACACAAAACCGAAATTATTTTTAAAAATAGTAAAAAAAAAAAAAAAAAAACACACGCACAACACTAAAACAATTCAAAGAGCAACTCAAATGTATAAATAATCAGCATATGCTATATTTCCAGTGTTTCCCCTACCATATTAGGGACGGCCCACCCTATGGCACCTCACGCCCCCACCCCCTTGAAGGTCAAGTTAAAATTAAATAAAATTATTTTCTATATAGCGCCAGATCACAACAGAAGTCATTTAAGGTTACATTTCGTATAGAACGGGCCCGTACATTGTCCTTTTATTAAACAAAGGAAATAGCCTTATGTCATTTATCTTATTTATACAACAGCTTGTCATTTTTGTCTCTACACGGTCGCGCATTTACAATTCTCCTCTGCTCTCTGTATCGCGCAAGGAGGAGTTCCGCGCTGATACGCGCGCGCAGACACGTGCGCGCACACACAGGTGAGCACACCCACTAGCGGACAGAGCGCGCGCGTCGGAAAATATGTCGCGTCAACCACCTGTAGAAAATATATCTGCGTATACAGAAAGATACACTGCAGTGACAACAGCGGCACATTTTGTGGATAATTGTCATAAAAAGAAATGTTCTGATGTTTAGTTCAGTTGTTGTATTGACTGCTGTCATTAAAAGAAGCACATGAACAACATGAATCCTGTCGGTGTCCGTCTGCCACCCCCAAGCTGTAAACCTAGGGGAACCACTTTCATATTATACACGACAGTTAAACACCACACCATTTTCTAAATTCCAGCTTTATATAATGGCACTGACATTCTTCTAAGAGTCCCGATGTGGAATAGAGAATAAATGCAAACTATGATTCCCTTACACACCTTCCACAGACAAACTTCTACTTTGGCTGGAAATTGGTTGCTTTTTAATAGTGTTATTTTAACAACGTTTAAAATAAAGTTCAGTGCTACATACTTCGGGAAGAGAAAATATTGCCAGGAACAAAAACAAACATTTATATCATGATTTTAAAGACAACAGCATCTGACTGAGTGATGACTTCCCGCGCTAGTGTCTTTGATAAAATTAGTGTTAGATATGCTGGAGAAGTAATATTCATTTCATTTACTCAGATGCTCCTGGAATTTTCCAAAGATTTGGGTTTTCTGTGCAATATAACATTTAAGACTAATATTTTGCATAAATGTTGAAGCTGTATTTAAAAATAACCGCCCGACATATAGAGCCACAATGGAGTATTTACGTTAATGTCATACACATAAGTAAAAAGTTCCACTACCAAGAAAATAACGCATCGAGCGATCGTCAAAGATTTCAGAAAGAGCAAAAGATACAAAAATAGTATGCTTTGGCAAACGCGACCTAGATGTGTTTATCGCCATCTAGTGGCTCACAGTCATTACCCAATCATCCCCGCCAAAAAAAAAATCTAGTCACTTCCAAAATTAAACAAGGTACTTGTAACATCAAATTATTTAATGTCTGCCATTACAATGTTCTTGGACAAATGAAACTGAAATATAGTTAAATTCCAGAAAAAAAAACAACTCGGAGGTAAACGAGGCGGTATCACGACATTTGTGGATCCACTCAATGTACTTAATTACTCCTTAGATGCCCAAGACAGTTGCCATACTTAATTAAATTTCGGTGGGACATTGAGATATTGCTTTATTAATCGTTCCTCCAAACATTCTGTAAAGATTTAGGACCTAACTAGTCAGTAAATACTCGATCACGTTAAACCCTCAGTCAGTCTGGCAACCGATCGAGATACACAAGTAAACGGATTATAGAAACACTCACCAGTGCTAGGTATTTTCCAGGAAAGTCAATGTGTGATATGGAAAAGTGGGCCTTTAACGTATTTATGCGGTGGATCTGGACTTATA
Source organism: Mormyrus lacerda (assembly GCA_015163995.2). Classification (NCBI taxonomy): domain Eukaryota; kingdom Metazoa; phylum Chordata; class Actinopteri; order Osteoglossiformes; family Mormyridae; genus Mormyrus; species Mormyrus lacerda. The sequence continues at coordinate 141,880 of JAABNX020000121.1, forward strand.
AATAGGACTACGTAGAGCCCCCGAGGATGATTCCTTTACAAATGTAAATGCAAACTATTAGAGAGCATGGGTGTTTACATATTGCAATAGAATTTGGCTCGATGTCCAATAGCTAATTTTACGACTTTAAGCAAAGTTGCAATGTGTACCGCAGATACTCACCGTATAACGTAGAAGGGAAACAAGGTATAGCTACTAACTAATTAAATAACCGTTCCAGATCCTTTTGCTTTACCGCCTTTGGTCATTCCATTCAACCCAAAAAAGAGGGTTCAGTTGTATTTTACAAGCATAATTGCCAAAATCGTTTATTAAAAAAGCAAAATGTTACAATACCACACCCCAGTGTAATAAAGCAGATACAACAGCTACATAAAATAATTGTATTTTTATTTAAGTTGAGTTTAGGAATGGTACGTGCCCTTACGTTTTTCGCTTTACGTCAACGACGTAGTTGAATTTGTTTAGTGTCGCCAACTTAGCCGGTTTTCAAAACTGTTAAGCGAGTATGTATTTATTTACTGATTTGAGTATTTATTTATTTATGTATGTATGAATGTATGTGTACTTTTTGAACAATCCTAACATTCTCTTCCCTCAATAATGTCCACCAATCTGTGGTTAAGCAAATTGCTAACACGCATCTAGCGGGACTATCACGGGAGAAATACTACGGCACCTAAAATTATCTACATCAAAAGTATTGCAGTAATAAACTCTACGAACTATATCCAAGGAAATAAAACTGTTATATACATATACACACTTGTCTCGAATTGGAAAATCTCACGCCAGCCAGCAAACCAGTTGTCAACCCTGTTTAACATGTAAATATAGCCGAAATCACAGCACAGCATTTGTCTTCAAATTATGTACGATGATTTTTGTCCGACGAGGTCGCGGTTATAAAATCACTAATTTTAGCATTGTAGACAGTAGATTGGCAGTGGTTTGGAAGTAACTGCTGGCTAACTTGTAGCCTTATATGGGTTACGTATCAGTCACTATTTCATACGTATTCCATTGTTTGACAAAAGAAAAATGTACATGATAACAGCTTTATTGGATATTCGACTGTATTAAAATATAGTATATCTGACAACAGAGGCTATGAGAGAAGTAAACAGATATAGAGGGTTCACACCTTCTGACACTAGGCAGAATGCAAATACGATGCGATGGCGTCCTGTCATCTAGCGACGTTTCCAGCAGGATTTATCTACCTCACACTGAAGTATTTGGCAGCACCGTTTTCGTATAAGCAGGGACGATTAATCCTAGTGATTGGGAATATCGGGTTTTTGACATGACATCCCAACGATATCATTTCGCATGTGGACTAGGTTTAACAGCACATAATTAGTGCCATTGCCAGACCGGCGGTTAAGAAGCAGGATTTCTTGCTTAGCCGGATAACTTGTCGGATTTAAGGTAGTCTGGACTAAATGTAAGAGAATGAAGATGAAGTCAAGTACTACTGAGCTTTTTGTTTTGCAAAACAAACATTTGTTTGCAAACACACTAATTACCTGTGAACCCTGGCACATTTGCATTTATTTACTCAGACTGCTACCTCAAATCCACAGCAGCCCAAACCTATGTGTGTGACATGGAAACCTTCACAAGAGCCTGCCATATCTATTCAAAATATTCCCCACACTGACTAACCTGCAAATATGAAAGACACGTATTCATAAAATATATGAAAACACAAGTCTGTTTTATTTATTAAAAAATAGAGTGAAAATAGAATGAAAAGTTGCTAATAGAATAAAATTAATAGAATAAAAATATGCTAACACATAAGTCTTCAATGTATATTTTTACACAAATGTCATAAGCTGAGTGAAGTCATCGTCCATGGTTGATAACATGCTCGTACACGTACAGAATGAAGTAATGTCATTTCATTTTGATTGGCCATCACTGAATTATAAAACCAAAAGTGAATTTTGTTTTTGTGTGATCTCTCCAGCTTTGCATGTTCTCTCCTCTGGTTCTTCATGTAAAAATTGTGTACAAGCATACATTGAAGACTGATGTGTTAGCATGTTTTCATTCTATTCATTTTATTCTATTAGCAACTTTTCATTTTACTTTCACTCTTTTTCATATATAAAAAACAGACTTGTGTTTTTATATATTTTGAATATGTATCTTTCATATTTGCAGGTCAATCAGTGTATAGGATATTTTGTATAGGTATGGCAGGCTTTTGTGAAGGTTTCCATGTCACACACATAGGTTTGGCCTGCCTTGGATTTGAGCTACCAGGCTGAGTAAGTGCAAATGTGCTAGAGTTCATAGGTAATTAGTGTGTTTGCACAACAAAAGCAGGACGACAATGGAGCTGAAGCAGATTTGTGCAGGCATAGTAGTTCTAGTATCCGACAATTTGTCCGGTTGACCAAGAAATCCTGCTTCGTGGAACACCCCCATCGTACAGTAAATATTATACTGCTTTGTTAGTGAATTTACTATTTTGAATTTACAATAATTAAGAAATGTACTATGTAAATGAAATTGCCTTGCCTTGAATGCAATTCATGTAACACTTAATATCAGAAAACATTTAATTCGTACAATAAAGAGAAGTTTAATGATTTATTTTTTTTTTGTGCAAAACAGATTTTAGTGCAAATCAGATAGGCAATTAAAGGTTAAAGAAAAGTTTTAAAAACAAATACCAAAATAATAATACTTTTAGCAATAGGCCCATATTACAACCAATTTCTGAACAATATTTCATGTATTATAGAAAACTGAACAGAAACTACTAGTATAAACCTTGCAATGGACTAGTGAACTGTCCTGGGGTGTGTATACCTGGGCAGCTTTGACAAAAAACAGGAGATGAGATCTTTGGACCTGATATAGAAAGCAGGATTTCTTGCTAAGTCAGATAATTTGTTAGGTTTAAGATACCTCAGTTTAAATGGACTTCATCTTCTTTCAATTACATTTAGCCTAGACTACCTTAAATTCAATAAGTTATCCAGTTAAGTAAAAAATCCTGCTTTCTGAAACAGGACCCAAGACTGAACAAATCATCTCAGAGAGGAGAAATCACATTAAACCCTCAAAAGTAAGGCTTGCTTTCCTGAATGCAGGTTTGCTATACTGCATATATGATGCCATAAAGCATGCTGCTTTAGTGGTAGTTTGGCTGGCTGAAAGATGATATAGCAAGCCGCACATTTGAATCAAGTTGCTTTATACAAAGAAAAAAAATGTATGCAGTGGGTGTTGGATAACAAAGTACCTTGTATCTATACTATAGGGAGGAACTCTACAAAACATAATTTCCCAGTTAACTGGATAACTTAAGCCAAATTCCAATAGAAAGAGAGATAAGTCCTATTGGACAGTCCTTACATTTGGTTTAAGTTATCTGGGTGATGAAAGTAAGGAAGGGTGGAGAGCATTTTGTCTTCTGCAATTTTGGATGGCTGGATCTCAGTGGCAGTCATTTTAGCAAGCTCCTCATCTACAGTACCTTCCCCAGTCCAGATAGGGTTATGACTGCAGCATAATCATGGAGAAATGTCCGTCCTTTTTTAGGTCTAATGCCTCAATGGTTGCTTTTCCACTGAACCAGGTCGATTTGTGCTCCCCTATTGTAAAATGCAACCATATGCATTTTTAGATTACACTAGTGTAGAATATCTCAATGCATGCCTGTACCTCTCATTAAGGACACCATGGTTTAGACTTTTTCTCCTGCAATTCCAATACCCCCATCCATTTCAGGGCACACTTACTGTGGGAAGGGCTAATACTTGACCTCAGTATATTAAAAATCCTATATACAGCCCTGTTTCAGTAGTTAAATATTACACTATATCTGACTTAATGTGCACTCTAAGAGTGTGGGAAGTATATTGTGATAGTGTATTATGACATATGTATTTAGGTTATCTAACTACATCAAAGGTAGCATATTTCAGTAGTCAAATATTATTCATCAAATATTGCTCCCAGTACAAACTGACTCAATTTAGGCCATGATTACATTCTAAAGGTGTAGGAAGTATATTTTGTTAGCTTTTTTTCCTTTTATTACATATTTATTTAGGTTTTCTTATTACACTAAGGGTAACATATTTCGAAAGTCAAATTTCCCTTATCAAATAATGCTCCCGGAGCAAAATGACTTTAAATCATGCTAATTCGGATCCCCCCCAACTCCCTAGACCAGCTCTGGAGATTACAGAAAGGAAAGAATTGTGAAAAACAGATTTTTCAGTAACTTTTTTGACTACATTTTGCACAACAAATTTGAGGAAGTCTCATTGTTATATTGTGTACATTATTTGCTATATTGGGCACATTCAAGGGTTAAGGGCCTTGCTCAAGGACCCACAGATATGCTGAGGCTGGGTTTGAACCTGCAACCTTGTGATTACAGGCACATGGGCTTAGTCCACTGAGCAAGCTATTACACTATATATTCATGCACAACACAGGCAGTTAAAATATATTAAAATATCTGCCAAGAAAGTTTTGCAATGCCTGAGTCCTCATATACAGATTAAAGAGACCTCAGGAGAATTGGAACTTTTACATTTTTATTTATTTATTTTTAAACCCAAATAGAACTACAAATAAAGTATCCTGTGTAGTTTAATAGCTTGCTTGATGTTAAAGTTAGTGCTAATAGGAGTGTAATGTTAATGCAAACTGCTCATTTCATTTTATACAACCAGGCATTTAAACATTTGAGACAGGCAAATGGCAGTTTTCTTTGGTCAGTACAAAACGTAATGCCCTAGTATTGCCTAAAGCTGTTTGACCCTTTATAAACGTTCTGTATGCTTATGCCCATATTTTAATTAAGAATAATTTATGTAGAATGTTTATTTGCAGTATAAGTGCAAATAAATATATGTAACTTAAAATCTATTGAGTTGTGTTAGGGCATATGCCTAAATATATTTATGTTTAGAAATCTAAGCAGAAAGCGAGCTTATTGTGGCAGGAAATGTGGGACTTATACATAACAGGAGACACATTTTGTGTCTTATCAATGTGTACTCTGTCCAATTCTATGTAAACTGATTGAACATCGCATTGTCTCTTCCTTATTGCATTTCAGCTGGTAGCGAAACGCATCTGAAGTCAACGGACACCGGAAAACGTAGGACGAAGAAACAGGCGGAAACTCCAGATATTTTAACTCCTCCCGTACAGTAAGCGGCGCTAGAGGGTCTTCTGAGTGTGGCATAAGCCGCCATTTTAGCAGCCCTTGTTCTAGTGTGGAGACGTGCTTCCACTTTGCTACTTTGTTACCCAGAGGAAACCTTTCCGAATCCCTTCACCATGGCTATGCAAGCGGCGAAACGGGCGAACGTATGTTTTTAGTGTTTTGAATTGTGTACAATGCTCTATTTAGTGTTTTTATTCTTTATAGAAAGGATTATCTGTATTGCGCCACAGTAGGCCTCGGCTGGCGGACTACTTTAGTCACTGGATGTGAATGATATTATTTGCTATAAGTTATTTTGCTACTAATATCTCATGAAATTTTGCATTTTGTCAGTGTGTGTAGATATGTAGAGTTAAGTTAACATGCTGTTATATAGCTGGGTATCTTTTACGGACATGTTAGGAAGATTAACTGTCTGTTTTATCTTGTATTTATATGACTGGATATTCGACTATTATGTCACTACGGATAATTCGGATTAAGTGGCTGTTTAAGTGTAAGAGCTATTTTTTTAACGTATTTGATGTATTGAGCTGCTTGATTTTTTTTTCTTCCCAGATACGATTGCCCCCGGAAGTCAACAGAATACTGTACATCCGGAATCTGCCCTATAAAATTACCGCGGAAGAAATGTATGATATATTTGGAAAATATGGACCTATAAGGCAAATCAGAGTGTAAGTGTTCAGAGCAGTACGTGGCTGTATTGCCTCGAGTAACATGTCGAAATATCAATCTAATGATTTATGAGTTTGTTGTTTCATATAGTTTTTGAAGCTTTAGCGCATGAATCGTAGTAACTTCATCACGTGCAACCCATTTTTGTGAATGTTATCCCCTCCAGTGGAAACACACCAGAGACCAGAGGAACTGCCTATGTTGTGTATGAAGACATATTTGATGCTAAAAATGCCTGTGACCACTTGTCTGGATTTAATGTCTGCAACAGATACCTTGTAGTCTTGTATTACAACGCAAACAGGGTATGTACAGTTTCCTTTGGTAGTGGTGTCTCAGTTTTCAACATCTACATTTAATTCACTATCAATGAATCTAATTCATTGACAAAATTAGGTTTATACAAGTTTGGACAAATACATGTAACTAAACTAAACACTAACATTTTCTTTAGACTTCTGTATTTGTTTATATGATTTTGCAGGCTTATGATTTGTATTGTCATTGGTTCAGGCGTTCCAGAAAATGGACACAAAGAAGAAAGAAGAACAACTGAAACTTCTCAAGGAAAAATATGGCATCAACACAGACCCACCGAAGTAGATCTTCTAAAACTCCATCTCCACCAGCTGATGTTTTATATACATCAATTTCTTGTAAGAAATGTTATTTTACTATTGTAAGTAATGTTTTTCAATGTGTAAAAAGTGATGATACGTCCGAGGGAGCATTTGATCGGATGTATAAATTAAACCTGACACTTGTACATTTTTTTTTTTATTACTCTAAAGATTCTCATGAGTGTTCTCGCCTTGCTGATTTTCTGTATTTAATTTCTGTATTAAACTTCATTTTTTCCCAACCCAGCATATGGGGCCTTTTTTTAAGTCGCAGCCTGAAGTTTTAATGGTTTATTAATGTAAATGCTTAGTCAGCAAACAGAATTAAATGACATCTTGAAATGAGCTAAATTCAGCTGAAAGTTTTTGAACTCTTTTATTGTTCGTCTTTTTCGTCTAATCAAGAAAATCTTGATGTGAACCAAGGAATAGAGGCTAATGGATGCTTTTTAAATAATGGAATTGCAGGAATTCCTTTTGGTTTAAAAATTTTATGCTTGGTCGTAAGTTATCAGAACAATTCTGTTTGGGTACAGTTCACAGTTTCATGATTTTTCTAATTTGCATGTAGCAGTACATTTAAAGTTTATAAAAATGGCCAAAACTGTATACTTAAAATTGTATGGGTTTCTGCCAAGACACACATTTGTGATTATTCTTTTTAAATAGCTAATCAGCAAAAGACCCCAACAATTATCAATAACAAATATCAAATTGTGAGTGAACACAGATGTTAATGCCTTTAATTCAAATGTCTAATGTACAAGATGGATCACATATAATTTGTTGTTTTATACTGCAGTTGAATTTGAAATGGCACAAATATAAAATCAAGCCATTTATAAAAGTAACCTTTTATCCTGAAAACCTATTTTTTTAAAAAAGTGCTTTAAAACAGTTTTGGTCAGCTAATGCTACGGTCTAAGCATTTTAAAGTGGTATTCGGTCGTTATGACTGATGAATCAGTGCAAATTAATTCATGTGGATCAGTCCAAACACAGAATATAGCTTTGCAGTTACTGTAGATTCATCATCTTGGGTCATTCAGGTTATCTGTGAAGCTTTTGGTCTTTGCGGTCTTGGTCCAGGTTTCATTCCCATGATTTTGATGTCAATTTTGCATTGTTTTCTGAGGGATGTTTTATTTCTCAACCTGACTTTGCTTTGCTGTTAAGCTATTATTAAATAATATTTCGCATTGCCTGATTACAAAACAAGAACAACATGTTAATCATTTCAGTCATATCTTAATTTTTACAATTCACTCATTTCATTCACACACACTTCTGGTTCTGCCTCATAGAACCTACCAGCAGACTAAAAAATCTATCTAGCGATCCTACATGATTCCTAATGGCAGACTACATTTTTATTGCATTTCTAGTGACAATCCCAGCTCTCCCAGTTTGATGCATGGTACGCCCCTGATGAGCTACCCTCAGGAAAGGCATATGATCTGTTTTTCATAAAAATAAATAAATAAATAATTAAGAAATGAAAAGCACCTGTGGCTAATGTATGAAGATGCAATTAAATTGAATGCACACAGCTCAGAAAGCAGCCCGTTGATGTTTTATTTAATCCACGACACAAGAAATAGTTCAGTCATGTTATCTGGGGCATAATACATGCTAAATGTACAAAATATTTCCCATAGCTGCTGTGATTTGAAATTCTGTATTGAAAAATACACCTTTTCACATTTTGTATCAGCCTATTTCTGTATCAATATCCATGTTAATCTTTGTTTACTAACTGTTTAATTAAAGATGATAGATGAGGTTTGGGTCCGTAGTATGGCTTCCTAGGCAGTATTCTCTCTTGCTCAATATTAATCCTCTACCAAATGAAAAGGAGCATGGGGAATTGCGGTAACTGTGGTCTGGTCAGTTCACTGAGAATTAGGAAAGCTGTAATATAGTTCATTTTTAATTCTTTAATTTTCATCACACCGTGGTCTGCAAAATAATTTGGATGATTCGCGGGGCGTAGAAACCGGGGAGGAACGCCATCCCCCAAATATTAAACTCTCTCCTACGATATTGGATGATTCCTTCAAGCCAGCAGAAATGTTGCCCATATAAATATTCGAAAGGGAACTAAAAAATAGACGCTTACGTAATAAGATCGCACTAGGGTTTGGACGGGCTGCGTACCAGAATGAAATGGCGTGTGGAGTTTTCCGTCGTAAGAAGCCAACGGGGAATGGCGCCCAGCAGGTGTTTCAGCCCGGGATGCCTTATGCATATTGGAATGAAGAACGAGACAAACATAGGGAAGGGAAAACTGCACTCCGAAGGCATGCTGCTGTAGCTTCCTCTCACGTGTTCCATTCTCTGGCAATGAATGACTGTGGTTTTTATCACGATCGCAGTACACCCTGCCTGCCGGTCAGCGCTGGCAGTTAGTTATCAGATGGCCAGCACTGGTTAGCACGTAACGTTAAACCTAAACAGCCACCTGTTTTTTTTCTTTCTCGCCTCCCTTTGGAGGAATTCTAACTGGTCCTCGTAACAGACTATGCCCTGATAAGAAGCATTTTAATCCTTGGCTCTTTGATCACGGCAGTTTTGCATAATGTGCAAAGTGTTTGTATCCTCCTTTTTGTGCTAGTGTTCTATACCCAGCTGCTGCTGGTTTTCTGTTACGTGACTAGTTCTATTTTTGTATTAGTCCAGTGGGCTACTATAGGCATTCAGAGGGACGTACCTTAAATCAGAGTGCTAGGATAATTTTAGCGTCACATACGGGAATCAATATGGAAACATGCTCCCACAGTTAAAGCAGTAAAAGTGACTTTACAAATCACAAATATACATCCCATACAATATAATAAACTACACTTATAAACTTTTAATGCCACTACCTAGTGCAATATGACATTTGCTATTTTATTTCTCATCATGAACTTTTAAAACTGCATTTGTTTGATAAGGCTTTGTCTTGAATGATTTTATACGATGCAAAACAAAATAGTTTTTAAGGCAGAACCTAACGGCATGCAAATTAACCACATTTATATTCACCGACAGCACAAGCACGTTTTGAAGGGAGCGCTCAGGTGAATCGGGAACCACGCCCCTGTACGTCCGCATCTAATTGGTAGGAAAACGAATACATGGTTGATTAGAAACAGTTACATTACCATGGAAACTTGATTTGATTAACATTGCTTAGTATATGAAACACACAGCTAGCGTCAATAAACATGAACGATTAATAGCATAATTTAACGTAGCACATCGAAGATGCGCAGAAGCTCCAGAGGAAGGGAAATGGATGAGAATTACATTATACACTTCACATTTTGGCATTTTTTTTTTATCATTTTATAAATATTACATATATATATATTTTAGAAATTTGATGCATGTAAATATTTTAGGCAAGTTTGTGTCTGCACATTTGTGTGTGTTTATGTGTAAATTCTTCAGTAAATGACATTCTCATGCACACAAGTGTTTCAAACACAAAAAGCAGATCCATTGAAAGATAGTCCAAGCGATATTTTTCAGTGGAAGTAGCTGCAAACTGGATGGAACATTAAACTTCTGTGCAGTCCATGGCCGCCTGAGCGCCCCCTTCATTTCTGGAGGTCACACTGCAGCAGTAGTACAATGGACGGGTCACTCTTTGCTGCCTCTTTGAACTCGTCTAGTGTGATCTGGTCATCGTTGTTCTTATCCATCTTGCTGAAAATCTTGTCCACACGCTGCTCAGGAGTTAAGCCATCTTCATTCATCTTCATCATGATTACAGTGCCCACCATCTTATAAATTGCCTGTGCAGAGAAATGCAAACTCAGTTTGGTTATTGTTTCTCATGGTAAAAGGCAATATAATTTCCACCCCAACTGACGCAACGCCTAAAAGTATCAATTATTAATGTGAGGCATCCACAAACTTACATTTACTTAATGTGGTTATGCTACAAGTATTGCTTGTGGTTAATTGTACTTCACAATGATGTGTTGTGTCCTTTGCTACCTATGGATCCAAGCCACTTATAACTCTGACTAGCAGTTAGATGATGGATGGAGATTATTTTACAAATGTCAAATTGAGTCAATCCGCGTAACCACATTGCCAAGGTAAATGCAAGACAATATACTCATATTTCTCAAATGTGCCCCTCCTGTGTCAGCTGCAAAAGCAGCACCGAATTCTGTACCTCTATGATCTCCAGCATCTCCACCCGTGTGATTTTGCCATCGCCGTCTAGGTCATACATATTAAAGGCCCAGTTGAGCTTCTGCTCAAAGCTGCCTCGGGACGTGATGGACAGAGCGCAGATGAACTCCCGGAAGTCAATGGTGCCGTCTCCGTTTTTGTCGAAGGTCCTGAAAGCGTGCTGGGCAAACTTGGACGCGTCTCCATATGGGAAAAACTGCAACGGGGCAAAAGAAAGAAAACACACAAACACATAAAGATTAGCACTGGGGGAAAAAGCAGAGGCGAGGAAATGCGCGGGAGCTATTATGAGTGGCGTCGTATTTTAAGCCAGGGCCGCCGGCTTAGAATTATCACCCAGCAGCGACCGCAATGCAGAATCTACCCCCGGGGCCGTGGTTTGGCCTACAAGCTGTTCATCTTCCCCGGGAATCACATTCCTCTCTTGGACATGGTTCTGCCCTCAGATGCTTTCGCACCAGGCGGGGGCTTCCTCTTCTCAGAGGCAGGTGGGGGGGGAGAGGCACCCCACCCGCTTTCCCTCCTCTAAATTTGCCAGCTTTTGAACTAAATTTGATCTGGAGTCCCTGAAATCTGCAACATTTTCTTTGGGGACATACTTTGCCAAGAGAAATATATAAAAAACAACAGGTATGGATTATGCTGTTTAGCCACCCATTTCAGCTGCATCTACTTACTAGTTGAAAGCACTCATATTCGAAAACCAAAAGTATTATCAGTGCCAGAAATTAAATCTTCCCATATTGCAAGTAAGCAAGACATCTGATTTGTTAATCCCACCTCCTCTATAATCTGATTGGTTATCTCTCTGAACCTATCATTGTTCTTTCTGCCCTCAGAACATTTTTGTGTAAGTGAAACTCTCCTGAGCATACATCCATTACTTGTTTATGCCAGAGTAGGATATATCAGAAGTGTATATTCAGACGAACTGGGGATAAGTCATAGCAGTCTGTGTCACCCTTGATGAGACACTGGGCCAACAGAAGATATTCCCATCTCTGCACAATCACACACATTTACACACTGTGGACGATCCAGAGTCACCAGTGACGGGGAAGTAATCCAGCAATTGGAGGAATTCCACACAAACCCATTAGAAACCAGCTGGCCCACACTTAAAATTTTGGAGCTGTCATGGGCCGCTGACACGCCCCCCATTCATGCTCCTTACCTCTGAGTAAATGCTGTGCTCGTGGGGGGTGAGGGTTGATGCGGGCACTGATACAAAGCGGAAATTGTCCCCTCCTGTTTGGATTGAAGTGTACAAGGACAAACAGAAGTACCTGCATTTTAACCCAGGTTGATGAGGCCAAGCCGCCAAGCGCTTCCCTCAACAGCCTATTGGAGGCAGCTAATTAATACGCAGGTGACCTTTTCCTGGCCCCGCTCCTTGGCAGGGCGCACGCCAGCAGCTGCATTAGACTAATTTCCATTAGTTTCACAACTTGTATCTGAGATACCATTAAGCCCCATTGTGGGGTTCCATTCAAGGAAGGAACGGAAAACGATCCCGCCCCCGAACACGATCACCTTACGTTTCCAGCAACGCCAGTGAGCGCCAACTGACCTTGGGGAAACACAGCTGTCAGGGACAAACAGAACTAAAAGTCACACGATGTGCTGGGTGCGTGGGCTCGAGGCAGGAGGATCATTTAAAGGAATTTAACCTTGAGCCCCACAGGAAAATGACTGTGGGGGTGTAAGCTTTTCGGGATCGGGTGATGCCTTTTTTTTTTACTTTGTTTATGTACCGCCAGCAGTCTATAACAATATAAAAATGTAGTAATGTTATTTTCCATGTAAGAATCCATACCCTGAACAGTTAAAAATGATTTAAAAATCTTTTTTGTTCTAAGAACAAAAAAGGATAAAAGGCAAAGAAATCACAATTTAAAATAGAAAGCTGGTTGATTTCGATGCCCAGTCTGTTCCAAGGCGTTTGGCACAGACACACTCCCCAGCTGATTTAATCTTGTACTTTGGTTTATATGTCGCTTGGAGGGTGACACCTCCATTATCCTACCGTCACCTGAACCAGCAAAAGGGTCGATACTTTAACCAATATACCACATGCAGCCCCCTAATGCAGCATTAACCTCTCTGTACCTGCTAATGAGTGACTCAGTTCCAGACTGGCTGGCAAAGGCGCCATGACACTCACGGCCTTCAGTGCAGTGATTGGCAACCTTGCGCAATATCCCTGAACCCACGGTGACTGTGACAAATCGGTGATTTAGCAGCTGAAGGGGAACGAGTCACGTAGCCCTGAAAGGGGCCAAAGTGTCTTGGTTAAACATACTCAAAAACATAACACAACAGGCTCTGCCAGGACACTGATGTCCAATGCACAAATGTGACCTGACTGTCTTACAGGGAGGGACTTGTGTGCCATATGGTCGCTCTGTTCGACCCGGCCACGGCGAAACGTGGAAAGCCGTCATGAAGGTGAGCCGCCGCTGTGAGTCCTCTGTGCCGTGTTCCTCCGTGAAAATCTGTCAGGCTTACGAAACACGCCATTACATAAGGCAGAGAAAGATGTTAGAAAAACATTCAGGCTTTAGCCACAAGCCAGTGTAGTTACATTTCGCTTTTACACGTCTGGTTTAGTGCTATGCACTCAGAAAGCAATATCGTCGTGCACAAATGTTTATGATAATGTATGTAATGCATACAGATGTACACGCAGAGAACCCTTTTTTATGTTAAAATGTTCTGTTGATGCTGTGATTTAGGACATTTCAGTTTTGTGTACAGGGAAAAGCATCCATGTCCAATGTGGTGTTCTCCAAATTAAATGCCACTATTCTGTTTGGATGAACAACCTCATCTAACTGAAGTCCAGGGCAAACCCTGCTGAATGCCGTTACCTGTCGTACGCATAAATAAGCGATTCATTTTAATTTAGTGTCCCTCTAGTCTCCACAAATGAATATTAACTATGCACTGACCTGGCCCCTTAAGTGCAGAGGGCCTTCAATCGATGGGCACGGGTGGTGATTTAATGCAAAAGGCAAAGCCAAGGGCTCTCCAGGTACCACCCAAATCATCCAGATTTAAGTGGAATATAACAGCCACTAAGAACAGCCAAACAGCTCCCATTCAGAAATAACGCGGTGATCTTCTTACATCATCTGCCAAAGCCTTTGGACTTTCAGTGTAAGTAATCTGGCGACATGCCAGATGGAATAAAGAAACATTTCCTTTGATTTTGTACTGGCAAAGATAGGCAAACATATCAGGGAATCAAGGTAGTGTTTAAAGATCTAATATGCTCCGCATTTGGCCAAAGACACGTTGCATTTGTGATAGCAGGTTTCTTATAATAGGCAAACAGTGGCTGCAACATACACACTGAATTACTGATTTTCTTGTTCGCATCCTCTACCCTCTCAGAAAAAAGGGTAAAAATTTGTACCTTTATCCCCAGGGTTGTACCCTTGTAATTGTACCTTTTAAAATACAGAAATAGACTCTGAGGAACATCCTAAAGGTACAAACAGCATTAAAGTACCATCAATGGTACAGAATGCTCATCAGAGTCCATTTCTGTACATTAAAATGTACCACTACCTACAGCTAAGGGTACAATTGGCAGACCTTTGAGGGTACAGCGCCAGTGACCAGCAAAGGTACAAATTATTATTGTTTTTTCTGAGAGTAAGCACAAAGATTTGTAGCAATGATGTCACTGCAGTTAGTGGTGATCCTTACACTGTAGGTAGCTTGGGTTTGAGTCTCAATGCAGGCAGTTCCCAGAGGAGTCACCATATGTTAGGACATATGTACGAGCTAAGCCAATGCTTAACAGACTCCACACTTATGGCAATCCTAGAAGCCATGGAGTTGATGAGGTGGTTCGGCTTACTGTTTCTGGGTGGGAGAGCATGGTTTGAGTGTCACCGAGGGCTTCCCCAAAGGCAACAGTGGTTACTACAGGCTATTAACTTGTAATGAGCCTCACCAATTACTGTTCCTGCATTACCACACTTTCTTAGGAGGGCATCAAACATTTTCCAAGTGCATCAGAGTGTATCATGCCATTTTGTTACCCAGTCATCATGTTTCCAGCCCCTCCAAGAAAATGTAATAATAGAAAAATGACATAATAGCCAGTGGGCTGAGTGTGCACAGTAAAGCTAGTGGGCAGGTCGCTAATCTCACCAGAGTCAGGGTTTTCTCCTCTCCCAAATTGTTGCCCGTTGATAAAGCCAGCAGTAGGACAAATTGTGCCGTTGCTGTGAGGTAGGAACCTCCGAGAAGCCCTACCACCTGCTGCTTTTGCATAACTCTTTGTGAATTCAGTGGTAGCAGAGAGCCATTGCTCTGCTTCGGGCAAAGGCAGCGATACACTGAGTGACACTCCGCTAACTCGACGGCAATTTGCAGT
This sequence comes from Mormyrus lacerda, assembly GCA_015163995.2. NCBI lineage: Eukaryota > Metazoa > Chordata > Actinopteri > Osteoglossiformes > Mormyridae > Mormyrus > Mormyrus lacerda. The sequence continues at coordinate 156,965 of JAABNX020000121.1, forward strand.
ATATCAAGCGGCTGCGGTTCGAATAAAACAAAACAGTTCTGGTGGGAAAATAAGCCCTCCGACGCTGTCTTCGGAACCGTCACTGCAACGAGCAGGGCTGCTGCCTGCAATAGCCAGATAAAATAGATGTAAAGTCTCAAAACAATGGATCTAATTAAAGAGGAGCCTGCTGGATTCTGCCCCGACAGTCACGCAAAACGAACAAAACAAAATGCTGATGGGGGACAGAACAAATGAAGTTTTGTTCAACTACATACCAATAAAAGACAAGAAGCAGCTGTATTCCTGCATTACCGCAAATCAATGCGTATAAAAAAGTGGGTATGCAGGCAATGTCGGTTGGTCTTTTGAAGTGAACAAATCTATGTTCCTAGCATCTCATTTCCTTTTCGAGCCCCATTACACTGCATTTTATAAATCAGCACTGCCAAACCTATTAAATTCAGGGACGCTTCACTGAAATCAAACCAAACGCAACAGATATGGCTGGTAAGCAGCTAAGCAGTTTTGTTAAAGAACTGTATCGCTGTGTATTTCACCACTGTGTGCAGTTACTAACCCAGTACCTTTAAAGCACAGTCCAGTAAAACTAGTTCAAAGCTTAAAAAACAAATAAATGCATAACCCCTCCCAGTAAAATCTGAATACCGGACCCTTAGAATTTTCCCAACCCTTGCATAGATCTGTAGGTCACAAGCTATTTTCCTGCAGCCTAAAATCATTCTGCTTAGTGGATTGTTTTTGTTTCCTCATTACTGCTGGATGCGCTGTAATGTGCAGGATCGACATAGATGGATTTCTCATACAAACACATCCAGGATCTCAAAACGGAGCTTAAGATGTTACCAGAAAAAAACAGAATGAACAAACAAATGACTAATTAATGACATGGCTAAGAATGCTCAAAGAAATCTTGATGTACAAAATACATAAACAGACTGCAGACCTGGTATCACGCAACATCTGTCTATGACACACATATTATCCCTGGTGAGGATATTATCCAGGTCAGCTCGTATTTCTGACATGCATCTCTCCTCCTACCTTGAATCTTGAACCTCATCATCAAGCAACCTAACAGCATTCTTCTCAAACCATAGCTGTCATCCACGTTCATTTTTACTGGGATTTTTTTAACGTCATGATACTTGCATTTTACTCAATGACATTTGCAATTTTGCAACTGCTGGCAGCCTTGTGACCAATGCTTTTATTTTTCAGCACATCGCCGCCGTACAGTGAGTGCCTCAGGGCAGGTTCAGAGTTGTTAAAGAAAAACTTAGCTTAGTAAGCTTAGTAAAACAGCTTCGCGTTAGAATTCTTTCCTTTTGTTTTTAATGCCCCTTATTCACCAGCAGAGGGGGCTATATGGGGGAAAGTCACATACATCTCTCAGGTTCACAAGGAAGCATAACCAGGGATGATGATCAACAGAACAGTTTCTTCTGGTACACTGGCTGGAAAATTTCATAGGTATATTTGCTTACAGTACACAGTATAACAATACACCGTATTACAAGTGTGCAAAAATTCTAATAATTTGGCCACACGACATCCTACTTCTCTTTCAGACTAATTCTCGCTCAGGCGTTTTTGGCAGCATCCATTAAAAATGCAGACATCGTTTCTGTATTTAGGAACAGGCTCTTCAGTTAATCATGACAAATTAACATCCCCCCCCAACCCCCCCACCACTGAGCCAGCATGGAGTGGGATGATTACAGTGAGGAAAACACACCTCGAATGAGGAATATGAGGAATTACAGAGTGAAGAAGACGGACACAGTGGAACCATCATCAGTAATGATGCACTGCAAACAATTTTTGTTACGGCTAGCAGGGTCAGGCGCGCTGCCCTTTTCAAGCGATTCGATCTCATGGGGGAGATTGCTGTAGGATAATTACGCCTGGCTGACACTGACTGGCGCGGCTTTTCTCGAACACAGTTATGTAATTGCCTTTTCTGCTCCCTTGAAGTGGATACTGTTATAAACATATCCACATTGGACTATTCAGGAAAAAAATCTATTTCAACATACCTCACTTACAAGAAAGACTAATAGATTAACAATAATAAATATGTGTATCCAAACATGTTTGGCTGAAGCTGGATAATCAAGGTGTGATTACTTTCATGTGAATAGTTACGCAATAGTTACCCAAGAAATGTATACAAATTGGCAGCTTATACAAACAAATATATAATAATAATAATAATAATAATAATAACAATATGTTTACTAATATGTGGAAAGTGTATGACCAGACACAACAGAACAAATTCCTTGTATATATTTGTACTTGGCAATTTTAAGATGATTCTGCTAAAGTTACATGGCAATATTTTGCCTCAATCCTCAATGGAATTTTTTTAACTGAGCACAGTAAAGAGAGGGCAACATGCTGGCTGAGTAGGTTGTATCGTTGCTTCAGTTTATACAGTTTGAATGTGGAGTCTGCATGACCTGCCTGGACGCTGCAGGATTCCTGTGGGTAATTGGGTTTACTCCCAAAATCCCGAGATATTCAGAAGGTCTCTCTAGTGTCTCTGTGTGTTTGCATGTATGAGCCCCGTGATGGACTGGGCAGGATGAATGGATGCAAAAAAGGATTTCAGATGAAAGAGTATGAATTCTCTTGACAGGATAACACAACAACCCCTGAGATAAACAATCCTACAACTGGGTTTGTCCCCATGGAGCCCTAGTGCAGTGACTGTGGCCCCAGGTTTCAGGAGGCTCACGCAAATATGTAGTTTAAGTGACGGTAAACACAGCCAATGCCCACAACAAAGAATAACAAAACAAACAAAGTATAATCCTGATGATTTATGAAACATAATCTGAAGAAAGGGTTTCCCTGTATTGCATAACAATGATCAAATTCCCCTTCCTGTGTAACCGACACCCATCACCTCCCCTACCACATCCCCTACAGACAACCCCTCGGGGCGTGAAGCAGAGATAACACAGCTATTCTATAGGCTAAGGGGAGACCTTGGGACGACACTGAGTAGAGTGGTGTCGGACTGGCAGTGACCACCTCGTAATCACAGAGATCATCATAGGAAATCAGTATCCCCATAAAGTGCCACACCAAAGGACACCAACAGATAAAATACTACCAACTAATTAATCAACATAGGCTGAACGCCGAACATATTATATAACATTTTTCAGTACTTTTGTCAGATTGTGCTCATGGTAATTCTGGCAAAACTGTTGATTCATGAGCACAGGTTTGCAGTCCTCTGCAAGGTTTGTGAAATACTTGCATGTTAAAGTTACAGAGATACTCTGCTGAATGTTTGCTGGGCTTGACAGCTGGAAACCAGGCCTTGAGGTATGTATGCTACATGCTGCTGTGAGATGAATACATTCCTTCCGGAATCTCACACAGCTTTATGAGGACTATTTATCCACTTGAATAGATCTTACCCCTTTTAAAATACGGAAGATGTGAAGTAACACAAACTGAAAACTTCAGACCCGATGGATTTCAGGTGGCAAACTAATATTCCTTTAGATGTTTACCGTCTCAGACTTTGGTTCACTGCATGTCATCAGACGGTCTTCTAGTGTTTTCTTTAAAACTTTATTAACCATCAAGTTTCACATAATTTGTTTATATATATACATATATTATAATAATTAGTCACCACTCCATTACTGTCACTGAAAACAATCCCTGAAATATGCTACATGCTGAATGAAATTCAGTTAACACATGAACTCAAATATAGCCCAAATGAGTCACCTGAATCCCCCCCCCCCCACACACACACAACAATTTAAGCATCAGGGACAGTTGGCTGGCTAGACCCTTGGAACAGGAAGACAACCGCCCAAGTATGCGACCATCTCTTCACAGCATTGCTCTCCTTCTGTACAGTGACACTGTGATCCCACATTTCTGATGTACGTTCTCTTAGCATCTCCTGCCTTTAAGCAAAGCCCCGGATCGGTGTGTCTTGTTCATTTGATTATCTCTGATCTGGGACATCGTGATAGCCTGTACTGATTGATTATCCTGGCATCCTTGAATCCATGCATCCAACCAGACATGCTGCTTATCCAGTAGAGGGTCACATGGAACAACAATAAATAATCGAACAAATAAAGTATGTATGCACATAAACACAAATGTACAGTATCTAAAAGCATATAATTGCACTGCTGTTATTCGTACTGCACGTATTCAAATTAAGCACCTTTCTCATGGGTATTACAGTAAGGCCCCATTGCTGGCAATACAGCTTGAGATTATAGGTAAATAAAAAAACAATAAAAACTGGCCATAGTGTTTTGTTCACTGCATACAACACCATGTTGTCCTGTGGCGCAGTGCAAAATAGCTTTCAACAGCCCGAAACCTCAAGTTCGTTACACTGCTCTTTCTCACAGTTTGAGACAACGACAGCATCAGAAATTACACGACTGGCAGCCCAGCAGCTGCAGTAACACTGTTAATGCCCACAGAGCACCTTATCAGAGCGACCTTATTACCTTTAACAGAGAAGGACTTCACAGTTCAAAGGCTTGTGAAATGTGCTCTGATGCCCAGACCAGAGCAGACAGAATCACCCTGTCTACTGCACAGCTTGATAGATGGTACCAATTCCATTTATGCATCAGTGCCATCATATTAGCTAATACCCATATAGCCAGGAAGTTACCTATTTCTCCAACAAACTGTTGTGGTTCTTTAGAGTTTAAAACCTATGTTGTCCTATGTTGTTGATGGCCAGGTAGCTAAACACAAATTAGGGTGTTAGCCTGTTTTAATACTGTGATGCTTCTGTTTTGAAGGATATGCACACAATGTATGAAATTACCAACAATATCAAAACAGAAACCAACATACTTGTTGTATGACAGGAGCAGAGCCTGAGTCAAATCCATTTTACATTGAAATACAGTATTAATATTATTATTAATCACTCAATATTATTAATAGCCCTATTGGTTTAGCATTATTAATAACTAAAAATGGCTCACCGAATTAGAAACAGCACCACACATTTAGGAAATTTACCCACATTTACCCAACACATTTAGGAAATTAGATGATACTGAGATACAGATTTCATAGCTCCAATTTCTGTAATGCTAAAAATGCCAATCTATTGGGAATTGCATCAAGCTTTTATGTTTATCGATCATTTCTCGTGATTCCTCCCAGTCTGTCTGATTCTGACACCTAACAATTTTCCATTTTTCAGCCTGCTTTTGCATGCTTGCCACACTGTCCCCTTTCCTCCGGATACTTTCCGTTGTTCCATTCAATAAACGTGAGGGCGGACAATCTGACCCTTGTGTCCAACGTCCTATAATTCTCAATGTATGAAAGAACAGCATGGGGTTGGTTTAGTTATGTCCCATAAAATCAACCAGGACTGGATGGATAATGCAAAGCTGTTAACGGAGATTACTTCCAATTTGTACGGACATGATGTGTCACAAAAATTGGATGCAGCATTAGCTGCACCTCATATACCAACCCTTAGTTGGTATATGTAATTAATCCTGTTTCTCTCATCCTGCAACAGCTGTAACACAACTAATAAGACATGCCATTGTTAAATTGTTTAACTGATACAGCAAACAAGAAGTTCGAAAGACTAATTACCATCTAGACCATCAGTGTGAAAAACATAAATAGAATGAGGATATTTTTCACTGGTCTAGAGCAAAAATAAAACAAATTTCAGAAAAGCAAGCTTGTAATTATGGTTTCAATTAGCAATGGTGAAAATAAAGCCATTCTGATGCAGCAGATTCGTTGTTCTCCACCTTTGTGATCTGTGCACATTGAATTTTAACAAAAGCACATCAGTGCTACACTGTTGCCAGGGAACACAGGTCTGTATACGAAGATCGTGAGCAGATGCATCCAGCATAGCTGGACCAAAAACCATATCACTGTATTTTTAGGCAGAATAGCAATACACAATATATCTTGATATTTTCTTGAAAGTGACATATCACAAACACTTTTATTAAAACAGAGTGTAGTCAAATTGAAATGTAAATACATGGTTTCCTTGTTTGTTTGCAAATAT
>JAABNX020000121.1:163125-190682 GCA_015163995.2 Mormyrus lacerda
TATCCAGTATAGAAACTGATTTATTCCAAACAGAAAACTCCAAATAAAGACAAAAATAAATGATGTCTATATCAGTGTTGCCAGGGTCAAATTAAGTAACCAGGATATAAAACTGCACTCCACTCTCACAACGGTTTAGGAACAAAAAAACTAAGTTTAATTGCCTCTAAAAACAGAAGCCTGACAATCATTGAAAGTATACTTAAGAACTGGAAAGATCCTAATTTTAAGGTAAGCATCTGTGAGTTTTTTTTAAAGCCAAATGAGCCAATGATTCCTTGTCTTTCCCCTCCATCAGCTTCCCCTGTGACATTATTTGAATGTTTTGATTTTAGCAGTAAATTCTGGGATTCTGTGCAACATAAACGACGCTCTCATGTTGTTTACAGCCAGCATTGGAACAGTGATAAGTCTTTTTATAATAAATAAAATAAATAATTTTTTACTCATGCTATTCCTCAAGCTGGGTATCAAAATACCACGTTAACGCGATCAAAAAAATAATAACGTTATGATGATAAAATTAGTGCTATGTTACATTAACTTTGACAGCCCTAATTTTAATGCATAACAATATTTTTGTCCTTCAGTATGGTGACACAATAATAAAATAAAATATCAATATAAATGTTATTGTCTCATCCAATATCTCATTTGAAAATATATCGATATACTGTAAAAAGTCAACATCTTACCTAGCATATTTACATGTATGTTTCTTTAGGAGGCACAAACACAAATGCAAAATATAACAGCTGTCATGCCCACAGGGACGGGGCAGCACAGCGGCAGGCAATCGCCACTTAATTAGCGCGATACTTAATGCAGGAGCAACTTCTCCGAAGTTGCGAAGTACTGTCACCATGGTATTGAGACAAACTGAGCTTTTCTTTGTCCATTGTCTCTCTTGTTTGCCCTGCCTGTCACGTCCTGCCCTCTCTGCCTTCCCTGCCCTGCCTCCCCGGTCTACTCTCGTCTCTCCTCCCGTGCCTTCGTCTCCTCGTCCCGTCACTGAGTGTAGGATTGACCCTCCCGGCTACAGACCCACTGCAATCGACCCTCCTCTCTTTTGGATTTGCCCTTTCGATTTTGGTGTACCCGGCTTCCCTAAAAACAAAAAAAAAATTTAAACATTTAATAAATGAATTAAACCAATTACACTTGGCCACCACAAAACAGACTGCTGGACCGATGACAGAAATATTCCTGTGTTTGAGCAAATGTAGTTATTCGTGGTATGATGTTCGTTGGGGTATTTAATGCCTCATGATCACTTGGATATAGCCTGCAGTGGATTCAGTAGAAGAAAATGTTATTGCCTTCGCTAAGATTTTGTGAGTATAATTACTGTAATCAAGATCAGAGAGCAGCTTTTCTACAGTATTTCACTTTTTTCATTAGAATCAAAACACTTCATTCACAGTGGTTCAATAATATAGCTGAGACCAGCAGGAGGTTGGAATAAAATATGCTGTAACTCTGTATAACGTAGGAGTACGATGCTTCAAAAACATCCTATATAAGTTTCAAGGGTTTTCAGAAATGCTAGCAGTTTATTTAAATCAATGTACACTAGAAGTTTTGTGATAACTCTCTGGCAATAGAAATGTCAAAAGTGTAGCATATTTCCTTTGCAATTCTTATTTCTAGGGTAATTGATATACTACTTGATTTTAACTTTGGAAAGAAATTGTTATGGTCAAAAATTCTATTGCCTTACAACGTTTCACCAAAAGACTGCAGGCCACGTCCCAGAAGGAATTCTCTCTCTGAACTTGCCAGTAAATACCCAGTTAGATATCTGCACAGTATAAGATCACAAACAGTGTTGCTATCTTCAATCTGTTAAGCAGCTGAAAGGAAAAAGAAATTTAAGATCACACTTCCCCTGGAATATTTGGTCAAATGTTTCAACTTACATGCTGTGTTAGCACATGGTAGATGCTCTGAAAGTTGGCCGTGTGTCAGATCATAGAACAAGCACGCACCTTGACATACAGCTGCTGAAATTCGTCCAGGTTGAGCCGGCCGCTGGGGCAGTCCTTCAGGAAGCCCTTATACCACTGCTTGAGTTCATGCTCATTGAACTCTGTATTCTTCACCAGGTCCTCCATCACCTCAGGGGTCAGCTTGCTGTTCTGTTTCCCCATTGTTCCTGCAGAATAGCAAAACCATGAAGAGACTCCCTCAGCTGTGGAAAATGTATGTGTCTGTGTGTTCAACAGAGTGGTTGCAGAGGGGGAGGCTCACTCATTTTACCTTCGAAATAAAAACAAATGCCATAAAATGGCATAAAGGCCTCCACTGGATGAGATATCAACATTGTTTGTCAAAATTCTGGGACAGCACAATAAAGCAAGGCCTTCCATTGTCTCTTCGATGGGGACTGTAAGGACTCCGTGCTTTACATTGGTTTACTGTCTCTCCCTCTGCCAGTATCTTTGAATCACAGCTTTAAGAATTGCACAACTTCAATTTTTCTGTCCCTGCACAAGTTATTTGTGATCCTGTCAAACCAGGTTTCCACTTTCTAAGATCCCTGTCTACCTCGGGTACAGCTCCCTACCTGCTGGCTGTGTTCCTGCTGAATTCCTTTGTGCTAACTCTGAATCCCCACCAAACATCACGAATAGCAGGATGAAATCAACAAGCCAAATCGTCATTAGTATTTTCACTGCTGGTTGGAATCTGACATCTGTTTGTCCAAGAAAGCCAGCGGTACAGCAGCGTAGTAATATGAACAACACTGCAGACGGAACGCGCACTTAGAAATATAAACAATGCTGTAAGAGGAAAGCTAACTTGAAAACCATATTAACAACGTAGTGATCTTCATCTATCTTCCATCCACCAATGCTGGTCAGGCTGCAAAGGGTGGCAGCGCACTCTGAATGGGATGTCAGTCCACCCAGTATGTGTACACTCACACGCTCGCATACACAGTCACATACACGCTACAGGAAATATAGGTAAACCTTTAGCCAAACTGTATGTCTTTCGACTGGCCAAGGAAACTGGAGTGAAAATCCCAGGCAACACAGGGAGAACTTAAGAACATAAGAAATTTACAAACAAGAAGAGGCCAACATGAACAACATGAAAACTACCCATAAACATATAAAAATAAAAAATAAAAATACACACATATACACATACACACACACAAATATATGTGTGTGTCTGTCTGTCGTCACAGTTCTTTGGTCTGACCTCTTATAATTCCTCTAAACAGGGTGGCAACTCCTGCTACAGTATCTTGCTCTACTCATTCAGAGAACCCCAGATTTCCTGAAGAACAGAATAAATCACTGGTTGATTTATGAGGTGTGGTGTGTGTTTTGCATCCTTTGGGAGAAGGCCCACTGTTAGCTCTCTGGAAGGCAGGCTTTGCTAGCTGACACAAACCCTGACAGGAATTGACATGAGATAATCCCTGTCCCCCAAAGATTTGAATATGAACGCCGAATAATGATGCACGAGTATCATTCAGATATGGCCCTCACATCCTCTTCTTACTTACTTTCCTACTTCCCGAGGTGGAGATTTCAGGTCCATAGAGTACAAATCCAGACCAGGATTTTGTTTCAACCAACCAGTTGAGTACTCTGTGACTGTGCCTCTTTATACTCAACTGGTTGGTTGAAACAAAATCCTGGTCTGGATTTGTATTCTCTGGACCTGAAATCTCCACCTGTGCCTACTTCTTATATTTAACACAACCTGAAGGAATTCTAATGTCAACAGGAAATCAGAATCAGGACAAACCAAAAGTTTGAGTCCCACAAAGGAGTTGCAGAATTCTTTGAAAGGATAGCTATCATTAGAATATGAAAGAGCAAACTGCTGTTGTTCAGCACGTTAGTAGGATAATTCAACTGAAAAAACTGAACAATGAGGATGTCTAATCAGAATGTTCTTGGTATTTGCAGCTTGCACAATCTCAACATGTCAACATGGATTTCCTCTTGGGACTTCAATTCCTTCCCACAGTCGTAAAACTTGATGCCAGGTGAATTGGCAACTCCAGATTGCCCGGTATGTATGATGGTGCCTGAATGTATGCCCCATGATAGACAGGCTTAAGTGCCATCCCAGCCAGGCTATACACTGTAGTTCCTGGGACAGACTCCAGGTTCCTATGATCTTGTACTGGATAAGCAGCTATGCAAGACAGATCAGTTGAATACAGTTTATATTATGTGTAGGAATAATCAAATACTAAACATACATCCTGAGGGATATAATTTATCTGGAAATAAACCAAAATAATAATCGGAGATCATAGTTTTTAAATCTTGTTTAGTGAACAGATGTTAGTGTATATAATTGATTTTTAAAATACTGCACTTATATCTGGCAATGACTCGTGTACATATGGCCTTTTTTAAAGTGTTTTGTGCCTGTTGCTAGAAATAGCTTCTATAATTGGGAAATCAATCACCAAGAATTTCATCCAAAGTAATTATTGAGGGTAATTAGACTAAAGTAATGCGAGTACTAATAACTATATCAAGTTACTGGAGCGTAATGGAAGTTAACATGGACGTTAACTATGACCCTTACTGTTATTAAACCATCACTCAATAATAGTACCCAGTAATCACTCTAACAAATAATTTTGCAGGGACCACATTTATTTTTCCAGTCATATTTTGTTTTGATCAGGTCATATGAAATCATAGGAGAACGGTGCTGCTGTGGTTAGCACTTTTGCCACAGACCTTTTGGAGGGGTTCAAGACACTGCCTTGGCTCCTTGTGTTGTTGTAGGGTTGCCCTGTACAAGTCAAAAACATGCTACGGTGAATCGGAGTTGCCGAATTATCCATAGGTGTGAATGGTATGCTTGCCCTGCAATGAGCTGGCAACCTATCACGGGACATTGAGAGTCCTATAGGCTCTGGACCTCTCCATAGGACAAGTAAGTACAGAAAATGGGTGCATCTGCAAGGCCCATAATCTGAGCCAAGTTTTGTGTCCCTAAGCCATTTTTTAACACCGCATACAGTAATCTAGCCACCCTGTCAAGATATACAGCTGTATTTTTAAACTGCATATCACAATTCTATAAAACAATCACATCATAAACAAATCACAATGCTATGTACTTTTCTACCATTTTTTCCAGGCAAAACAATTTGAGATGATCAAACTTCCTCAGGCAGCAATGGAAACTGCAGAAGGTCTAGTCTAAATGGAATAACAGCATCAATGCTGTGGGATAATCAACAGACGCTAGTACATTCTAAACATCTATATTAAAGTATCCCGTTAGCAAATAAACACCATCAGTCATCAAACGCATGATGAATGAACATGTATGCAATGAGGAACACTGCCGCGAGATCATTTATGCTCTCTGCCCCCATACAAAACCACGCACACGCATTGTATGCACAAATGCATTACTTTGGTACAGTATGTAAAGGACTTGTTTTTGTACTTATGGAAACAGACAGAAAGACAAAGGATGGTGACAAGTGCGTGGGGATTTCTTTCTGCAGCAAACAGAGAGCTTGTCAGAGGATGTTGGAAGAACTGCATTTTCCAGACAAGGACAGATCTGAGGAGCTGAACCTGGAAAGGTTAACGGTCTTTCTTTTACTGACCCCAGAGGAAGAAGATGTGATTTTGTCATACACAGAAACAGCTTGCATCTGCTACCAGAATCAATCTGTTTTGTCTGACTAGCTTACTGTATAATTACTGAATTAAATGTTCCCTTTATCCATATAACTCCTTCAAACATTGTAACTTTGAGTTTTATCTCAAAAGTAAATGCTATACAAGCACACTGAATTTAACGGTATCCCGACTGATGGATTGTATGTGTAAACGTAACATTAAATATTCAAATTCAAATTATCCTTTAAACACAAAACACTACAATCAAATGATACATTTTTCTTACTGGTGTACAATCATTGAATTTGAGTATAATTTGAATGGATTGGTTTTGAATGTTTAATAAGCATTTTTATATTTGTAATGCTTGGAATAAGAAAATGCAATTCCATCTCAAATCAGTCCTAACAGGGGAGACAATCTGAGGAAAATTTCGAACACGAACGAAAACATGACACTTCTGTGTAGTCCCGGCTACATCACTCCCAAGTACACACTACATGTGTGCGATCCGTTTATTGCCTGCACACTGCTCTAATCATACATCTGTCCATAATGCTGAAACCTGGCACTCATATATTCTGACTGTATCATAAAGCATCTGTTGCACAGTACTGTTTACTCAACATATCATACAATAATAACATTTACTCAACGTAATAATTTGTTTGTGCTACTGAAAGTCCTATTTAGATCTTTTTGTGAGGTATTTCTCCAATGTGTTATGCATTACAGAGAGAACTCATACCAATGCACATCTCTACCTTCCCTGTAGAATTCCCAAGTAATTACATATGGTCTAATATCTAAGTAATCTAAACGATTATATATAAATATACCTCTACATATTCATTTGAAATACACCTATTATATCCAAATTAATGGTCAAATCCCAAAAGTGAAAATCAAAATCAGCACATTTTTAAACTAAACAAATTTTCTTTTACTAAAACATTGGGCATTTTGCCGTTTCATATAAAAATACTCATAATTTGCCGTTTTAACTTTAACGCAAAATGTTAACTACTATCAAATGTCAAAACAATTAAGAATATGTGCGAAGCACCAAAGAGCTCTGTCTGTCAAATACGTACGCTTAATGAATGACTGATAGAAGAATTCTGCTATGGTATATGCATAAAATGGTATTTCCACAAATGCTGTCGCATGTATACATAAGGCTAAATTCGATTGGTCAAGCTTTACTGAACAGTCGCTAAGTACATAATGAACCAGATCCATTTACTGTTGTGCTGGGGCATTATGTAACGCCCGCGAAGGTCCTATTCCCAACATTATCCAACGGGGAATGACCTTGACAGTCAAAAACGAGAGTAATTTAATTTATGCTATATTCTACTGATGAAAAGAAACAACAAAAGAATAGATTAATGCACAACAGATCGTGGTATAAATTAACACCACGTGCTTCCAGAAAAATGTTTGGTGAATAATGCATTTCCATGATTTCCTTATTAAATAATGGAATATATAACCCCCCAAATCCTGCTGCATAATGATTCTCGTTAAATTTACATTCCTGCCATTAAAATAACAGCGGGGTCGCCAGTGCTGTTGCATGCATGTCAGCGTGCCAGAAGAGAAAAAAAGACAGGCAACAGTGCGAACAGGGAAATCGATTTGCGCTCCGCTGTCATACCAATTGAAATTGCTGTCTTACTGGTTCGGGAAACATTAGCTCTTCGTTCAGAGATGAAAATTGCCACTGAATCGTCCTTCAACTTGCATCTTACGATCCACCCATTCACTGTTCGAAAAAGAGCTTTCTGCAAAATCAAAAGTGTTGCCAAAATCATATCGAGGGCGTCATTCCGTAAACAAGCTCCAAAGGAATTCCTGCTCTTTTGGTAGTAATGCAAATGGTTCCTGACTGAAGGTTTTAGTTTTCAAAGGAAACCCCATTTCGCTACGATTTTTCTCCATCCATCATGTGTTAAATTCCGATGTGTTTGCAACTGAAATCATTCCGTTTTAATTAACCATGTAATATACAGCAAATAACGTCAACTGCAAATTCCTATGAAAATGTTTTAGGCACTGGATAGCCTGTAATTCATGGTATGCGGTCAGAAATATAAAAGTTAATAAGTGGCTCTGCATTGATTAGTTTTCAGAAGGATATCCCATTTGATTCATTAATCGTCGTACATGCGAATACACAATACTTGTTCATTAATCAATTTTAAAACACCACAGTAAAAACACCCTCCTCATGTTTACCCACATTTGAATTAATTATCACGACTTACCTTAAAAGAAAGCGGAGCAAATGGAGGACCGGTCTGTTTTGCGTATACTTGTGAATGAAAAGGCTCTCTTGGTATATTAGTATGCTCTGAAAGTAAAAAAAGGGGGGGGGGGAACAAAAAATGTGGAGAATCTGCTCCAAAGGATGCAGCGGGAAGTGATCCGACGTCGGTTTGTGGGTATGTGACACAATGGTGCGCCCCGTCAGACAGTATCACACGTTTGTTTCATGCGGACCCAGTATTTTCGCGAAGCAGCGCTGTTGCACGACGCGGTGCCCTTTGAGTATGCGCGAGCTAAAGTACGCCTCCTACTCTGCATCTACCTTACACTTCCAAGCATGAAAACAAAGTTATACCAGCAGCCAGACGTGTAGGGGGTACCGGTGATCAGCAGGAAAGGAACATCCTAATGCACGGAGATTTCTGGCAGTCTAAAAGTCTAGACAAAGTGGAAGTCCTAAAGTACGCGATGCCTTATTAAATCACATTAAACACATACCATAACATTAACAAAAACATTATTATGTTGAATTTCTATGTTGAATCCATATGTGTATTTATTTGACATGTACTTTAAATGTGTTATATGGTCCATAAAACCAAACATTATTATATAGAATGGCAAAACGAAGCATTTTGAATCATTTAATCATTAGAAGACATCATTTTCCATAAATCTGATTGTATGACAAGCCCTTACGCAGTGTATTAAATAAGCAGCACCATCCTCGTGCAGAAACGTCACGTGACGCCTTCTTCAGCGTAAGGCCCTGGGAGGGGAGCGCTATTCTAAATGATAAACGAGATACAACTAGCTGCTTGGCACTTAATGGTATTATACGTGAGCTGTAGTGTAGCAGAGTGAACGATAATACTTTTTACAGTTAAGTTACTTTAAGCTTTACACAGTTGTAAGTAACGTTCAAGTAACGTAAGTAATCGTCAAATAGCCAATCCGTTAAAGCTATTCTCCACATTTCTAGTTCGAAAATTATAGGTAAGACATAATATACAGTTGTAGTTCGACATAACGTTAATGTTTTGGTAAATGTATGCAGTTATAAATGGAAATTATACATACAAACAAAACCTTAGCGTAAAAGATGGCTAATGAAATTGCAATATTAGCATTATTCTGACACAAAACACAACATGAGGTACTTTGTTGATTGTAGGCAGTCAAAGGCTAAATGTTCTTCATTAGGTCCATTTAACTCTCTGCTTGACATCTGCAGACTGTCTCCAAAATCCTTAGCCATGTGTAAAGTGTTATGGACAATACTGCTACTATAATCACCCACTATTCTTTGGTTATATTATAAGGGTGTAGTAATATACGTTACAATCTACAGAATTAAAATCATTAAAGTTTCTTTTACTTGCAGGTGGATTCAAATTGAACATTTGGTGTAGTTTGAAGTATGTCTTTCAAATTTATTTTCAATGAGAAAAAAAGGATGAATTGAAATTAAAGAATCAAGCGACATAACAGTCGATCTATACAGTAGAGGATCATAGTGATTTTTAGACATGATAAATTCAATTTAATAATGTAAAAACATATTGATATGGTATTATGAATATTTCTTCTTACTTAGATTATATGCCAGACTTTGCCTTACTTATATTTTGTGCCAAATGTAGTTGGAATTCTATTTGCATTTGTACATTTTATTTCATGCTTTTTAATTTTATTTGATCAAAAGGATTAAGGCATTATTTTTAAAGGTAACTGAGTATAAAAAGTTTTGTTATGATATAGACTGGAAAGCTCAGACAATTATTTTGTCTTTTATATTTTATGTTACAGATTGTTCATAATAGAATACAAAAGAGATGGAAGACATAGATATTACAGAGAATAGTTATCTTGAATATGATGGTGGACCATCGTTTCCTAAACGGTCAAAGTTACTTGCACCTGAAAAATATCTTGAAAGTAAAAATACTGTACCAGATTTTCCATTGCCATGTTTTCATGGTTTTACATTAGACTGTAAGAATCAGCAAGTTTTATTTCAAAATAACCTGCAAGATGAAACTTCTGAAGAACAGTATTTAATACAAAAAAGTATTAAATATCCTGGATGCAAATTTGGAACTGTAGAGGCTGCAGACTTTATTAACAAGAATATGACTGAAATAAATAAGGTATCAGGCATGAGCTTATATGTAGTAAGAAATGCAAATATGTGTCAGGAATTAGAAAGCAAAAAGCAAACGTTCCTGAGGGATATAGATGTGCCATATCTGTTTCCCATTGGACGTGATACAGAACATACTTCAGAAATAGTTAACAATAGGGCTGGCAGGAAAAATGAAACTTTCACAGTGGGAGATTTTGAAATGGGTTTACTAGAGCCTGATTATATTGTGACTCTGGATGAAGTGGAGCCAATCAGAAGGATGAACAAGCTCTCCAAATCTGGATGTGACAATAAGACCTCAGACCGTGCTTTTGAAAATGTCATTCTAAATGCTGCCATATCCAGTCTGGACAATAGCTTTTCAGGGAGTCAAAGACCCAAAGATGATAGGAAGCATGTACATCAGTATAACAGGACTGAAAAGTATCCAATGGTGAGCACATTGTTTAGTGACCACAGAAAATCTCTGCCATCTCTCATTGAGAATGATATGCTATGGAGTGTTTCAAAAATGGAGGCGAATGGATTACAGTACAAGGGAAATGGAGATAGACTGAAGACTGATAAGAAAGACATTGTAGAAATTAAATTGGAAGCCAAAACTGAAGTTAACCATCACAATATGCATCCTAAGAGAACTGTGGCTGAGACATCTTACCATATCAACAATCTTACTGAAACTCTTGATGGTGGATTAAGAAATAATTTAGAAAGCAAGGAAAGTGCAAACAGCGTGGATCTGCACTATGTTGTTAGAGCGCCATGGGAAAATGCTTTTTTTACAGCTGCGGAAAGTTTATCTGAATGCACTGAACAGGCATCAGGACAGGACTCTTGGAGCGAATTACAAAATCCAGATGATGCAATGAATGTAGCTAAAGTAACTGAGTTCTTCATCTGCAGTGAAACTGGCCTAATAGTACACAATAAACCTGTCGCATCAAGATCCACTGTGGTGTTGATGGAACATCGTTTTAAAAAAACACAGGAAAAAACATGTTTGGATAAACATATTTTGTCAGACATAGTGAACATTAAAACAAAGAAAGTTTTAATCTCTGGTATCAATAAGAAAGATAAATTGGATGGTTTGCCCTTTGTGGAGAGATGTATAATAAGAAATAGACAGCTTTTATTGTCAACACACATAGATATAACTGTTGACAAACATAAGGAAGGAGAATTACTTGCTGCAACCACTGCCAATGATGCCGTAGTACCTAAGTGGGATTCACGTCAAGGAAATGAACAGCGGAAGAAACATGCTCAGTTACCTGTGCCTTTCAGCTCTGACTTGGTTCCTGCAATTTTTGATTCCCACTTGACTCCTAAGACATCAATAGAATCCAGCCCTCTTCTCAACAAATCAACTGTCAGAGAATGCACCGTAATGTTACAGTCTCGTTCTAAAGTAGCCCAGCCTTCACAAGAGGTTATTCAGAATCACACTAAGCCACTTGTAGATTTACATAAGACTAACACAGTTGCAGAAAATGAGTGTGTTATTTTTCAGGATGGATCCACCCTTTGCAGCATCAATAATAAGGACTCCACTGAAGGTGTCCATTATGAAGAATCCCTAAACAATGACGTTTTTGACATAAGGTCGGGGAACCAGGTATTCAGACAAGATAGAACAGAACCGCTGGAAGGGAAAATTTGCATTTCAGAACCTGACGACAATGTCACACCCACATTTGAATCTAAGGAAAACTTTGACTTGGTACTGAAGGAGCCACTTCAATTTCTAGAAAAACATACAGACACACATATGCTATTAAGACAGAAGCCTTGTAAAATGTTATTGATTAAAGGGCCTGAGGAGCAAGTCTCTCAGCAGCAAATTGACCCCATGCCGAGGAACCCTGTAGAGGAGAAGAAAGAAAGTACAGATAAAGAGTCGAATAGGTGTAATATGACAGCTCATAGAAGGCAGAAAAAAACTACACCTGACAGACATGGCTGTGAATATGAGCAGGAGGTGCCTTTGGAATGTGGACACCTAACAACAGAGTTAGAAGATTCAATGTACTCCACTGGCAAGCATAACGGTAAATATTTGTGTTGTAAGAATTTTGTCAGAAAATATGTTAGATTTTGTCTGTGTGTATGATTAAATGTCTACGAACATTTATCTTGTTATATCCCTCTTGTATGAAATAAATGCAGTGATCAGTAGGTTTAAGATAATTTATTGCACAATATTATTACATTGGGTATCGACAGTAGTGTTTTGACCAGCAAATGTCATATCCATTTGGTGTATTTTTATATGTTTACTCTTACAATTGTATTATATCCAATGAGGTTATTATGGAATGAAGAAATTATTCAAACTACATCGAACCTTTATTCAGGAACTATCATTGTTGATGGCCAATATTATATTCTCTGTATCAGGATGCAAGAAGGTTTTGGATGAACACAAAAAATGGACTCCTGCCTTCATATCTCTTGACTCCTTTAATGGACAGAATCAAAGTAGGTGATGTTACTAAAATCTCATCTTGTGTATGAATGATTAAACTATTTTAATGTTTAATGAGTGGTAATTACATTAGCTACTTAGCAATAATAAAATCTAAATTAAAATTTGGCAAGGGAAGCCTTTTTTCACACAGCATGTCTCTTACTTTATATTTCCTATACTATACTTTAGAATTTCCATTATTTTTGCTGTTACAAGTTATTAGAATTATATATTCAAACATAAAATAACTACCAATTTGATGATAAGAGCAGGTACCACAGGTGCTTTTTAAAACTCATATTGTTCTTGCCTCTAGTGTTGCCTGAACAGCCCAGAAGGCTGGAGCCTTTGAAGACTTGCAGGCGGCCAATAAGAGTCGGCCTTTCCAAGAGGGCCAAGCCCAAGCAGCTTCACAGCTACCTAAAGTGAGGTACAGTTACCTACTGTATAGGTTTGACAGGCATACTGAGAATGTTTAATGTTACTGGAATATTTCATTCTTTGTTAGGGTAACACAACAGGGTAACAAAAGTTTTCTAATGGTTTTTATATGTCACCAACCTTGAGTACTTTTAATAGTTAATGTGTTAATTTGTTATTTTTAGATATAAATGAGTTTGTAAATATAAAATAGTTTGTTAGACGGTTGTTCAATGTTTGTTTTTTTAATGTATTTGTTTTTCTTTAGTAATATTTGGAACCATATTATCTAAAAAGTTGTATTCGAACATAATATTTGCAGTCTCTTAATTAAAACTGCAAGCAACAGAAAAATATATATGAAATCATTTTTGTTATGGATTTAATATTCTGGTGAAAATTATTATTTACGCTATATTAAATGCAAAATTTTAAATATATATTTGGATTTCATGACATACTTTATATGAAGTAGTTCATGTTTGGTTAATATGATTTATTAATAACAACAATCTCCAAAGGATCATTAAGTAACTGTAGTAATTTAAAACAGATTTTCATTAACTATACATAGCATTTTTTTTGAATGACATGGATTCCCCAGGCTGTACAAGAAGACACTAATTCACGCGCAAGGTATTGATTCCAGTTTAGCCTGACATGTCAACAAGTTTTTAGCAGACAACCTTGATGTCTCTTATAATCATCAAAGGGACATTAATTGGCATTGCTGTCAAATTTATTTCCAATAAAACAAATAGTTTGGACAGTTGCTCAATTCTTTACAGTAGATGATGGTCTCATTCGTAAAAACAGTCTTTTTGTAGTATGTATTTCCTTGTTATTTCAGTGTGCATGACATTATACCCTCAAGTTTGGAGAAACTAATAGATACTGATGCAAAATTCTGCAAGTTACTATCAAGAGCGTATTAACTGTATTAGATATGATTACATTCAACTGAGCGATTTGACATGGAAATCTTGGTTGCGACCAAAATATAACCATCAACCTTTGGTGCCTTACTGCTGCCTTAGGTTATGTTGAAATACACCTAGTTTGCCTTATTTGTCCCAGTAAGTTTGGAACCTTCTGTTCTAATATGCAAGTGTACTACAGTATTTAAATAAAGGCATAAGTTGCGGTGCCTTGAGGCAGCACTGACTGTGATTCTGCCAAAAGCGATGCAGAACATAATATGTGTTTCCAAAACCTGCTAGTATGTCTCCTACAACTTTCCCGGAGTCTTCTTAATGCTATGTCATTCGTAAGTTCTATCTTTTAATATAGAACTTGCAAACACTGTAGTGTTAAGAAGGCTTCAGGAAACTCACATTTGGTGGTTATTCTAATTCCCTTAATCTTAACCAAAAATACCAATATTGATGGATGACAATCATCACATTTTATTATTCCTGTGAACTACCCTTTAATATGTCTCTAATTGGAAATTGTGGAATACTAATGAAACATTGTTGGTATAATTCAACTTTTTGGTTTCCCTACGATTACACTGCTTTGTTCCATTTGCTAATAGGCGGCTGGCCATGTCGCAATTTCATTTGATTTTGATTTCATTTGATTTGACTCATATACTCAATATTCCACTCACAGAGGCTACTTTGATTTCTGAAGCTATATAAAATTATACCAAATATTCCTTTACAAAACTGAATGGATGGATGGATCTTTAGACAATGATTAAATTCACAAGCAGAGTCCATCTGAATTTCCCTTTAATGTCTAAACACTGGACATTTTTGTTTTGTTAAAACCTAGACTTTACATGTAATGATACACATAAGGAATTGTCCACATTTGCATTCTTTATAACATGAAAGGATCTGGCTTGTTTATGTAAATGAATTGTGAGCAATAACCTGCATACCTATAATATCTCAAAACAGAATATCCTGGAGAAAAATTATATTAAGGAAAACAATAGACTGAAAGTAAGTGTGAGAGCTACCTCCTGTCGTTCCCATTTGTCCCATCCATATTCATCTATCACATAACGTAGACAGGTGAAAAGCAAGAAACGCAGATACCCAGTAATGCCGAGACCAAAATAAAGGCAGCTGTTTTCCTTGCCTGTGTTCTGGGATTTATCAACATCCTACTTGATTTGGCTCACGTCACGTTTTTATGTGTCAGTGTGTTTGTAACTGAAATTCACTGCTTCTAGAACATGAAAAGAAAATAATTTTGTAAATGGAGTGAGAGGACTTCAGAGACTTTCTGGGAGCCAGAAGGTTTGTCTGGCTTTTGAAGCTTTAAAAACAAAAAAGGGATTTCCATTGACGCTGTCTACGTATAATTAATTTACATTGCTGGATGACGATGAGGTTTTGTAATTGTGATATGTAATTCAGGCCTTGTGTTTTGGTACAAAAACTGTATAGATGAGCAGATGGGAGCTTCACTCTTGACACTTGCCGATCAGTTTTAATTGCCTGCTTTTAATGTGCAAACAAATGCTGACTATTGAAAGAAAAATATTTAATTTGTATTTAATATCATTTGTTGCTATGTTTCACTTAATACACTCTGACTTTCAAGACATTATCTATTATTTATTTACAGCTTTTTTTGGCAATAAAATTGTGAATTATTATTTTTTTTGTATGTCTTCATTTTTTGAATACCCATCCCTTTTCTGGCCTAAAAAGTTGTTTGAATGCAATCCTGCGAAGGTGTTGTGTATGGTAATAACACTTACAGATCAACAACACTCTTCATCACTCCCACAGATCTAGATTGCTGAACTCAAGGGATGAAAATTAATTTTGTGTGATGGTTTTGATCAGTGCACTGTGTGCTATTTCACAAAGCTTCTTAGTCCTTTGAAGATAAACCAAACACAAATCATAACATAGTTCTATATTTATTTCAATATGTAAATATAAATTCAGCATACTAAATGTTAATTTATACACACACACACAGACATATATATATATATATATTTCCCTAATTAAGTTGTAAGACAAATAGTTGTATGGAATGATAATAATCAATAGATTTATATTAATAGTGTATTTCCCTGAAATAAGGGAATATGCATATCATATTAATTAATCCATATCAATCCAGATGTGTGTAGATAAAATCATGGTTGTGTAGTTCGATGTCAGTATAGTTTGATGTAAGTATAGTTTGATGTAATATTCATTTTATAGTGAAATTTTATTACAGATAATTAGTTGACATAAAAGAAGACGACCGAAGGTTCAAAGAGCTCACTTGGCGTCTGTGTTCCCTTTTAATAGCTCCGTACATGCTTTTCTACTGAGCTACTGGGAGCTGATGGACTTTGTCAGTGAATCACAGACTCATTACTACTCACTGCTCAGTTCTGTCACTTAATGTCCAGCTGACATCATTTGTAGCTCTTGTGATGATTGGAAGCCCAAGTTCATTAAAGCATCTTTGTAATTCATTTGCATATTAACAATAATTAACAATCTTAGCACACCAGAAGGATTTGCATAATAATACCTGTGACTGACTTCATGTTTGATGAAAAGGTGCCTGTTTTAATAGTGCAGATTGTTGCTCATGTAAGTACTTGCAAGCATGCAATGGAGCCAATTGTAAGTCATCAGATTTTAGGTGGATTTGATAGACCCCAGTAACACCATGTAACCATTTGTATCATGCTGTAAAAATTTTTGGACGCAAATGCATCTATATGGGCTTTATAGAGTACAATTGTTGCTGCATATGCAATTAAACTAACTACATTAGTGATTCAAAAACCCCTGTGATAGGAGGAACATTTGTCCTTTTGGAATGGGTTCAGGAATGGTTTTTAAAGCACAAAAGGATGAATAAAAGGAGAGGTAAGCATATGTGCGGAGATTCCAGTATAGTTCATTTAGACAGCATACAAAATGGCTGAATATATTAGCTGTGTTTTGTATAAGAAAGTGAGAAGTCACTTCTTGAAAGCTTTTGGCAAGTTATTGAATCATTGCTAGTAAAACTGTCACTTGCAAAGTATTATCCTGCCATTAACTGTGTTGCTCTGTTACATTTCATAATAAAATGTATTTCTATCATGAGGATATTTATAGTTATGTTTGTTATTAATTGCTTCCATTCCTGTTTTATTGACTTATTGAGCTGAGTTAAATTATAATTCCCATATTAATATTATTAAAACAACAGGCAGATTTAAAATTTTATGTTGTCAGCAGATATCAGATGTCCTATAAGCTGTTGTTTGAACTTTAACTTATTGTAGCCACAAAGTCAGGAAACACACCAAAAGGCTTGCAGTAAGTGTAAATAAAATAATTTAGTTTATTAGTGCAATAGTGCAATTACATAGCAAGTACCAGATGAGTAAGCTCACTGTCAAACATAAGGGCACATTGTGTATCTTGCTTATTGTTAAGCAAAAATGTATTACTGTTGTCACAGAGAAAATTAAATGACAGCTGACAGAGATCAGTTGCTCAAACCAAAATGTACTTTCTAAATGTGTTTATTTACTTCTTAGATTTTCATCTTTTGATTTTCTCAAAAGAAATATCAGCAAGGTTTAGTCCTGCTATGTGCAGACATTAGTGAGATAAATATTAGCTGTTGTTCATTATGCTTAAATAATTATCCATTTTTTTCTCATTCTCAAATTGCCCCTTTTCATCTCACTGCAGGGGATGAAAGTATTTTCACAACACAGGAGGCAGGACTTGAGAAGCAGACAGCATGCTGATATTTAATAAGACGCAAGCCTGAGACTGAGCAGCTTTTAATGTCTGCCAAAAGGGCCCATGTACCATTGTCTGCTATTCCGATAGCAGCTCTTCACCTCTTTTGCTGTCCTTGTCTCAGTGCCTTTTAAATATTATTGTATTTTTGGTCTCCCCTGCATTATAATTTAGCAAAATTGACAGGGGGGGATTTGAATGGAACAAAAACTAGAGTAACCAGGGTTGCCTGTGATGTCTGTCTTGTGTTAACAAAACATTTTCAACTCATACAAGGTTTTTGGAGAGCTCAAATCTTTTATTAAGGGCAGAGACAGAGTTGGAAAGCATCTAGAATGCTAATCCGACAGTAGAGACAGCAGATGAAGAACTTGAATTGAGGAAAGGTTCTAGTTTAAAGTGCCAGTAGAGGGCCCTGCTGTTGTACCCTTGAGATAGGTACTTAACCTGAGCTGCATTGCAATTATATAAAAAGAAAAACTGTATGCTTGGATAAAAAACAAGAAACTAGCACAAGCTTTTTAGGACAACATAACCAGCAAGACGCTAATAATTATACAATTGCTGCATGTGTATATGCATATGTGTATTACAAGGTCAGATTCAAGCTAAAAGTTACTGTGGTGCCAAATGATAATGCAGATTAATTTTCTAATTTATTGCCGTTTTAATTTATTGCCGTTTATTGCCTCCTAGCATGGTTGTTTACAGTTATAACAACATTACCCATGACCCTGATTTCATAGATTTCATAAATGTCACTACTCAAATACAAAGAAATAAATCTAGATTTAGCCTAATGCAAAGCTAGAATAAAGTGTAAATGTTTAAATGTTTAAAGTGTAAATGGGTAGCTAGCCTTTATCAGATGAAAAAAACATCATGTGATGCACAATTTTATTGAGAATTTAAACTAAAATGAAATGCAACAAAAAAGAGAGATCAGGGATGCATAGGTTCAGTAAATTTTTAATTTCACATTAGTGAATTTTATTCACTTTTCAGGTAAATGATCCTTGCTGGAAAAGAGCAGCCATGAGATAAAAGCAGCATTGATTCTGGTGGCTCTACAGTCTCCCATGTTTGCACTTGAGTGTAAAGTCACTAGTGCTCCAGCACTAAGGTAAGGCAATTAGCAAGGTTTCATGTACCACTGTATCCAGGGAACTCCCAGTTTTTGTTTTTAAGCATTTAAGCTCTTTTGATAAACTATTATTAATAATAATAATAATAATAATAATAATAATATAAAAAATAACAGGATGGAATAAAGCTATAAAGCATAACATCTTATACTGATATGTAATAACAGTTCCCAGTGTATTGTTTACTATTCACCGTGTCTTTTTGTTTTTTTACATACATCAGTACTACCATTACACTGTCAAAGGCCAAGCCCTAAATTGATTTGAATTTATTCTATATCAGCCCTGTTTGCATGAAAGCAAACAAACCCATAACAACAACAATGCTTGATTTTCTTCTCTCTCTATTCAAATGACCATGCTGGCCACATGCTTCTCTCATTTGGTTTGCGGCACAAGCAGGTTTTTCGGTGTGAGATTCGCTGCTGCTAATCTAAGTAAAATATTTCCTTTTGCATGCCGGTTCAAAATAGCCACAGGCAATAAATCACAGGAAGTAAGGCCACTGTCATCCAATTTGCATGACATAAACTCTATTATCCAGCATTATGATGGGCCCTGATTAAGTTTTTTCATCTCAGCCATTTTAATTAGTATTAAAGTTTTTGGAAAATGCAGTACTTCAGAAATGCAATTTTAATTTAGTAGGATGTTTGTGCTTTGCAATAAATGTGCTGTGCTTTATACACATCTCTCTGGATTGCAGGAAAAGATAATTGGGCAAAAATGAAAATGTGCGTGCTGGACCTCTTTTAGGTTTCCACCAGAGATATAATTTGCCAACAAAAATGTTGCCTGAACAAGAGGTGCCAGCAGCAATCATTATCATTATATCACAGAAATGCAACTGAACAAACGACGGGGATAAGGCAATAGAAATGAATACTCACCCTGTGTATGTGTGTGTGCCTCGTGGTGGACTTCCAACCTATCTAGGGGGTACTCTGGCTCGTGTAGATCAATAGACAGATCAATAGGGCAACAATCAATTAAAGATGGGAATCGATAAACCAGAATAGCCTTTGTCAAGTAGCAAAAGTGCACCACATTTAATATATACTGACCTTTTTCTTTTAAAATTACCCTGTTTCTTATGCAAGTGTATATCATCTGGAGCTTGTTTTGTGGATTTGTTGTTTTGGTGAACTTTACTCCACAAATGACAGCCTTTTCAGTCCACTAATCTAGAAACTTTTTCCCAATAAAATCTTCAGGATTGGACAGAAAACCAGCATAACCGTATGAGCCATGAAATTATTTCCCCTAACAGAATTTCAGATGCCTGGCAATATTAAATCATATGGGGGTTCATACTATTTTGTTTGGTTCCACAGTCTATCGTTCAGTCTTCTCTAGATTTTGGCATACCGGCACTCAGCCTAAATTCATGTAAACATTGCAGTCCATGGGAATGAGATCAAATGTAATGTTTAAGAAATTTGAAAAAAGAAATCTTAAATGTTAAAATCCTGCATGTTATATTGTCTGCCTGTGGCTGTGTAGTTGCTGCCTGTTTAAAATATATGAGCTGACTAGCGGCGGACAGAAAATGACGTAGCTGACGGCTAATGATCATTATTCAACACCATCATTGCCGTAGGAGTTAGAAGGACCTGACAACCTGTCGCCTTCTCCTGCTTCCATTACAATTCCACCCAGGCTCTCCATTCAAGCATGAGAGTCCCCAAGCCTCTGTGGCATCTTGCACTCTCCTTTTTATCGATGAGCAGTGAAGGGGCTCTTGCAAGGTACATGGGAGAAGATACAGGAACACAAGATGTAGCAGAGAAGACACCGGTGACCTGAGGCATCTGTTATTTGACGTCTGTATTGACTTCTTTTTAAAAATAATTTTCTTGTCAAAACTGACAATGAATAATGTATTTCATTAAATGGGTCCGCTTTATCGACGTTTTTTGGCTGTGCCCTAATGACACAGCACATCAACGTGGAATGACATTCGATGTAGTCTGTGGGGATCCTCATCTTGATGGACATAGTATATTGTGGGCTTCCTTATTTAGTTCTCAGGACTATATCATAAAATAGCAGAAATCCTATTACTGGATATGTACTGTGTATGTAATGACTTTTTTTGGAGAAAGAGGAGCGATGAGTAGTTTTTCTTACTGGATAAACATTGCATTGAAGCAGCACTTATTTGAAAGGGGTATTGTCCTGGAAGCACTTTCTTTACCTTAAAAGCTAAGATGTGTGTAAATCCTGAAACCTGAGACAGGGAAGTTTGAATTTTCAGTACAGCCTGAAATGTACGCCTGCATGCTACAATGTGCTGTTTGCCCATACATTTTCTATTAATTGTCATGTGAAACAAGGTCCAATGAAATCCAATCACAGCAGGTGGATCAGCAGATGTCATCGGTATCGAAAGTGTAATACTCATTCATTTATGCCCATTTTTGCTTTTTTTGCTTAATTTTCCTGAGGATGTTAACAATCAATTGTTTTGTGTTTAGTTTTCGATTTACCATTGCATTTTACTTCTTTGATTGTGTGAAATTACCACAATAGATATGCTAAATTAATTTGCTCTGCACAATAACACCACAGGACTTATTCCATTCAGAGTTAGCACTGATCTTAGCAATGAGCCCCATGTTGAAGGAATTTGAGTTTGTTTGTTGTCATGGCCATTTTGATCACAGTTTAAATTCAGCTTTCTGAAAAGCTCCTTATTCTTACACATAACCCTCTATTCAAAATCCTAATAATTGTTAAGCATTTGATAGAAATTAAAATTGTTTATATATTGTGCTTTACAGCATTTTGGGTAAAATGTACTGTACTCATTATAGCAGACGTCTAAAGTTAGCAAAATAAAAATGAATGTACATATTCCTCCACAATTCACAAAATCACTCTCCAACATGGGCATTTCTAGGTCCCTGGCTGCAAATGAACTTTTAAAACCAATATATAATCATATTTCTATGCTTATTTTCACAGTTATGGTGCAGGCTAGTCAATTCTACTACTTTCATAGTAAGTAATAAAGAAAAGAGTATTATATTTCAATGTGAAAAGTGACAACCTAGAAATCTGTGCACTTCATAAACTGAGATCAATGAACAGCTAACCTTGTGCTGAATTATACATTTATACGAGCAGATTTTGAACACCCCTCTCTAGCCTTCCACCTCATTGTAGCCAGCAAGAACCTTGTGATATTATTTGTTAGAGATTTGATATGAAGAACAAAGACAAATTCATATTCTTGATGAACAAAAACACCTAAATGCAAGGCCTCCATGAATGGCCTTTAATGTATGAAGAACATGGTGTTCATGGCATGTGTCCCCTGGCTTTCAATAGGCAGACGGTGGGATACCATTTGCCCTGTAAAAGTACTCAGTACGAACGCAGCAGTGTGTCTCCTGCATATTCCTGCATGCATTCACTGTATGGTAACACAGTGTAGTATGAAAGTCAGTATGCGGCAGAAGAGGTGAACTGGGGGGATATGCAGTGTGTAATGAATGCTGTGTGATGCACACACATGTGGTGTTTTATGTATGATTTATGATGTATTATTCTTGATGAATGGTGCACGCTGTCTGCCGTGTTGCCTTATGCCTCACAAAGCCAACAATACAGTACGATTCTCGCCACAGGCTCTGTGTGGAGTCTGCCTGTAGTCCCCATGTTCGTGCAGGTTCTCTCCTGCAGTCAATAAACATGCGGTTAGTGATCTGGTCTTTCTAAATGGCCCACAGTGTGCATGTCTCAGTGTATGGAACAAGGGGTATGGAAAATGAAAGGATGTGTAGTGTGTGATTTCTGATTAGGCACTATATACAGTATATGCATTGTGTATATACAGCCTTGAATCCAGCCCCCTAGTGTTCAGCCTAAATTTGGTAAGCATGATAGTTGCCTTTGCAGAATAAAAATTGCACAATCAAAGCTTGATGCAGCAGAAAGACAACTACTTTTTTCATTACATTTTTTTTTTCCTTCTCATAAACTGGAATATGGAATAGAAATTCAGAACGTTACATAAATACCCTCTGTAGGGGAATGTGCTATGGTTAGCGGTATGTTTATATTGTCTGTTTTCTATCTCTCTCTCTTTTTTTTTGATAACTGTTGACTGTTCACAGTGTCTTCACCGTAGGAGAGACTGAGAAGAGAAGTGCTGCATTGCAGCAGAACGAGTCACGAGAGGCAGGGCGGCTTTACCCGGCTGCAACTGAAATTGAAATGGTGTTATGCACTGTCTGCCCTGTCTGAGTCTATGAAAGGAAAATACATTTTTTCACTTAGCATATATTTATTAATAAATAAAAGAAAGCCCAGAAGTGCAGTCATATAGAATCTGCCGATATATGAAATATGAGATCCTTGGTTACACTGTCGGTTTTTTGAAGAACAATTTTTAAGGTTCGGTGGTGGTTCTCTGCCTGGCAAGAGAGACTGGAACCCAGCTGCTCAATAACAACACAACACTGCTGGTTCCGGACTAAGCTGACAGCCAGCAATCACCTTTTTCATTCTCCTTAGTTGGAAATCTCCTTAGGGACGAAGGGGAGGGGGTTCAGGGACAATACCAGATTTGATAGATGATCATTAAATAAAAAAATCAATACTAAGGAGGCCTTTTTCATTATCTAGTGCTGCCTGACTGGAGACCGATCACCATGGCAACGGGCCATGCACACTACTTTATACTCTCTCGTTTTTCTGCGAGCCAATTCCCACCTCCCAGCGCTTTACTGATGGCTGGTTGCTCATTCTCTGACACAGTCATGGGGACAGTCAGGGATTCATATTTTTCATGAATATTCACAAGGCGACACTCGTCCGCAGCACCAGTTTCATGACTGCGGCATCGCTCCCGTGCATCCGAGGCATAATTAGCTTACGCTTAGCATCCCCTGGACAAATGGCAGCTTTGAAGGTGTCTGTTTCTTTGTTTAGCCAAAGCATTGCCAGTTATTTTTACTTCTTTAGTCAATCTTTTCTCAGACAGGATGGCTGTTGTTATTGCTTTTTTGGGGGTAATGCGTAATGATGTTGTGCTTCTAATAAGTTCAGAACTCCAAAAAAGAATAGGCCTAAAATAGAATTACATTTTAATACAATTCCTTCTATTTAATGCAGACCTTTATATTTTCAGTAGTGAAATATATAATGATCTGTACTTAATTACCCAACATGAGATGTGACAAAATTCAAGCCACAACATCAGCACTAAATGAAGTAAAACAGCATGTGACTCGGTTGCTGATGATATAGTGGGAAAGGAAACTGATCTGTGACAAAAGTAACAAGGGCACCCAAAGATCATAGCTGTCTTATCTCGTATCCCTAAGCAAGCTACCTAATGAAGTAAATAGCTTCAGAAAATAACCCTTGGTGAACAGTGTGTATGTAAGTTCCTCTACGGTAAGAAAAAGTAAAAATTATCAAAATGCTTGCCTACATATCCAGTGATCTCTTAATTGAATTGGTTGCTTCAAAAGAATTCATAGACACAGTCATGCCTGTGAATTTGTTTTGTGCTAGTAATTATTATTATTTATATTTAAAAGAAAACCATCATGAACTAGACTTCAAATTAAATTCTAAAACCAAACTGGCAAATCACTACAGATATTTGGGTGCATGAAAAATATCTCTAAGGAACATAATGAATAATGTGCCTTGGATACAGCATAATTGCAGTAGATCAGAGAGTTAATTAGGCGTCATTCTGCAGAGGACTTCTATGGTGAAAAACTACTCATCTGTGGTTTGTAACATAGCTCATTTCAAAATATTCATGCATGCAAGTCAGCTTCTAGATTTATGTTTTTATTTGAATTGCAGCAAAATAGAATTATCCAGAGCATCTAATTGATGCGCATATTATTTATTTATGTACATTTACTATTATGCGCACACTTAAATTCTCCCACAGACATAAATTTTCAGGGTGATATCGTTCCAAGTGTGGGTGAAACCTTTTGTGTTTTCCATCCTCAGTTTTCAGATTTATGATGATGTAATATAATGCCAATAACAATTACGTCCATGGAAAACTTTCTTGTCAAGATTCACCTAGACTTCGCCTGACTTTGTTAAAGAATAATTTAAGCTGAAATCACACAGCAAAACCCTGATAGACCACAATAACATCCACCAATATTTATCATCATCCGCCATTACTTTTACCTGCAATAAGTGTAAAAGTACCTGTACATTATCAGAAATAACTTATGACGGTAAACCCAAACCAGTGCAGCATTTTCTTTAGTCAGCCAATCTGTACCACAAAGTAGACTTTTGCCTAGTTCAGCAGCAGTCTAAATCTGCAAGATGCACGGATGCAAGAGACCCAGAAGCCCCCCTCAGTCCTCTCTTCACGTTTCAATTTTCTCCACCTGGCAACACTTTTGGAAAAGGTCTCAGGGGACATTTTGGGTCATTTTCTCTGATTACACAAAACGAGCTAGGCGCGCTAGTCACAGTTTCTAAATTGTCCGCTTACTAAGTGGTCCCCATATTTACAGATGAAGGCATCGCTGCCTGTGTTTGAAAAAGAATGTTAGATGCGCAGTGAAATTTTAATATCCCCAAGTCTACTATGACCCCACTGAAGCCATTTGGATCAATGGGATCATTCTAGTGAAAACCTTATTCTATATCTTCCATTTTTATTTCAAAATTGAAAGAAATGTGTTGCCCATCTGCATTTATCTTGCCATATAACAATGTCTATGACAGGGGTCTCCAGCTCCGGTCCTGGAGAGCTACTATCCAGTAGGTTTTCTATCCTACCTGGCTCCTGATGAGCCACACTTGTTTTTGGGTAAATACCAGGAACAAATTGTGGCTCATCAGAAGCCAGGTAGGATAGAAAACCTACTGGATAGTAGCTCTCCAGGATCGGAGTTGGAGACCCCTGGTCTATGACATATAACACATATAAGTGCAGGCCAAGACGCCCTCCACAGCATGGAAACTGCGCTTGTCAAAGTAATGTATGACTTGCTTCTCTCCTCTGACTGCAGCATCAATTCCTACACCCCTGACCTTAACAGGCACTTGTCATTCCCTACATTAACATATTTTCTTGACAAATTTGAAAACCTTGACCCCAGAGGTGCTTTTCCAGGTTTAGGTCTTACCCATCAGAACATTATGAGCCTTGTTGTTGGACCCACTAGTCTTCTCGCACTATACAGTATGTTACCTCTGGGAGACGTTATTCTCAAACAAGGTGGTAATTTCCATTACTATAATGACAACGCATAACTCCATGTTTTTGTGTACCACAAATAAATAACTCAGCTCCCAAAACATGAAACCTGTAAGAAGGACATTAGGGATTGGATGACGTAGAATATTTTCCTGCTGAACTTATATCAGCTGCCCTTAAGCTATGCAGACTATATTTACATTATAAATATTCTCTGTAAATCCGTAGTACTCAGTACTCAGCCTTAGATGCTGGGGATCCATTTTACTGCACCTATACATTCCAACCTAGTTTGTTCACAGGATGTTAATGTGTTATGAAGTACAGAGCTCTTTTTTTATGGAATAAAATAATCTAGATGCATATATCCGGGATACAAATATAACCAACTTTTAAATAGAAGCTCCAATTTACTCTCCCTTGTAGTTAAAGGTACTGAGTGGAAAACTGGGTCACTCAAACAACAGTTACTGCTTTCCATCATCAACATGTTGACGAAGTTTCAGGTACTTGAAAATCCCCTATGTCAGGGAATAAGTTTGGGTTTTTCTAGCATTGGGTGGTTTACTATAAAACAGCAAATTGGCACAAACTTGCCTGTAAAAATGTATTACACTAAGTAAATTCTGATAAATTTATTAGTATAGGTGAGATGGAGGTGGGGGGAGGGAAAAGGGGAGTCAGATGATTGAGAGCCTTGTGTTAATTCACTGTACCTGTTCCTAGTTTTATTGGTTCAATGAAGTTTCTTATATTAAACCTGCCCAACTCCCATCCTGTTTCCTGATTCACTGACTGTTTTTCCCTATTACCCATGCCAGAGAAAGATTTTTTTCCTCTCATCAAAACAGATTCTTTTGATTCACAGGTTTCAGCTGTAATTTATTGACCTGTTCCTGCCTGGTATCCTACAAAATGGCAACTTCATTCCCAATAAACCATCTGTTCTATGTTCCATTGCTGCTTGTTTATGGTTTGCGTTGCAATTGTGAGCCAATCTCACCTTGCATTGACAATAGCTGAGTCATTGTAGTTGGTATGCCTACTGTACTCTCATATGCAATGAGGGATGGGAAGATTGAGAACACTAAGGACTACATTATATCTGCAACTAATTATTGTGCTGAACTACAGAGTTTTGGCAACAGTTGGGTCCAATGTCTCCAAAGATGTCCCATTTCGGTGATTTCCTTTTCAACAATGCCACTTTGGGGTTATTCAGTAGTTCAATTTGTGTTCCCCGGTTTGGCTGAAGATTGTGCTGAAGGTATTCAATAAGATTGTATTTCCGGGGATCTGACTAATGATCCTTTTATGAACCTGAGGGAAAAAAGAAGGAGCAAATCGATAGCCTTGAACTGCATTTGGATCAATTTCTCACTTTCTGAGGACATGGATCAGAGGAGAACCTGCAGCAGAAAGTTAACAGGCATGAATGAATCTGACTGTAGATCAGAAGGCTGCTGATAATACACAGCTGTGGACCAAACTCAACAACAAATTAAAAGAAAATTTACAAAAGTCATACATGGCAAAAAGTATATGGTATAATTTTACACAGAGCT
>JAABNX020000121.1:190782-209061 GCA_015163995.2 Mormyrus lacerda
ACTCAACAACAAATTAAAAGAAAATTTACAAAAGTCATACATGGCAAAAAGTATATGGTATAATTTTACACAGAGCTCAAAAATGAAACAAGGGTTTCATTGATGTCCCATTTTTCTAAAGTGAAATAATTCACTTTTCATATCACAATAAGGATACCTGAGAATCTCTCCACAATCCTGTTTTTTGTTGAAGCTCATCATTCCGCTCTCCAGATCACGGCAGGTCTTCGGTTAATTGGTCTCACAAGAGATGTGATTGACGCTAACAAGAGCACATTTTGGTGCCTCTGCTGGGAGACGAGAACACATGACCTTGAAACTCGCCTCCCACAAGTTAAACGACTATTCTTACCTTGGAAACATTCTCTACTCACAGTCAAAAAACAAAAAACCAAGCCTTTGCAGGCCTGGCAGGTGCCGAGTGAGCGCCTTTAACAGTGCTTGCTGCTTGCTTTCAAGGAGCCTTAAAAATTACTGTGATGTGGAAACGATGGAGGAACAAAGAACATCCCATGTTCACAAGTTGCTTCTGTGCTCCACTAACGACCACATGGAAAAAGGTAAGGATCTACTATATTTGGAAATATTTGGACAGAACTCCAGGTAAGACTGAAACTCCATAGTAATTATGAAGAGAAGGAGAATATGCTAGTCATAAATGAGGGAGAAGCTAATTAAAGATTTTCAGGCATGAATGAAAAAAAAAATGCCTGCAATGCGAAATGTTTCAGGAAGTACAAAGAGGCTGACGGGACACCTGTGGAAGGAGATGTGGTGTGAGGAGTGCTACATGGACTCTTATTGATCTTTTTATATATGTGCTAGCAACCATAACACTAGCTATCTTAAAATAATGGAGTACTCAACAGGTGGATGCATTCTGGCTGCTGGAGTACTTTGACATTTCTAGCTGTGAAGAAGGGAAATGTGAAGTCATTCGAAATGGCAAGAAATTGGATTTGTGAAAAACACTTGAGCAACTACAGAGTCGTAAAGATGTGACAGCCTGTAAAGAAGACTTGTTTGGTGTGAATAAGGTGTGAAATATTTACTGGAAGCATCACCACAAGAACACGGAGGTCCAGCTCACATCGCCAAGGTTTCAGTTCCCCTGAGGTTGGACCTGGCTTGATCTCCAGGCTTCTGATTCTCCCGGCAACGCAACCCGAAGCCCTTTTTTAAAAAAAAAAAAAAAAAAAAAAAAAAAAAAAAAAAAAAAAAAGTGTTTCCATAAGGTTCAACCAAAAATCAGCATCAAGCCAAGAAAACAAAATGTCATGAGGGGAGATGTTTTTGACCTTCTTCATAAGGCCTATAGCAGGGCTATTCAACTCACGGTCCTAAGGGGCCGAGTCCTGCGGATTTTCTAGCCTTCCTTTACCTGTGAGCCAGGTGTGAAGCCTCTGGCCAATCAGAATCAGTAATTATTAACCTAACTATCTGGGAGCCCTGGTCTATAGACAAGGAAACTTAAACCAACTAATGAATTTATGGGGGAGTTTTTGTTAATTACTAAGGGCCATTGGTATGCAGGTACCTAAACATGTTTCAGCACAAGGCTGCACAGCTAATGTCAAATTTTAAATTTAAGTCTCTGGTAGTCATGAGAAATAACTGAAGGGAGCTGCATTGCAGAGCTGCAGGAGTAGACAGGGGCCTAGAGAGTAAGATAAGCCTCTGTGTATTATTCATTCAGCCTCTGGCTGAGCATTTGATCATACCGAGAAGGGGACAAATTGCAGAGGACACTGTACCTTCTTTCATGGACAAAGCACTCCTGGCATCTGGTGCTGTGAGTTAGGCTTGTCCTGGGTTGAGAGGCAGATTAAAGCTACCTCCCCACCCTCGCCTTTTCTCCATCCTTCTATCTCTGCCCTAGCCTCTAACTGCGGCAAGAAAGCCGCATGCTGCAGGTTTTCAGCCCCTTGTGAGAAGACTACATCTTATGGATGATTACATACCTATGCAACAACCGCTGTTAGCCTCTGCAAGGTCACTCGGGAGACAAAGACTAAATGAATGAGACAACAAAAACAATGAAAGTGCGATGTGCTGCTCACTGCTGACCTTCCATGCAGAATCTGTTGATAAAAGCTGGCTATGTGACATTCATCTACACTTCCAGCAACGACAATACTATAGCTTCCATACTGGTGTGGCCTTTACTTTCCGCGGGGACACTCTGTGTTGTTTTAATATCCTGTTTGTTTTCTGCCGTCCTGTATGTCAATGTTACTAAAGGAAAACGTCCTGCTAAAAGCTTGTGTCCTTTGAAGTAATTGAATAAATCCCACAGGAAACATCACAGCTCAATAACAGGTATCACCTCGCAAATAAATGATAAACCATAAATAAATATTTGACACAACACACAAAAGAAACATTCATGTAAAATGGGTAGATTATTATGCTGAATTTTAATCCTTTCTTATCATTCCTACATTATTATATGAAAAAAAAAAACATTTAATCATCTCATCCCTTTGTAAATAATTTTACATTTCATTTTGAGGACCTTGTGTAATGCTATTTATATGTACGTGAGACAGAAAGCCTTACACGGAACACATAATTGAAGGGAGCATGAGGATGCAAGTTCCCCCCTTCCCCCCCGCACACACTTTCCTGACACTCAACACAATGCAGCCGTGATGTATGCAAAAAAACAAGTGTGTGAATTTCCTGATAAGAGGCTGTGTATCCATGGCAACCAAACACCTTCACTTCTATGGTTCTGCTTTCCAAAGGTGTCTAATGGCTTTTATGGCTATTACTGGCCTGACTGCTTAGTACATTTTAACTGCCCAGGTTGGCAACATTGCCCTCTCTATCACCATAAAGATTACACCGATGTCATGCAGCGGTTAAAATGTGCATCAGGGGGCTGTTCCAAAGCTGAACCTTTCCATTTAGGTGGCAGGAATCTGGAGCAGAGGTTTTAGAAACAACAGATGTTTGTAAACCCACGTGATCTGAAGCAGCACATGATCACAGATAACTGTCATCACGGCACAAGATGCGATAAATCCCTGAGGAAACCGTAAAGGTTCTGCGTCACCTGAGCCATATTCTGACACTTAAAAAATTCAGGGAGTGGAAGGCATGCTAACATTGTAGCCAAAATTCAAGCTCTTTGATCACATACACTATATGGACAAAAGTTTTGGGACACACCACTTAATCATTGAATTCAGGTGTTTCATTCAGACCCATTGCCACAAGTGTATAAAATCAAGCACCAGTCAGGTTTACACACATTTGTGAAAGAATGGGTCATTCTGAAGAGCTCAGTGAATTCAAACATGGTAGGACACCACCTTTGCAATAATTGTTCCCTGTCAACTATTCCACAGTCAACTGTAAGTGATATTATTGCAGAGGTAGCTTAATGGTTAGGGTTAGTGCGATTGGAATTAAAAAATTACAGGTTTGAATCACCAAGCACCACTGAGGTACCCTGAGCAAGGTACCACCCCCAAGCACTGCTTCCTGGGCTCTGAATTAGCTGCCCTTGCTATATCACATATGGGTTAAATGCAGAGAACACATTTCGTTGTTGTGTGCTGTGGTGTCACCACTGATCACTAAATTCTAAATTTAGTAACAACAGAAACTCCGCTACGAAATGGCAGACCCCATAAAGTAACAGAGCAGGGTCGCCAAGTGCTTAGGAGGATGTAGTGTGTAACAGTCACCAACGCTCTGTTGACTCAATAACTGCAGAGTTCCAAAATTCCTCTGGCATTAACTGCAGCACAAAAACCATGTGCAGGGCACTTCATGGAATGGGCTTCCATGGCTGAGTGGCTGCATGCAAGCCTCACATCACCAAGCCCAATGCCAATGCCAAGCGTTGGATGGAGTGATGTAAAACACACTGCCAGTGGACTCTGGAGCAGTGGAAACATGTCCTGTAAAGTGATGAATCACGATTCTCTGTCTGGCAGTCTGATGGTCAAATCTGGTTTTGCCAGATTCCAGGAGAACAATACGTGCTTGATTGCATTGTGCCAACTGTGAGGTTCGGTGGAGGAGGAATAATGGTATGAGGTTGTTTTTCAGAGGTTGGGATAGTCCCCTTATTTCCAGTAGAGGGAACTCAGTGAATGTTTCAACATGCTTCAACATACCAAAGCACTATATAAGTTTGAGGAAGGCCCTTTTCTGTTCCAGCATGGCTGCGCCCCAGTGCAGAAAGCAGGGTAATGGATATGGATGGGTGAGTTTCATGTGGAAGAACATTACTGGTGCATCCTGACCTCAACCCCACAGAACACCTTTGGGATAAAACAGAATGGAGATTATGAGCCAAGCCTATAGGTCCAACATCAGTGCCTGACCTTACAAATGATCTTCTGCATGAACAGGCAAAAATACCTACAGATACACTCCAAAATCTTGTAGAAAGCCTTCCCAGACGAGTGGCAGCTGTTATAGCTGTAAAGGAGTGACCAACTCCATACTGATGCCTATGCATTTAGAATGGGATGTAATAAAAGTTCCTGCAGGTGCAATAGACACGTGTCCCAATACGTCTGTGAAAATAGTGTACGTTACACACCTATGGTGAAGCCTAACAAACAGGAAGAAATCTGGATCTGAAGCAGCATTCGTTTAGAAAAAAAAGGTGGTGCCAAGAAAACAAAATGTAGGTGCTTGTACAGTAGTGGTCTTTGTATAGGATATCAAGCTTATACTTATGTATGATTTTCCCTTAAGTGTCTTATCTTGTCTTGCATTGAGTGATTATTTATACTACTGAAAATGATGGTATAGCCTACCTGATTTGTTTTTGTTCAACAGAGTACATTAATAGCACAAGTATATTATGAGGTTACTATCAAATAAACTACTATGATTAGGCATGTTGAAGTCAAGCATGTTCAAGTCAAAACATATTGAATTTTACCTGAATTTTGAGTAAAAATAAAATATCTTTTTGTATTTGAGGTAAATACTATTATCTCATTTAAATAGGTCTTTGAGAATTCGTGCAATGATCAGCAAAGTTCTAGACAGAATGTAGTAGCTATCCTCCAGAACAGAATCCCAGAAAACAGAAATCAGTTTCCACAGATGACGACTTATGGCCATTAGTGACCATCAATCACTAACAAGCCTCATTGCAGATCTCACCTCTGGAACTTGAAACTTTGCAGTAACAGTGTATATCTCCTTAATTATGTCAATAGATTTAATATTTAATACTCATTAAATGATATTTTGAATTGTGAGAGATGATGAAGTTGCGGTAGGTTGGCGCCCCATCCTGGTTTGCTCCCCGCCGTGTGCCTGTAGCCCCCAGTTTAGGAGGACCCCACATGACCCGGAATAAGGTAAGCAGTTACAAAAAAAGGATGGATGGATGGACCGATTATCAAGTATAGCCAACACTGAAGAAATGGCTTTTCAGTATTTACAATAAATATTTCATATTTAGATCCATGAAGAAAAAATTGTATTCATTTTACCTCACATTCAAGGTAGGTAGATAGTAAGAAAATATTTTTAGACAACAATTTCAAGAGAAGAATTAAATAACATTTAAGAAAATGGACCAATTACTCAACGATTCCCATGGAAGACAAGTCCACAACTAGCTGAAGATATCACATCACAACATTAACATAACTACATTAACATAACAAATCTTTGTGCTGGTTTCCTCATTTATTGGTAATTCTGCTCCAGGCCTGAACCAGTTCCATATCAGTTATTTATTTCTAACACGGCATTACTGGGAGGTGGTGGGAGTGATTCCAAGGAGATCGTGTCAAATGTCACACACACACACACACACACACACACACACACACAGAGACACACACAAACTATCGCATCCTATATGAGTATAATTGCCATGTTTATAATTCTGGCTATGCTCTTGTGCCACCATTGGCTTGACTGTATGTTGTAGGGTGGGGAGGTGGGGAGGTGGGGTTCTCCATCTGGAGTTTTCCCCGCAATGATCCCCAAGGGCAGCAATCTCACAAGTCCCCATCTGTGAGTACCCAAGAAAGTCCTCCATAGCCTGCCTCTCTTTGCAGCTGTAATACTCAGGAGCAGGGTTCTGCTGCATCTTAATACTCTGAGATGTTATTTTGTAGGTCCCTCATTGCATAAATATACATTTCCAATGAGAACATAGCATAGAATTAGTAGAAGGTGGAAAGTTGCAGAGCTAGAATTTACAATGCTTGGTCCGAATAAGAATTTTATCTCAACATACAACATAGAAGCACATAAATTCATACATGCACATGACGATCGTGGTAGCTGCTAAAGGCTGAGGCACTGAGGCAGTGAAGCACACAAGTAAGTTAATCTGCATCCACTAAGAGATCATTTTATAAATACATTGACTAAATTGCTCTTGCATAATGGTTTCTATGTCCACTAATCTACTAATTAATCAGGCTGTATCGGTCTTTGGCATAGTGTCCAGGTAAACTGGATTAGATAAACACTCTCTCATCCCAGGTCCAGAGACACTGTCCCTCTCTAAATCCCCCAGCCATATAACCCTGTAATTCAGACTTTTACATCACAGCATGTCAAATGTATTATGGATTATATAAAATATCCATCCATCCATCCATCCAGCCGTCCATCCACTGATTTTCTGATTATCCTCTTAGGGTTTCGACAATCTGAATAATCGACAAATAAAATGATGGACAATCACACAATTAGGGCGCCATAAGATTACCAGTTCGCAGGAACAGCTTGGTGGAATATGGAAGGGATCCATACCACACCATACAGACTGGCAACTAAGCAAAGAGAACATGCAAACGTGTGCACACATGGCTGATCCCAGATGTGTAAATATGAAATACGCAGCCCATATTTTGAAACAGATGGACTAATGGCACCGTGGCAACCTTAACTCGATAGATGTCATGCAGACCTTGTTCTGCTTGCTGTAGAATGAATCCTATTTCTTGTGCAAATATTTTTTTAAACATTTGGGTGGTAAAGAACTGAATGTGGCAAACACCAAAGATTCTAAGACCTGGCCATCGAGGCTGTGGGTGTGCAGCCCGTATTGTTCCAGATGTATTCTTAATAAAGCATCCAAATATATACGCTGGCATGTTTCAGCAATCCACAATATTTGCCTGAACCAGGTTAGAGAGAGGGAATTGTGTTTTCTGCACTGACAAAACCCCCAAACTGAAAAAATCACAAAAGTAATTGTTGTTGTTAAACATATTTAAAATGGAATGTATATCAGACCCAAACACCTATGGCAAATACATAATTTTTCCATGCAGTTTTCATACTAGGATAGGTGGAAAATCACTGGCCCAAGTCTAAAGCTTACACTGCCAACAGTACCAGAAATAAGGGCAGTGTGGGTGGATCATGGTGTTCTTAATCAACGAGTTCTTAATCAATTCAAAAGGTCCACTCCTATAGTGGGGGTTAATATTTTCCTTTCATGTTAACCTAATACATATGCAAAGCATCAAATGCGGAGCATCACAAACGGTACTTACATGCTAGCATACAGCAATATAATAGCAGCAGTAAGATCTACCTCTTTACAAGATGAGATGCAGCTATAAAAATTTAGCAACATGAGAGCAGTGTCAGGTGATGCAGGCACCTGTCCCTGATTGGCTGCTCCTTTTCCTGCTTGACCTTTAAAGCTGCTACAATACCCAGCTAAAATTGCAAATTTGAATACAAAATGTTTATATGTAAGTGGGGGGAACGACACAGAGGCCACAAAACATTCACTATGGTCGTCGGCCAAAGGAACTCGAATGCAATTAGCGTGGCTGCGATTTCTGTTAGTTCTGTGACAGACCAAAGACATGTGTTTGCCTCCGCTAGTTAAGGTACAATGAAGCAGAACACATATCCATGTGACAAATTGCCACAAAAGTTACAGTGACATTTGGTTGTACTTCCCGTGCAGCAGTGCTGTGATTTCGGTTAACCTTATGTGCACTGCATCATGGGAGTCGTACACGTATCTCTAGACATCTAGTTTAATGGATAGCGCTGTGTTATCCTAAGCACACACCTCAAATGTACACTCCTCTCCTGGCCTGTTCAAATAAAACCACATTACCGAAATCAGATAAAGGCCCAGTATATTAGTTTTATTGCCCTTAACTTAATCACTTATTTTCTTTTTTCAATATAATACATTTGGTCCCATCCAGCTGCCTCCAAACAGACAAGTATTGACAGAAGAAGAGCTCAGACTTAAGATTCTTTCTGAGTGCAATCTGCATTTATATCGCTGTCTGTTATTGTGTACATTAACCATTCTACAAACGAATGAAAACTAAACAGTGAGGAAATATATTGCCAGAAGAAATGGCTATTACTCGTCATTCTTTGATTTACTATTTTTTCTGAATGGACAGACAGAAATAACTGTCACTAAATCCTGTGCCAATTTGTAGTGCATGCGGTCCGTCTGTAGTTTCATCATAAACACAAATTGTGCCTGTGTGACTTTCCCGTCACCTCAGCTCCATAACAGCAAAAAATTTTATTTGTGCTCTTTCTGGCAGCCTGTTCAGATTACCCTGGACCTTCATTCGCTCCTAAATAATGCAGAAACACGTGGGGCCATCAGTAGAGCTACATCCCAGCTAGAAAAAGAAGCATCCTGTGTGAGTTTTACCTCATTTGAGTCAAAATCACCAAACTTGCCTGGAGATACTACAGTGAC
This sequence comes from Mormyrus lacerda, assembly GCA_015163995.2. NCBI lineage: Eukaryota > Metazoa > Chordata > Actinopteri > Osteoglossiformes > Mormyridae > Mormyrus > Mormyrus lacerda. Next base: position 199,478 of record JAABNX020000121.1, read on the forward strand.
CCATTGCTGGGGTTTGGTTCAGTCTCGCAAAAGTGTGCTGAAATCACATAAACATCGCTGAGTTAGTCTATCAGAGCTAACCCCATCTCCCATAGTAATCACCTCTTTCTATTCCCATGAAAAGTGTTGACTGACAGACTACCACAATATTGTTCCAGGTAACAGGAGGTAAACGCATATAAAGGTTTGTTTTTGGCCCGTTGTGTGGGGAGAGACATATGGCTGATTCACCTTGTGGCGACCTGCTTTATTTCACCCGCCTCCGCTGGCTCTGGATGACCCACTGATATCGATGATGTTAATAATGGATGCAGTTCTCACAATACCGAGACTGGGGGCTTGACAGATAACTTTCCGAAGCCACTTTTGTTCCATCGGGAGACAGAGAAGTTAACTTCATTCATTATTTATTTATACCTGTCGTTTAGCTCACGCAGTGCCCATCGTCTTGCATGACTGAAATAACAGGACACAAATGCAAAAAATATGTGTCTGTATTAGAGGCGCATTGTCTCTGGATAGCAGATAACTTATTTTCGCATCTGGATATTGAGACTCACGCGTTGTTATGTTTTGCTTTGACAGAGCAGCTGTCCTTTTTCTGCCCAAAAACCTTGGGAGAGAGATATCAGCCTTTTCAGGGACCATCCATCAAAGCCCGGAGACACCCGACTGCAGCTTGTACAGCGGCAAGCAAATAACACACTGGCGTATTATGACCAACATATCTAATTATGAAAAGGTCGTCCTGAGAATGGCCAGGGGTGAGACAGTCGCTGTGAGCCTTCAAGAGGCGAAGCACATTCTTCTGAGCCATCACACTTTTTTCCTTTATGTCTTTATCTGTTGTCACTGCCTTGTGAGGCTGGTGACGTGTGAACAGCCTCCATCTCAGTTAGCAGCTTTCTGAACCACGGAGCAGAAATGGTTTTTCAGCAGAATAAGGCAGCGCAAATTTGTGACAGCGGCCGGAGAGGATTGCGCCGCAGAAACCGTTGGGTTGCAAGTTTCGGCCCTTCAAGTCAATATGCAACCGTTGGCAAACCACCGCTCAAACCAGCAGCACTGCTGCATGTATATTCAGAAATCATCGCTACATATCAGATGAAATGCTTTTAAATACATTTCTTAACAAACCAGTAAAATATAATACCCTGTATTTAGATATTTCATATTTACTGTGAGGTAAAATAATACATCCTTCTAGATTTGTATTTATTTTATATACATATGTATAAATATATAAGGTTTCCCAGTGAGTTACCCCTGTCTTGTGTTGGGCTCTTCCTGGGGTATTTCACGACCTGCAGCGCACGGACCAGGGAAACAGGCAAAGGAAATCAGGAATGGGGTGAAATAAAAGGGTTTAATCGGGGAATGAAGGGGTATTACATCCAAACACTTCACGATACTACAATGACAGAACTCCGGAAACAAACTGAAACCTGGACTAAATACACTAATAAGGACAACTTGAAACAGCCGATAAACACCAGGAATCCACACGAGGTTAACGAGGGAGGCGTGCCACAGGAGGAGCGGCACGATCGAGGTGTGACAGGGTACACTTATGGCCCTCTTTGACCCTGGACTGGATAAAGGGTAAGAAGATGGATGGATGGATAGATGGATGGATGGATGGAAAGTATAAGTTTTCCCTACAATATACTGCTAGATAGATGTACAGTTAGGTGTGAGGACATTGCTGCCTATTTTATCCCCACCAGGGCCTTTATAATAGGATCCACTTCATCCATCCTGCTTCCAGTAGTGCTAAGGCAATAACAAGCATTACACTAGCACTAATATTATGCTAACGGTGGAGCTAAGTGCTATTCTACAACAACTCTGCTAAGCTGAAAGGTACGGTATGAAGCTAATGCAGCGAGTGCTAGGTCAGAGAAGGACCATACTGAATTACAACCAGCTAAAAACATTCAAATAAGTTGCCTGGAGGACTTCTGAATAACGGCACTATGATTGCATTGACAGGCAAACTCCACAGTGGCCAAAATCAATGGCTCATTTTATGGGATTACTGTGCAGGCAGCGTTTTGAAGAATTAACATCTGTTCTGAATTATTAAGTTAGGATGATAAAAATAGGTATTTAAAAGAGGTTTGTTCAAATATTCAGGAGATGACCTCTTAAGTATTTCACGGCTGGACAATGTGTTCTTACCATTGCATGGTACTGAAAAGTCTCACTGCCTCCAGCAAGTACTTTGCATATGAAGAACGTTAATTTAGGATTGTAACAGAAATGAAAAGGTCAAAGTCTAAATGTTCGCCACGTGTTCGATTTGACAGGCATCACCCATGCTTTAGGATAATAACTGCCCAGCAAATCAGTTCCGAGATGCAGAATAAGAAGAGGAGTAGCTGAATCATTTGACTATAGAGAGAGACTGAGGGAGAGGGAACGGGTACTTTAGGACAGCAGCACGTGACCAGTATAGTGTAGTAAGATACTCACAACCTACCAACTTTGCATAAATTTACATATGTAACAATCAGGATGCTTTTCAAAATGTTAGAGTAATTAAATAAATAAACAGATCAGAAGATACTCTTCTTACATTCACTCATAACCTATAAAAAGCATGGAGCTCACTTATGGAGATAAAGGGGTAAATAGAATAGTCAAATTTTACATATAAATTAACAGATACTGTACTCTTTATTCAAACCTACGTGACATGACTGTCGATATTTTTTAAGAACTCACATTTTTCATTATATATCTTTCATTTCCCTGCAACTTTTTCCTTTTTCCTTGTATCTAGTTCTGCAAAACCTGCATGTCAGGCAGCTGCTCATTGTCTGAGAAGCAGGGGGAGGTTCCCACGTGAGAAACCATACGGCATACACTGCGGAGGAAACAAGCAGTGGTCAGAGGGGAGACATGAAGCAGCTCACAGCTGGCAGCCGGAGGCTCACAGGTACACAACAGGTCGCTTTGTAGCTGTTAGCAGGGGAGGTGCTGGCCAGCTGGTCATTTCTCAAAAAGTGACAGCTCTAGATTATTTTCAGGGGCGGAGCACATAACAATGGGAGGGGCATCTGAAGAAAAAAAAAATGAACTCCCAATAGACAATAAGAAAAAAAAAGAAAAAAAAACATATTTCCTCAAATTAAACAACAAATTGTTCTGGGAAATTAGTAAAATTATAGTTGCATCACATATGTGCATTTGATTAAAAACTGTGTTCTGCCTCCTATGATGGATTGACATCACTTGCAGCCAATTAAAAATGGGGGCAAATCTGATTGGACTGGAAAGTGACACAGTGATTTAAGCAGTTAGAGCTGGGATTGCGCCTGGGAAAAGGATTCATGCGATTCACACAGAGGCCTAGTCTAGTGGGCCTTCTCTTGACAAGTGACTCATTCAAGATCCAAAGAGTCAATTCAGATTGCAGTGGAAGTTCTCATGAACCTCGCCTGTTCATTGTGTCAATTGCTTTCAGACTGAAAATGCATTATATTTTTTATACTGTAGTCTTTCAGTACATTAGTTCTGTTTCAAGCAGCTACACTAAGGGTAGAACCACAGCCACGGGGTCCATTTGATGATTGGTGATCTGATAATGTGGATTCCATCACTTTGCTCACATGTGTGTGTCGGGGTGTCTGGATGGGATGTGCGGTGATAGGATACATTGTAGAGGTTGATATTTCTCCTCTGGATGCTTCCTCAGATCCGATTTGAAGAAGTCAGTCAAATGGGCGGTGGTGCTTTGTAGATGACTGCATTTCAATGTATGTAAAAATGAATCTTCTGAAAGTATGAGTCATACCCATTTTGATGTGTACAGGCACTCGAGTCGACTTGAGCGCTGCTCCTGAAGCTGATGTGAAAGATGGAAACAGTTGCTCATTATGCTCTATTAGTCATGACAAGTTATTGAAGTGACGTTATCATACCATCCGCAGTGTGTCGCAATCATAAAGCCATGCAGTACAGAGAGGTCCCTTTTTCATTTTATGTATCATGCTAATTGATAGTCACATGACTAGATAACTAGCTCAAAAAGCAGGAGGCAGAATATTTGCTAAAGGCAGAGAGGTTTCCCTAGTTATATTCTTACCCACAGATATCCAAGCAATTAGGAAATTGAGACATTAAATATTGCACAGGGTTTACATGTTCAAAGATGCGATTGTTTGATAACTTGCGAAAATCCTTCCTTTCATTACACACTGAAGGAGCCAGAATATGTCCGGCCGAATATTTCACTCTTTTTCTGCAGCCCCATTGCAAAGAGACACAGCCGATGCTGATTCACATTGATGCTTTTTTCCCTTCCCACAATGAATAACAGAGGAAGGGAGAGCGAGAGGGAGAGGCAGAGTGAGAGAGAGTGCGAGAAGAAAAAGTGAATGACAGATGAGTGGGGTGCAAGCAAAAAGAGAAACCAAGAGGAGGAGGAAGAGAGAGCATTGGAGAATGCAAGGAAGAGATGAAGAAGAGACCAGCAGAATCAGAGGAGGAACAAGCAGAGGTGGAAGGTTCAGAAAGTACTAATCCACACCGAGATTTTGTTTCAACCAACCAGTTGAGTACTCTGTGACTGTGGCTCTTGATACTAAAAAGGCTGGTTGTAACAAAATCTTGGTCTGGATTTGTACTTTACCAAACCTGAGCTTTCCACCTCCTGGAAAAAAGTGCCATGGAAGGGTTTGAAGGGGGGATGGGCCTGTGAGGGGGCCCAGCAGGCAGGCCGGGGGATTTGCTGCTGCGAGGATTAATAGCTCCGGGTGTAATTGGGTTCAACCGACTTCAAGGAAAAGCCATCTTTAAACTGCCCCATGACAGGCAAGAGCCAGAGGCTCTCTGAACCTGGGGAGAAGATATCCCCCACGTTCCACAGACTGAGCACCTCAAAGGTAACAAAATAATAACACGGCAGAGAATGTGAACGTGGGAACACTGCGCAATGAGGCTTAACAGGAAAGGTTGACATGCTGCCTTGGCCCTTCCATGGCCATCCAAGTGTAGCACATGTCACGTGAGGAGAAGCCTCCAGCTAGTTTTCCGACGAAAACTCAACTCTGTGTCTGTGTTTTATGCAATAGGTAAGAATAGTTCACGCAAAATAAACAGGTTGAATGTCAAATAATGATGGCAAATCACGTTGGTGATGATAAGACATGATCATGTTATGGTTTGAAATGGCCGTCATGATGTACCACTCATTTTTGTTGAACTTACTGGCAATTCCAATTCTAGAAATTTTTTATCATTCCCCAGAAATCTTGTTTATATTCACTCACAGTACTTTTCCAGATTTAATGAATTGATGAATCAGCAACCTGATTCATCAATTCATCAACCTATCTTTTCTTTAATAATTGCAATATTTGTCCAGTCTGCCAGAGAATATTTGTAACACTTCCCCGTATTTTCTTTTCCATGATTCTAGCCCTGTTAAAGGTTCATTGCCATTTATTCATGAAAATGAAGGGTTTTCTTGAGCAGAAACATCTGGTAAGACCAGACAACACTCAAAAAACCAAAATCTTGGACCAAACCTGAAAACCAGGATCAAAATCTAAGCTATTTCAGTGATCCCTGAATGAGTGTCGACATGTAAGAGCATATTAGCAAGGAGGGAAGCCAGAGGAAGCATCTCTGTAGTATTTCAGTTATTGCCACCTGAGCGCCCCCTGGAGACTCCTTAGACTATTGCAGGTCATGTGAACATTAATGTGCCATTTAGGTGACACTTTGGAAGAAGACATACAGTACATGCTGCCTTAAATGGATTCTGGGATAGAACATTCAGAATATTTGCATCTTATAAGAGTAACATTTAGCTGCAAACTGATATTTACGTGTGTTCACTATTCAAAGGACAGAGTTGTGCATTACCGGACAGCACAGTAGCTTCTATGCCTTGCATTTGCCAGACTTCAGGCCCAACATAATGCTCCAGTGGAGTACCTGATTAAGGAGCATGGATGGAAATAGCCCTTTCTTTAACTATTAAGAAATAGTTCTCACTATAATGGTCTGTCATCACTCGGATTCTGCAAACAAGGAGAAAAACACGGCTTAATAACCTCTACGTGACTGTATTATATGAGTGACTCAAAGGGTGTTGCTCCTAGTCCAGATCGACTGGTTTGTTTGTATGGCGCTGTTTCTGCCATTATAACCTGACTGTGAAACCACGGGATGCAACATTACTGCTGAATGCGCTATGAATCACACAGGCTATGGCAATAAGCTAATGCAGGCCCTCTGTCATAGCGCCGGAGGGTGTCAGTGTTGGCGATTTGTACCCTGGCCCGCTTTGCTCCACGGCGACTGCTGAGGTGTTATTGCTAACATCTGCCTGCCCTCTCCAAATCGCTATTGCCCCCTCCTAGCCAACTGTAGTCCCATAGGCTCCCTGCTGGCTTGTGTTCACTGTGTGATGGCCCTTTGGTGCAGGAACCTAATCACTGCACCAAGGATATCACCGGCAAGTGTTATGTGAGTTGAAGGGTACCAGATCCAGCATCGGATTGTTTCCTGAGGATTGAGGAAGCTCTAGAACAGCCAGCAGAAGGATATTTTAACCGTAGTTCCGATCCTGGAAGAAAGCCACCTGTGAAGTGCTGGTTTTAACCAGACTTCAGCTATTAGCATATAAAGATATTCTTTCTGCATTCATTTAAGATTACCATAAACAGATGATGCACACAAACAGAAATTATAAACTATTCTTGGAGTTTTTATTTAGTATATTTTTATTCATGTCCTGTAATGGACTAGGCTTCAAACTTTAGATATATGGATTTTGTAATACGCATCAGACCATGTTAGTTAACAAAATGTATATGTCTATTTTTGATAGATTGTTGTCACATTGCATATCACATTACAATAATGAAACATCGTTTTCATTGGCCTTCCAGTCATTAGATAACATCCACCTTTCTTTCAGGAACAAGCAATAATAGTAAGCAAATTTAATTTAAGCAGTAATAAAAAAGTGTGTCTTACAGCTATAGCTGGATCTTAATTTGTATGGTGTCATCCGATTCTATTTGTAATTAGGCATCATGATTGGCTCGTGATTTAAAGACATGAAAGCTGAAACCTTAAAGGTTTATGCAGTGAGAGCACAGAGCTAACAAGCCATGCCTCCATGCTTTGACATAGCTCAGATGAGCACAGGACATGGGGGCAACTACAGTCTCAGGTGCAAAGCTGGGCTTGTAGTGGTGTTTCTGAGGGAGGAGAGAAGCACACACACTTGTATAAGTCATTACTGCCAACAGGGATCGGGTGACATCACCTGACCCACTCTCCCTAGACAGACAGCATCCCCAGGCCCTCGCAGACAGCATGATATTATATATTACAATGAAACTGAGAAGAGTAACTCCCCAGGCTGCCACAGTGACGTAGACCGCCAGCTGGTCATTGGCGTTGTAAACAAAACATCCTTGGTAGACCTTTTCTAAATGCCTGTTTTATCATCGCTGCAGACACTGTGGCAAAAGCAGTGACAGCAGACCAAAAACCCAGAAAGAACCGATAATTGATTTGGACTCAGAGGCAGGCTGGTTCTAGAGCCAGACTGGCATTAAAGGAATGCAGCTGGTCATTCGGAGAGAAAGACAACATCCTTCTCTCAATGGGATCCTGGGAGGATTTTTGCAGCCTACTTCTGTGAGGAAACACTCGAATTCAGCCATAAGTGATAAATACCAGTTTTATTCCCACAATGCACTTGTCCTTTTGTTTGTTCTGTCGGGACTGCTCAGGTGATTTACATAAACGGCTCACCGGGAAGATGACTTGTGGGACTGGAATCCCAACACTTATATTGTGAATGTTTCTGAATAGACAAGGATGATTGATAGACAAGGATGACTGCATAGACTTGTGGGGGCAGGGTAAATCCAAAAATATATAAAACTGCATCTCTCTGCCCTAAACAAACAGAACAGCATAAAGCAACACAGATACCATGTACCCAGGCCCCTCTCTGCAGCCTAATGCCCATAATATTTTCCCAGATAGTTGCTCCCCCCCACCAACTAATGCCATAATGGTAATGCATTTGTGTTTGTTCCTTTCCTCCAATTTGTTAAACCCTCAAAACTTCATTAAAGTGCTCGTTCCATTCCCCCATGCCTGTGTCACATGGATTTGCTTGACATTCCAAATGAAGCAAACCTTACAAGGTGTTATCTTAATAGGGTAGGTCTTTGAGTAATTCAGATATTGAATCACTATATCTGTAATGTGAACCATGGTTAACTGCAGGAACATGCATTTGTCTTGCCTTTAATATCTCTGGGAAGGTCATGCATGAGTGGTACACGTACATCTCTCATCTCTATAGTGTTGGTAAAAGCCTGGACGACTGTACTGTAATGGTTGCCATGGAAGCAGACAGGGCAGAGAATTCTTGGTTCTATTGCAGCGAAGCTCACACACACTGAAATGGCATTTCCGGTACTGGTAAAAAGCATTTTCCTGCCTGGCTGGTGAGGAAGATACTGTGAATATACTGGACTTAGGAGAATGAGAAAGCCCCTCCTATGCAAGCCCTCTGCCTGGCGTTTACCAGCGTAGATGCCTGGGACCACCCACCACTTCTCTGCTATCTTGACGCATGTTCAGAAACTAGAGGCATTGTGTTTATTTTTAAGGCTGAAGTTGTGAAAATCACAAGAGGCACATCCACTGTTTTGCCAGGTTTATTTTTCAGTGAATTTCAAATAATCGGATGGTTTTTGTCACACAGCCTTTATCTTAAGGAATAATAGCAATCCCTGTAGGTAATTCTCTTTGTTCTCAATGATAAGGCACTGTTCAACACAATATCTATCATACCCATTTTGCGTATCCCTGTTGATCACAATACGATTTTAGTTCAATAAACAATGAATAGGTTATACATAATTGGTACATGCTGGACAAACACTGCCCCCTACTGGCAAAATCAAAAGATTGTCTTTGAAGGCATATGGAATAGGGCCGAAAAAGACATTCATTTCACTTCATTCATAGGCTAACATTTTCTGTGTTTTAAGAGAAAATAACACTGTACCACATACAAAAAGAACTAGCCCAACCTTTCCCAAAAAAGCAATTTTGGTGTCATCAAGAGATATTTCTGTTTGGGCTTGTATTTGAAACCAAACGTGAGCAAAGCTCAATAGATTTGAAAATGTCAATATTTCTGTAATCTAATTTATCTCCAGGCAGATATTGTGGAATTCCCTTTGTCTCTTAAAATTTTCCATATTTTTAAAGCAACATTACTGCTCACTGATATTTACAAATCACTTCCCCATGCCTTTCCAGGTCCTGTTAATTACCATCAATCTTCCAACAACTAATTCATCGAAGGGTCATGGAGAACTATCCCAGAAACCACAGGGCATGAGGCAGAGGAACACCCCGGATGGGATGCTAGTCCATATCAATGCGCACACACACACATACACACACATACACACACACACACACACACATACACATACACATACACACACACACACACACACACACACATACACACACACATACACACACACACACACACACATACACACACGGTCCACGTATTTGTGTTT